>OY982578.1:18954008-19269502 GCA_963859945.1 Euplagia quadripunctaria
GAGTCGAGCCAGCCCATACGTGCTGAACTAGTGGAAAGAAGATTTTGATACCGTTCGAAAGTCAATCACTCGAATAAAAACATATTATTTTAGTTCAACAACTAAATTGATCGATCATTACGTATACGTCCGGGAATTAACGCGATCACGTAATATGTAAATACCTTTGAACTGCTCGACCAGGTTGCAACCTGGTCGAAACGTCACACTTTTTATTATATTATAGGGGGCAAACTAGCAGACGGGTCACCGGATGGTAAGTGACTACCGTCGCTCATGGACACCTGCAACTCAAGAGTCACAAGTGCGTTGCCGGTTTTTGAGATAGAAGTACGCTCCTTTCTTAAAGATTTGAAGGTCGTATCGGATAGAATTAAAAGTATACTAGGATAAACTAATTGCATTCTTATCCGTATCCACATGTGCGTGTGCAGCTGAAGCCGGCGCCGCGCGAGGAGGGCGCGCCCGTGTTCCGCGCGCGCCGCCCATCGCGCCGCGCCCCGACGCCGAGGTCAGTCACCACCGGCTTGTCTCCCTCGTGTGTCGACCACTTAGTCAAACGACCCTTGCATTTAGAAGCTAGTTTATCACTCGTATATCGATAAGTACGTCGTGCCTCTCGCACACATGCGTAGCGGCGCTCGGGCGATTTACGAAAGTATAAATACACACATGCACATAACTCACTCCTTTTATTTCTAGAGAACACTCCTTTTTAGGGTCCGTTCCTCAAAGAGAACCCTTACAGAATAGACTTACTCGAAGACCCTATATTCTACTAGTATCTAGATTATAGCATTATGTCAGTACTGTAACCGTTCGACAGGTATCTAAAACGGACATGATGCTGGAGGGAATTCCTCGCTGGCGCCGTGGAAGACCGCGCGTCACCGACCGGCGGGTGGTGGTGCAGAGGCTCCTGCCGCTGTTGCCCAAGCTACCCGCACCCACCAGTAAGTAGCCCACTGCTGGGCGTGACCGACCCACCGACGGGTGGTGGTGCAGAGGCTGCTTATATTGGTTGTCTGAAGGTTCACTTTACTCGATTTTTTTTATAAAAATGTATTTTTTACAGACCCTGTGCCAGTCAACTCACACAGAGTTCCCCTCCAGTTCCACCCCGCATACTGCCGAAGCCACCCCCCACTTCTACCTCCGAGTAAGTTTAATATTTAACGTACGCTTTCCGTATCTTTACGTCAAACGTGTTAACACAGTTACGTGTAGCTCTACTTTAAGTGACACAGTTGTAGATTAATAATAAATCATAAATGCGAAACGAAAGTAACTCTATCTGTTACATTTTCAAACCTAAACCATTGAACCAATTTTAATGATTTTTGATAAAGATATATATAGAACCTTCAAGAAGGATCTGGCTACTTTTGTTGCTAAAATAAAACTTGAAAGGGATTAAATTGGGTAGTTAAGTTTTCATAGGAGAGATTTTACTGATACACTACAAAATGCTATCAGCTATTTTGCTAATAAAAACTACTTTACAAACTGCGAAGATATCTTGTGTCGTTCCCTCATAGAAATCAGCTCATTTGAAAACTAATGTTACAGTCAGTTTGAAATTAACCAAAGCCATATTTTCTTTTTGTTTTTTTTTTATGTTATAAGGGGGCAAACGAGCAGACGGGTCACCTGATGATAAGTGACTACCGCCGCCCATGGGCACCTGTAACTCGAGAGTCACAAGTGCGTTGCCGCCCTTTAAGGTGGGAGTAGGAGAAGAGGGGGAGGGGGGGAGAGTGGGGAGAGGGAGGTGAGGGGATGGACGGGAATAAGGGAGAGGGAAGGGTTAAGGCCTCCGGTAACCTCACTCACGCGGCGAAATGCAATGCAAGCATTGCTTCACTGCCGGTTTTCTGTGAGGCCATGGTATCGAGCGGAGTCGAGTCGAAGCATGGCTCTCCCACAATATAATTCTTTTCATAATTTTAGTCTGTCATTCTTCTACGTGTTGAGTGAGTCGAACGGGCAGTTCTACTTCCACGACGGTGACCGCCGCATTCCCATCACACCGCTATCTGGCAACGGTGAACAACATGCTGGAGGTAAAAAAAAGGAAGAAAGAAAATTTGTTTTTATTGTAAACCATAGCGCACGTACATATTTTTAGTGACAGTTTTTTGGTTAACAATATTTATTAATAACAAACAAAAAAAAAAAAACAATATATAAGTATCTAAGTAACATTAACAATTAGTACATTGTAAACCAAAAAAAAGTATGAAAAAGAGAACAAACTTCACAAACTATAAATTACTGTAATCTGTGAAGACGTGTCACGTGTCATTGCGTTCTTGACGTGGCAACATGTGGCGGTTACATTTTTTTTTTAATAACATCTCATCGTGTTTCATTATCATCATCTATAATAATAATAATTATATAATGAAGTACCGGTTCCCCCTAGTTTCACCTACTCTTCTAGGGGTCGTGTGTTCAATAACTTATATTATTATTAGAACCTTCCTCAATACGTAGGGCGCTACATAAGTTTTGTCGTTTGTAAACTAGATATCATAATAATTATTGTGATTTGGAGTAATCTCCATAAACAAATTTTAGACAAGGAATCGCTAGTTTTATTTTAAAATTATTTTATATAATTTTTTTCTAAATGAAAATGGCGGGTTTCTCTCGTTACGACATTCGTGTAATTATTTTGAAAAACTTTAAGCGTGGCTTAACTAAACAAAGATGTTTCGAGGAAATAAATATTGCACTGAGGGAAACTTGTTCATCTGTAAGAACCATAGATCGATGATATATTCAATGAAATCGTGGCAATTTTAAATTGGAGGATGATGCAAGGTCCGGCAGGCCGATAGAAGTGACTACCGATAAGAACATTGAGACTGTACTATATTTTTTGGAGGAAGACCGACATATCGACAGATCGAGAAAATCCTCAAGTTAACTGCAGCTGCAGAATTATTAACTGCTACTAACTGTTGATCGGATTCTTCACGACCATTTGAAAGTACGGAAACTTTGTTCACTCTGGGTACCTACTGCACTTGATGACTGATGCACTGAAGAAGCAGCCTGTGACTTATTCTCGTGATAATATATGTCAAAGAAGACAGCCGATCTAACTACGGGAACTCAATTGTTACATGTGATGAAACCTAGCTGTATTATTTCAAAATTCCTACTACAGAGTAGTGTGGGTGTTTGAAGATGAACCAGTGAAAAGAATGGTTGCTGAATTGTTACTAAGAGTTGAATATTGGCTACGGTTGTGCTTGATATAGGGAAGACTGTTACTGCTGCATAGTATACAGATGAATGTTCACCTCAAGTATTAGAAGCCTACAAAAAATTAACGACCAAATTCGATACTTGGCATTTGCATCAAGATAACGCCTCTGCACATCGAGCTGACAAAACTATAGACTATTTGCACGAAGCTGGAATCAAATTGCATGATCTATTTGCACCAAACTGTGATCAAATTGGTGGGGCAAACTCCTTATAGTCCGTCCTACCTTTTGTCGGAGTTTTTGAGGAAATATGCGGTTGTATTCCAGAGCAATACTGGACCAATGAGTTCATTACCTATGAAGATACACTACACGTATGAAGTATTACTGCCAGTTGAGATTATTTCGAAAAAAAATCACAAAGTACGAGAAAACTTATGTAGCGGCCTACGTAAATAGGCTTTCAAATGCAAAATATTTTTAATTTTTCTGAATTTAGCACGTTCTACCATAAAGAAACATTTTCATTCATAAATTTCGTAATTATTTTAACTAATTATTTTGGGTGATTTTATAGTGGTTTGGTTTTTGGTTAAATAAGATTTCTTGGACGTATTGACTGGCTCTAATGAAGCGTAATCGGCAAGTCCAATTTTCGTTTAAGGTGATTCCGGCCAGAATGTTCCCATCGATGGAGAGATGATGGACTGACTTCTTCGTTCCTTCGTTTCTATTTTTTTTCTATTCAATTTAGTTGGTTTTTTGGTTTTAAATAAAGGTCTGGCTATAAAATAAAAGCATTTCAGAAAATGCGTCAACATCTCTATTGGCCCGACAAGTTGACCCTGCCGCGTACTTGCAGCTTCATACCTAAAGTGCGGAGATGGGCTCACAGTGCCAGGCCCACTTGTAGTCTTTTTTTTAAATAAAAAAAAACTTAATGAAACTTAGCCTCCTTTGATTCGTGGTACGTTTAACTTTATAACTATATATATAGAAAATAATACTTTATTTTATTTTGTAGATGGGACAAACCGTTCGGAGGCTAAATCCAACGGTGTTAAGCGTGAGGAGGCAAGTCAGTCGGCCGACGTGGACGGCAACGTAACGAAGCAAGAGCACGACCCGGACACAGAACCTAAGTCTGAACAGATCGATGTCACACGTAAGAATCAGTACCGTGAGGTACACCACGGCCTTGTCATTAGATCACTTAGTAAGCCCACACGTGCTTATGTGACGTGCGTCGCACGTATTTAGGCTAAGACAATTACGTACAATCTATCTATCGTATTATTGAAAAATTCTTTTAGTGTTGGATAGCTCATTTATTGAAGAAGCCTAAAGGCTATATAACATCACGCTACGACCAATAGGAGTGGAGCAGTGACCATAAACACAGGTGAAACTGCGGGCTGCTTTTGAAGCAAAAATATATGTATGTAATTGAGCTTTCACATTAATGAAAAACTAGCAGCTTCACTCGCACCAATGTAGATTTTCACAATGAGTTTGTGTATCCCTCGACAAAAGTTTATTTCCTAGATGAAAGGTACCCTATGTCTTTTTCTATCCCCCTGACAATGTGTATTCAAAAATTCATGATGAACGGGTAAGTAGTACATGTAATTAAACTTAGCTACATTCCCATCCTACTAATGTAAACGTGAAAGTTTGTGAGTATGGATGGATGGATGGATGTTACTCTTTCACGCCAAAACTACTGAACCGATTGCGTTGAAACTTGGTATGTAGGTAGCTGGAGACCTGGATTAACATATAGGCTATTTTTTATCCCGATATTCCCGCGGGATCGGGACTTACGCGGGTGAAACCGCGGGACGCTACTAGTTTATAATATTAGTTACGATTGTAGCTTTTAAAGTAAAGAAAGTACTGCGCTGCGTTTGGTTAATTACATAGATTTAGGCTTAACATACACGTATGTGCGTGTACACGGGACTCGTGGCTAAGTGGTGGTGGTTATGTAACACTAGCCAGGTCAGTCGTAGGATGGATGACCATTCTTAACACATTGAGACCCCTCCGTGCTTAGGAGAGCATGTTAACCCGTCAGTCCCGGTTGCCATACGAACATCTGTGGCATTCGATACGGGTAGTTGGAGCCCTAAAAAGTCCGGCAACCTGGTCTAACCACAGAATTTCGATATCGCCTAGTACTTGGGTTGGGGAGGTCTGATGGCAGTCGCTTCGCATATAATATTAAAGTTCGTATCGTAGTTAGAGTGAAAGCCGACCCCAACTTGATGATTGCTGGTCGCGAAAGAAGATTGATTAATGATCGTTACTCATTCAAATTCAAAATCGGAAGTAAAGTAGTACTTTTTCGAACAGCTAGCAGATTCAACTTGTCTATAGTTATCATCTAAATCGTTACTATGTTTTTATTTGTATGTATGTATATGTATGTATATATATGTATATATTATGTTTGTGTACATATTTGTATGTATGTTTATATGTATTTTATCCTATATACTTTGTTTAAGTATTTTGTCTGATATTTAGTCTGCAAATTTACCTAGTAACCTGTAATATTTTTAATGCACCTACTTCCTGTTTTCTCTGCATCACCCGAAGGTTGACTGGCAGAGAATGCCTATGGCATTAAGTCCGCCTTTGTACTCTATGTGCATAAAGTTTTAAATAAATAATAAAATAAATTAATCAAACCAAAATAAGTTCTCCTGAAACAATAATTTTTAGTCCGTACATATTGTCTGCAAACTAAAATGCACTTTATTTCATGTTATTTATTTAATATTCTTCCATGAGTGAGCTCTCATCTTATGCTATTATAAACCGTTGGTCGATTATCCTAACTAGTCAACCAATAATCATGAAATTTTTGCATGCACGTTGTCTGGGGAACAGAAAAGGACATATACCTTTTATACAGAAAAATAACCTTTACGTGGTAAGTGATACTTCGTATAATCTAATTACAGCGGATTTCCTCCCGTCGGAGTCTATGTCCCTCTCGCCCTCTCGCCTGCTCCACGACGCGGAGGGCTGGTTCGACAGTTCCGGGCAGGATTTCTCCCTCAGCAGCTTCCTGGGACACCTGGAGGGACGGCCGCAGCCTGACCTCGCTGTTAGTATTGTAATTCGGTATTTGACTGGTCAGTCAAAATAGTTGACCTTTATTAAAACGTCAAAACCACGTGTAACATGCATGGAATAACGACTTGATTCATCGTTATCATGTTGTTAAGTTATAATTTTGCTATCATCAAAATGGTTTACTTTGAATTCGGATTAATTTATCTTCATTTTGTTTATTTTTAACCGACTTCAGAAAGTAGGTTCTCGATTCGACTGAATATTGTGCTTTTTTGTGTGTAACATACACACAAAAAAGCACAATATTCAGTACATACACGATATCTTCGCTATTTGTGAACCGATTTTATTATTTCTTATTTTTGATCGAATTGGTTGTACTCAAGATTGGTCCTATTTAATTAAAAGATAATACTCAACCTCTGAGGGTAGAAAATTAAATAAAGAATTCAGCTTATAACAATTTAACATGATTGGCGCATTGAAGTCGGTGATACTTTTAAAAAAAATTAATATTTATACAGGGTGTGTAAAAAAATAGAACACTTACTTAAATCACTGAAAAGTCCACAATAACAAATTAAAAAAAAAAGCGATCCATTTACAAGTTATGACCATTTGAATTTCTGGGTATTTTTACCTAGGCTTTCTCGGAAAAGTACCAAGTAGAACTTCCATCATTTCTATAAAAACTAACTTAAATTTTTTTTAAGTTAGTTTTTATGGATTTTCTTAGTAACGGAATGAAAAATTTCAAAATAAAGAAATATGTACGATTTAAAATTTTTAATTTTACACATTCCACCTACTTTTATGAAAAACGGAGGTAAAAATATCCAGAAATTCCAACGGTCATAACTTGTAAACGGATATATTTTTTCAAAAACTCTTATTGTAACTGCATCCTAGAGTCATGCCCTTTCAGTGATTTATGTAAGTGTTCCTATTTCAAATACAATCTGTATATCTTACGTTAAACATTGATGGAAGGAAAGCTTTTAGTAACCCAAACCTTTTCCCCCATTTCCCTAATGTTTGCTCCATTTATTAAAAAAAAAAACTTACAAATACTAGTACAAACAAAAGTAATTTATCGTTTAGTATATAAGTCTTACGTAGTAACTGAGAACTAAGTATTCATGCTTCTAAAAACGCAATTCATTCATACAAAATTAGATTTGTACGAAGCCACTTTCCATGAATTTACTGTTTAGATTCACAAATATTAGATTCTTATATTTGTTATTAGTGAAGCTGGTTAAACATGAAAATTACAAGTAATACTGAATTAATTAATAGTAATAATGAATTATATCGGACAAGCTTAAAAGGACTCGTTTGTCTCTAAGATTTACTTAAAGGAACACATTTAAATAACGTAAAATAAATTGTTAAAAAATATGCGATAGTCGTCTAGTTGTATTAACTATGTATATATTGCCTTTGCTCAAGGAGCGAAGATTGGCCAGTTGATGTTCGTGTCCCAGTGGCCTCTCCAATGACAGGACGGACATTCCGGGACGCGACCCCGACCTCTTCGAATTACTGCCGTCTCAGTTCCGTTTTGTCGTCCGAGACTTGATGATTCAAAGATTCGCTATAGAGAATAATGTATTCAGAGCATGTTGTTTTTCATTGATTCGCCTCCCGGCAAAAAGAGTGTCATATCACAAAAAAAGTGTCATATCACATGTTAGGTACGTTTTAACATTTTTATAGCATTGAACAGCAAATGTTGCATATTTTGGTCAGCTGTAAAAACATCGTTATTAGCTCAGTGAAAAAGGGAACAAAGTCCCCACTTTCACTGAGCTGTTTTGTTCAATTAACCGGCATAACAGTCGTATTTTCTCGAAATAGCTCTTTTTGTATTATTTGACACTTTCTTGCCGGGAGGCTATATGTAAATATTTTTAGCAACTTTTGACGTTATTCTCAGGTGGATTCTCACCTGCAATCTTTGATGGCGGAGTCGAGCGTGGACTACGTGGCCAAGTTCGCTGACCTCGCAGCCGAGGTCACCGACGAGCCTGACCTCGGGGGTGATGACCTCACCTAGTCGCGCGCACACACACACACGCTCACACACACACACACATATACGAAGTATTAAGTCATTACAAACTTTTAGAAATGAAGTAATATGTTCCTATCAGTGTTAGTCTTGGTCCATTTCCCAATGCATAAAACAGTCATAGCTAATCCTATGAATACTGCGATTTCACTCGGATTTAGATTTCTTTTACAAATGTGTTTTGTCCAAGCGTTTATCAGACCGACTTCAACTGAAAACTCACAAAAAAAAAATTAAATGACTGTTTGCTGGTGATTAATTTTTTTAAACACTTCCTGTGTCGCGGGGGACTTTACAAACACTCAGACGACAGACACAAAGACTCGGGGGCCACTACTTGTGTATCGCAGAAACATTCACACAACATCGACCCTCAGCGCGGTGTAGTGGCGAAGCGACCACTTAAACCATTGCGCTATGCGTGCAGTTATAATATATACATACATATCTACAATAATTTTTATTGAACTACCAAGTCACATTTTAATTAGGTATTTTACGAATATTATTTGTGAATATATTGTCGATGTATTTCAGAAAATAATGAATCGAATGTAGTAAGAGTAATCAGTTGTTGAAATGCATGTTAGTTTTTATTAAACTTATTTATAATAAAATGTATTTTATATATTTGATTGTTTTATTTCATATGTTGCCGTTAGGAGCCATCCATAAATTACGTCACACGGATTTCATGATTTTTGGTTCCCCCCCCCCCCCCCCCCCGGTCCTTCTAACAGGTGGTCACATTTGTGGAACCTGGCGTGGCGTCGCATATTTTACAATTATCCACCTAGAACTGAAAAAAGCAGTTCTTTCGTTTTTTTTAATAAAAGTGTAATAGCGTATGTAGTCTTTTATTTACAGGTAATGTTTTGTGTGTAATACTTTAGGTTTTGACATGTCACGTCACGAAGCTTATGATCCCCCACCCCTTGTCACAAAATGTGACCTTCGTTGACCTTCCTTGAAACTTCGTTGACCCCTCCCCGCCACCTTAACGTGTGACGTAATTTATGGATGGCCCCTTAGAGGGGTCGGATTTACAGGCAACAACCAGTTGGGTTTCCAGGTTGAGCTGCTCGAGCTATTGCTTACACTCCCCGATCTATCCACATAAGCAATAGGTATATCTCCTTCCATAGCTTTGCTAGTATTCACTAAACTCCCAATTTGCCCATCTGTATATCCTTAAATGCCGGGTTGATGCAATAAGATTGCCCTTATTACAAAAATTATACCAAATTTTAGTTGGCAAAATGTGGGTGTTTAATACAACTCTGCCTACCCCTTCGGGGATACAAACGTGAGTGTAAGTATGTATTTCATAATACTAGATATCGTGTGGTGGTCGAATTTCGACCATGGTTTTTTTCAAGGCCAGTATAACTTGACCTGTCATTGTAAAGACTTACTTACCATGACAGGTCAACGCATATACTGGATGCGTGTAATTTAATTAAGTCGCTTTTCACGTAATTTTTAAAGTTCTAAGACATTTTGTTTAAAAGTTTTAGCTTTCTGCACTTCTTCTATATACCTATAAACTGTAAATATTCCAAAATTCACATTACAACGATTGCGATTTTTTCTTAAAAAGGAGTCCAAAGTAGCGATGGGCGATTGCGAGATGTTCGAACAATCGAAACAATCGCAGTTGTTTAAAATTTTACAATCGAGTCATCGATTGTCTCGGTTTGCCCTTGAACAATCGAAATGTTTTTCGATTGTTTCGAGTCGAGTCGAATCGGTACTACCTGATGAAATTGAATATTTATTTATTTATTTGTATTTAAAATTAAAACACTCACCTATCTATCTATTTATATAAATGTTTTATGTCAATTTATTCAATTTCGTAAATCTCCTAAAGTTCTTTACCGATTGTTTTAAAATTTTTACTCAACGTTGTATAATATATAATACGCGAATGTATTTAATTTTTTTGTTTTTTTTTTTTAATTTATAAATTCAATATAATGTTTCATCGCATTTTAAATTTCATGACGATCGGATGATCAGTACAACAGCACGCCGTACTGGTCATCAGCTCGTCACGAAAATTTGCATACACGTTGCCAGGGGCACAATGAAGGACAGAGATATAAAAATTACTGTTAAAAGCTAGCAATATTAATAAATCAAAATAGAACAGGCAGAATCTAGTTTAAATTTGATGCAGAGCCACCTAGTTGATTTTTCTAAAACTATTATTACAACATTAGAGATATATGTTTAAGAAATAATAAACTTACTAACAGCGTGCATATTTAAACGTAAACTCGTTTTATTCATTTAATTTAGAAAGTAATTAAAAACATAAATGGCATAATATCTTGTAGTATTTTGTTAAATTTAAGGCAGAGCCATCTAGTAGTGTGTTTTTCAGTGGTTTACAAACCACGGTTAAATACACATGTATGCTTCCATCAATGAATAAGTATGGTATATTATTATATAAGTATATACTATAAATGTTGTGGTTTTTAAAGAATCTCTGATGTTAGCAGATAATTCAGTAAAATAACAAAATTTATATTAATTGTTAAACGAGAACAATTGCGAACAAACTTGCTATGCAGTTTGGCAAATTTATTTCATGTAAAAACTTACGCAAATTTTGAATAAATAAATAAAAAAAGTAAATTCTTTTAAAATATAATTAACATAATTATCTAAAACTAGAGCGGATTTTTAAAATAAGATCATTATTTGTTTGTTGTGACAAGTTTCATTTTTTAACTTTATGTTATATTTTCTTACAGACGTATAATTTTGATGTTAATATAAAACAAATTAGATTTTAAGTACCTAATGCAAACAAAATTCCTATTATTAATTTTGTGATAGTTATTTTATTCAAAAACATTTATGTAATAAAGTATTAAAACTGTTATTTATAATTCGGTCAATACTAATAATGCGCACAATGTTTTAGTAAAGTATTAACACATTTTTACGTATCTGTATTACAATTATTAAGCATTCATTAACAATATAAGACTGATTCGTTTTTGTTTGTATTATTAGATTTTTTTTTTTTTATGGTATAAGGGCAAACGAGCAGACGAGTCACCTGATGGTAAATGACTACCGCCGCCCATGGACACTTGCAACTCGAGAGTCACAAGTATGTTGTCGCCCTTTAAGGTGGGAGTGGGAGAAGAGGGGGAGGGGGGGAAGAGGGGGGAGAGGGCAAGAACGGGATTAAGGGAGAGGAAAGGGTTAGGGCCTCCGGTAACCTCACTCACGCGGCGAAATGCAATGCAAGCATTGCTTCACAGCCGGTTTTCTGTGAGGCCGTGGTAACGAGCGGAGTCGAGCCTGCCCATACGTGCCGAAGCATGGCTCTCCCACATAAATTATACAATTTTTTATATATAATATAAAAAATTGGGTTCGACTAGTATTCAATTCACTACTCAACTCGACTGTAAATTGTTGATTATTTCAAATCTTGCTTCGCGCGTCGATAGCTACTTAGCGACCATCGCGGCATCGAGCATATCGCATCGCGATATTGACTCGAAACCATCGACGTCGCGGCGATGCGACGATTGAATACCATCGAGGCATCGAGCATGTCGCATCGCGAACGACGCGGCGACGACTGAAAACCATCGAGGCATCGAGCGTATCGCATCGCGATATTGACTCGAAACTATCGATGACGATTGTAAACAATCGAGAATCATCGAGATGTTTTAACAATCGAAACAATCGACGTAAACATCTCGCAATCGCCCATCGCTAGTACAAAGAATTCTTTGCACGTATAAATATAATGATTAACAGGGAGGACTGACATGAAAGAAACTATGGCTATTTAACATATATTATTATGAATATTTTCATGAACATTTCAACGGTTTTGTTTTTTTTTATGCGGACATTTTCAAAAAATCCGGACATTCCATCAACATCCTTGGTATAAAGAAATGTGCACATCAGGAAAAAAAATTGAAGCCATTTTGTTTTCCAGCATAATCCACTATTTTTGCGCTACATACATAAAACCATAAACTTACGTTAGTTTATTAAGTTTATGCATAAAACTCTCCTAAACCTTTCTGTAATATGCTGTATAGTATACTATTGATGATATGCTATATATAATACCTTTTGCTTTATTATCTTCCTTTTTTTAATCAAATAATAATGAAACCCGGCGCGTCTGACAACATTAATTTTTATCTGCCAACATGGTTACCAACCTACGGGTTTTACCTTAAATTTAGGGGTTTTTTAAAAGGAATGGGATTTTTAAGGGGTTTTATATTTTTTTAGAGGTCTTTTTGGGGATGTTACGATTTACAAGTAAGTATAGGCCCTGGGCTATACCTGGTTACTTGCTGAATTTTATTAACCTAGCGACATCTGGTACAATTTATGCAATTGGGCAGCTGTATCGACAAGCTATTTGTTAATCATGGCAAAGATAGAAGAAATAAATTAAAGAATACATGCAAAATTCTACGACGTTGACGTCGTTTCATTGCATTGAAATTAATAAATGATCAAGATGGATAAATAAAAAATTGATGATCCTAGTAGAGTAGATGACTTAGTATAGAAGCGCCATCGAATTCCAACCAGAAACATTCTTTGGAAAAAACTGGTATTTCATTTTATTTAGGTATCTACATAATTTCGAAAGCAAGTGTTTTTTAAAAGTCCGAACTTTAAAATGATACTATTTTTGAAATATTAAATACGTATATTTTAATTAAGAATGTTCACTAATTTTGAATGTTAGCTTTTTGTATTCTCCGTTGAAAATAAAACATACTGGTGAAAGAATTATTTCGATACGTCAAGTAGTTTCAAAGATATAGAATTTTAAAGTGAGCGCGCGACGACCGGCCCGCGTTCAATGCGCGTGACGTCATAGTACAACACTCGCTCAGCCCGTTCCCGCTCTTCTGTACCGCTGCCTTGCGATATTAGCTATTCTGTGCTTGCATTTCACTGTTAATTATAAATTATATTTTAGGTACTTCAATAAAATAATATAGAACAGATATATGTATCTATTTTCGAGAGTTATAAGAAGGTTAACTTAGCTTTGGATTTTTACGCTATTTGTCGCAAAATAATGAGCAATCATAAGTCCATCTATTTTAGGTAGATTATCTGAGTGTCCTTTTTCGAATCCTTCAAAAACACTGCGCGAGTAAACTACTTCTACTACAGCTGGCAACTTGCGACTAAGCGGAGCGTTGGAAAATGACGTCACACGCAGTCACGTGACTATTAGCGGGACTTGATATTTCTACGCACTTTGAATGCATGTAAAATCATAACTACTTTTTAAATAAAACAATAACTAGTGTATCTGTATATATAAAAGCTTTACTGTACCAAAGGTTCAATTGATTTTACATGCCTATTAACATTCCTAATTAAGAATCTATATTTTAATACATGAAGACAATTCTTTGTAGCCCTTTTTAAGCAAATTTCGCATACGTTCTACGTAAAAACCGTATTTAACATATGTTTAGTTAGACGTGCTTAACTAACATGTATCAGTTTTGTAGTAAGATAGTTAAAGTTTATAGGTATAAGAAGTTAGTGTAGAAAGTAAACATTTTTAAATAATAAGTGTGTTACATTTCTAAATTAAGTGAAAACGGTTACAGGAACCTACAGAGGTCCAGTATATATGCTGACCTGTCATGGTAAGGAAAGTTTATAAAATGACAGCTCAACTTATACTGGAAATACAATATATACGTGATTTATATTATAATTACTTAATTGATTTCAAAATATACAACTATAGTTGCAATTCGACCACCAGGCGAACTGTAGTTTTAATAATAAGTTAATTATTTTTAAGTTTTTCAAGTATTTGTGGCAATTTTAGGGGTTTTCAACTGTACCTTTAAAGTTAAATATTTTTGGAGTTGGTAACATTACTTACCAATTGCCAACGGTGATGTTTACGTACTTTTCGTATTGCAGTAGGTTATGTAAAATTAATTCAATATTCTTTATGATAATAATACCGTTAAATAAAAACAGATGTGTCTCCTGAATACAAATCCAATGTAATGATATGATTTTTTGAAATAACCACGTATGTAGGCGGCTGTAAAAACAACTTCAGTGACAATGTTTTGGCAATGGTTCATGTAAGTTTTTGTTGTACTAACCTCTCAAAACATTTGAGTAAAACAATCTAAATGTTGTCGGCTTTTGTACCTAACTTTAGTACTAAATTTAAGATCCATTGTTATTTTTATATGGTGTACGATAAAGAATATTCTATTCTAGATTTAGAATTAAATGTAAGTAGATCATAGGTAGGCCTGCCATCACTAAAATTTCCGACGCCGGGCAAAAGCTTCAAAAACCCCGGACACATGTGTGAAATTGCAATTTTTTCCCGGACACCCTAAATTTTTCATAAAAACAGTTTCCACTTACATTTCTTTATTAATTTAAACAGCTTGTTAACGATTCATATAAAAATTATAATTTTGTCTTCACTCGGGAGTGTCCGGGTTTCGCCCTCCGTTTGTAAAACCCCGTCCGGATGCTCCCCGGACGCCCTCTAAACTAGGACAAATCAGGAGAAACCTGGACGGATGGCAGCCCTAATCATAGGTCATACATTAGATCAAAAGATTTGGTTAAAAGGTTTCTCAATTTTTTTTTGCAGGGCTAGGTATTTCAGATTTTTATTACAGGAAATAGAAATAATTGTCTGGCTGACTTCTTGCTGTTTCTCTAACCTGACTTATCCCTGAATCGCGAATCTCGTTGAATTGTGATATCTTTAAGCTGAAATTATTCTTAAGTATCATTTAAAAATTGCATTTTTAAATTCAAAAATTAAATTTGTTTGTGAAATACAACTATGCAGTTGAACTTAGAATTTTTTTTTTGGTATTGGTAAAGGGCTCTGTTTCCGCATTTAGACTCATAGGCGGTCCATTATGCGTTCAGATAGGCTGGCTAGTTGAGCCAGCCTAGCTCCTTCCAGAAGCACAGAAGCCTCCTGGGGCGTTCACAGGCTTCTAGGAGCGACCTCGCTCCTGCGAGGATATTTGCCCGTTGTGTGGCCACTCCCTCGCACTCCAGGACGACGTGGGCGACCGTTTCCTCCGCATTAAGACAGCCTCTACATAGAGGACTGTTTGTCGCATTGATGGTGAATAGGTGCCGGTTTAGGGCCAAGTGGCCCGTAATGGTACCTACAACTATTCTGATCTCAAGTCGGTTAAGACTGAGCAGTCTGCAGGTTAAACGTGGTGAGACCTCCATCAGCACCAGTCTAGATTGCCTACAGCCGGGCGTATCAGCCCAGCGACCGTTGTGCGCTTCACGGGTTCGTTGCCTTACCCATGAGCGAAGTTGATTGAAGGGAAGTGGCAGCAATATAGTTGGCCCTGCCACTGTCGTTGCAGATCCATTTCTTGCCAGCTCATCTGCGGCATCGTTGCCGAGTGAATTACTATGCCCCCTGATCCATTGAAGGGTTAGCCCATTGCCAGAAGCTAAACGTTCGAGTGTCTGGTGGCATTCGTATATAAGGCCGGAGTTCATGGTGTTGCCCTCCAGGGCTTTCAGGACGGCCATACTGTCCGAGAGTATGCGGATGTTGTACTCCTTGAACTTAGAATGCAAAACTGTATCTGTATACAAAATTTCATCAACATCTTTAGAGCCGTTTCCAAGATACCCGAAATATAAAGACATACCTAGAAGAATTACTTGTTCAAAGTAATATGATTAACATATCTCTATTTGTTGGACTGTATATTCAATTATAAAAAAAGAGACACTACTCTGAGTTTTAGCACCTGTTTTGTTTATTAGACTGGATGTGCGCGTGACTTTGTTTGTGTCCTTGTGAAAAAAAAATATACACCAGGATTTTCATTTTTAATGGTGTTTATTTATGACAATTAAAGTGATAAGCAGTGATTGGAAAAAGTGGAGTTAATGTACCAACTCTTCTAGAACAGAGACAAAACATCAACTTAAAGAATTGGTTGAATTATCTAAAGAAATCCAATTATTATATTCAAGTAAAAAAGTTCTGTAAGCTGGTTGGTTTACTTGTGACCAAGTATGTTACACAATATAAAAAACTTTACACTTATGTTTTGAATGAAGTTATTTCTCGTAACCTTTGTAATGCTAATATAGCATATTAATAAATCACATTAGCAACTTAATTGTTTACATACTAATAAAATTAAAAATAATAGCGTTTAATCTAAGAAAATGAGATTGTCTCTTATTTAATGTGCAAATGCAAATGTATTTAATTGTTTTACTGTAGGTATTATGTAGAATAATGTATTGATATTCCGAAACCTGGGATAATTGTCCAAAAAAAATGTTGTCGTAGAGCATCATTAGTGATAAGTCACCTCAGCTCAATTAATGATTTGTGGGAGTATAGGTACAAGTTGTGGCATGATTCATATTCATCTCTCAAAACTTTAAATCTTTTAATATTATTTTACACTTGAAAATGGCAAATTACTGGGGCTTTAAGTCTTTGTTGTTTATATGGAGGTTGCTATATATCACATGTACAACACATACAAAGTTTGTACAGCTGCAAGTTTATATTTAACCAGGCACCTTGTTAGTAGACAGTATTTAGACAGTTATTTGTGCCATCTTGGCCTAAAGGTGTTAAAATTTGAGTATACTTTTTATTGAATGAACACATTTCTGTCTAATAAAACATATTAAGATATGACTATTATTGTAAATTGCACTCATTAGCTTTGCCTTTGTAACAGAATGTGCAAATTCTTTGCATTTATTTGCCAATTGGAATTCAGAAAAAAATCAATATATTATGTCGAATGAAATATTTATGTTAATGATCACTAAATGTGTTGATAGCTAAACTTTCTTTAATGGCTAAATCTTACTTATTGAAATTAGTATGTTTTATGAGTGTGTTATCAACTTATCAAGGAGAAACAGTATTGACTTGCATTTATGCTATGGTTGTGTTAACAGTTTTTGTTCAATATAAGCAACTCATAGGTTTTTATAGCTTATGTAGGCCTGCCAACACTTAAATTGCCGACGCCGGACAAAAACTTAAAAAAATCCGGACATATAGGTGAATCGAGATAATTTCCTGGACACCTTAAAAAAATTCCATTTAAATTTTTAGCTTGTTAACGATTCATCTTACAATTATAATTGTCCCCTGGTACAGAGTGTACAGAGTGAGTGGGTTTACCCGGACACTTTTTGAAAACCTCGCCCGTACGCTTCCCGGACGCCCTCTAAACTAGGACAAATCCGGGGAAACCCGGACGGATGGCAGCCCTAAGCTTATGTCTATTATGTTTTTGATATCATATGTTATTCTTATAGATTGTGAGTTTACGTCTTTAATCATTATTATTTTTCCACATTATTCAAATCTTGAAACACATTTGATGGTCTTAAAGAGACAATTTTTATCTATTTCAGTATCCTCGTGATTCTACCGGTCGCATTTATAGGGTTCCTCATATTCTGCACGTTTGTGCTTATACCCTTCGCTTTCATATTTGCGTCATGGTACATGCGTATCAAGGAACGCAAGCTGACGAGGCGGAAACGAGATGGTGCTAATGTTGCCTTCTTCCATCCTTATGCCAACTCGGGGGGTGGAGGCGAGAGAGTGCTATGGGTAGCTATTAAAGCTATGCAAGCTAGGTTTGTACCGTTTTATTGCTATTTAAATATTATAAGAATAACTAGTGATAAATAGTTTTTATTTGCGCACTAGAGTATGACCATGTAACATTTAAATATTTTACATAATATGTATATAACTTTCTAGTACTATATATTATACTCATACTCATATATTTTTCTTTTTCCTGATTTTAAATACAGAACTTTATTTTAAAACTGCCAAATGGACATAAGGGTAATAAATACCAAAGAAACTGTGGTAGTCTGGCAATGTCCACGTGAGAACTAAATTAAAGAAAAATAAAATAAATAAAGTACCACTGGCTCAAAAATCCCATCAACGATTATAAAAGAGCTGATCTTCGAAAGGATGAACAGATTTTCTTGAATTATAGCTAAGAACACTTAATCAAGTTACCTATCAAACAAACAAAAACTAAATCAAAATCGGTCCATCTGGTTAAGAGCTATGATGCCACAGACAGACACACAAATACACAGATACACATGTCAAACTTATAACACTCGTCTTTAAGTCAGGGGTTAAAAATTGTATAGAATATTGTACTTAATTGACATTGATAAAACATTATCGATAATTCTGCATCTCCACGATGAGACTGACTCAATTATTTATTAGCTATAACGATTTTAAAATAACATATCCTCTTGATACATGAAACAAAAAATATTTTATCACCTACAAACTACATGAAATTATTATGCAATGTTTCAGACATTTACAGTTAATTCACTCCTCAGGTACCCAGATACAAATATATTCATCTACACTGTAGACACAGCTGAGTCGCAGGCTATCCTCGACCGGGCCCAGAATCAGTTCAATGTGAAGGTGCATCCTAGTAAGATCAACTTTGTGCGGCTGAGCTTGAAGAGAGTGATCGAAGCGGAGTCTTATCCGTATTTTACACTGCTGTTGCAAAGCCTTGGGTCTATGGTGCTGGGTATGGAAGCTTTTATGAAGTTGAATCCAGGTTAGTTGACCTCTGTTCTAATATATGTAATGAGCAAAGCTGAACTTGCTTTGTTGTGACTCAACTTTGCGTCAGGGATTCATAAACGTATGACACCCCGCATTTTTTGCGTAGGAGGTTATTAAGAAATTATGCCTGTACTGTGTGATCAGGGTAGGGATACTGTATTGAAAACTTTTGATTTTTTTTTGTTAGTATAACTCTAAAGTAGGATAAGATCTTATTTAATTTTTTGCAAAAAAAAAATAGGTATATTTGCTTCGAACAGTTGCAGACAGTTTTAGGTTCCTCAAGTTCAACTAGTTTTGCATTTTGTTGTTTACAGGATGTTTTGTTCCTTTTTTTTAATATTTAACTAGAAAACACTCCAAGACGTGGGTGTTTTTTGATAAAACTAATCTTAAGTCTAACATATTATCAAAATTGAACCCCTGAAGCACATAAAACCGATCTGCTTGATACAAACAGCACAAAGAAGTAGTATTGAAAACGTTTAAATAGATCCATGAGACATGAATTTAAAAAAAAATGTAAATTTTAATATTTCAGCATCCACGCAACGTGGTATACTTTTTGCATGTTTAAACACTTTTATCAATGTTATATTATCTTTTTGACACAATCCGATTTTTGTTTTAATAATTTAAATACATTATGAAAATTGATTAGTAGATTATGGGTATGTATTTAACTCATGCTGGTTATCAAGGTGTCATTCCTGGCCGCATTAATTCAGATTTATCGTGTATATTATGTATCTTCTGTGCTGTGTACTAGACAATGATGATTGTTTCAGATGTGTACATAGACACCACTGGCTACGCCTTCACGTATCCTATCTTCCGTTACCTGGCGCAGTGCCCGGTGGGCTGCTACACCCACTACCCAACGATCACGGGTGCCATGATGCGTCGCGTCAAACACCGCATCGTCTCCTACAACAACGCTAGTGTTATCGCCAGAAACCCCATCTTTACGTGGATTAAACTACTGTATTATAAGATTTTTGGTTGGGTAAGTATTTGACACAGAACCTAATTTTATATCAAGTTGAAATATGAAAAAATTGTTTATTATAGTGGACAAACAAACATACTGATGGTTACAATGGGAGAGCCATGCTTTGGCACTTATGGGCCGGCTCGAGTGATACTACGGCCTCACAGAAAACTTGCAGTGGAGGAATGCTTGCATTGTATTTCGTCGAGTGAGGTTACTGGAGGCCCTAACCGCCCCCCTCTTCTCCCTCACTCCCCCTTCTCCCCGATTCTCCCTCTTCTCCCCTCCTCCTCGATTCTCCCACTTCTTCTCCTACTCCCACCTTAAAGGCCGGCAACGCATTTGTGATTCTTGAGTTGTAGGTGCCCATGAGCGGTGGTAGTCACTTACCATCAGGTGACCCGTCTGCTCGTTTACCCCCTATACCATAAAAAATGGTGAGTTTACCGGTTCTGGCCATTTATGTCACCTGAATGTGAGGAACTTGAAACTGGATTTCCAGCCCATCGTAGGTAGGCCTCAGATAATACACACATGTATATATGTTTTCTGAGGCCTGACAGGGTCAAGAGCCCGACAAGGTACGAATTATTCACATTTGTGAAAGATATATGGTCGTGTTCTACCTGCCGCGTCGGTGTCGGGCGTATTCCAGTCACGAATGTTTATATTATAAGGTAAACAGAGTGCGCCAATTAAATGAAGTAATGTGTGTCGTTGTAGATGTACGGCGTGGTGGGGCGCTGCGCCGACGTGGTGATGGTGAACGGAACTTGGACGGAGGAGCACATCAACGAGCTCTGGCAGATACCGCTCAGCACGCACAGGGTCTACCCGCCGTGTGAGGTGAATATATATATATATATATATACTAATATTTAATATTATAATTCTGGCTGTATGTTTGTTACGCCTTCACACTTTGTAACGTGGAGGGTGGCCTTGTTGTCTACACGTGGTCCCCCATAGGTAAATTTAAGGAGGAGAGGAATTAGACACGATTAATCACTTTCACAGTTTATAATAAAACTTGTGGTACAGTTATTTGGATAAATTTAGACGTTAACAATACTAGGCTCAGGGTGGAGTTCTTGAGAGGCTTTGGACGTAGTTCCGGCGCTGTTAGATGCAGAGTACTTAACTTCGGAGCAGTCTTGAGCGGAAAGAGGCTGAGTTTTCACGCGGCCGGTATATATAGGCCCCAGGGCGTGGTGGACAACCTAAACCGCTAAAGCAATCTTGATGAATTTTGATATAGATTTAGACGGGACCGGGGGTCAAAGTGGAGACAGATAATTTTTCAAGTTTAGGAATATAAAAATTCATTGTTATTTTCCGATGTGGACGGAGTCGCGGGCAGCGTGTTCATCAATCATTCAGATTCATATAATAAAATGCTGTTATTATGACATTACAAACAGACACTTCAATTGTATTTATTTGTATAGATAGAAAAAACCAAACCAATGCTAATACATATATGCATCTAAATATTTGCACTGAGCGAGAATCAGACCCGTGATCTTTGACGTGTCATCGAATTAACTTAAATGTACATTATAAGTTTTTATTACTTTGAATGACAGGTGACAGAGTTGAAACAGCTCCGTTCACTCGTGAAGGAGTCGGATCCTATTAGGATCCTGTCGGTGGCCCAGTTCAGGCCGGAAAAAGATCACCCTCTGATGCTCCAAGCGATGTACGAGCTAAGAAACCTTCTCGTCAAGAATGAAGTGCTTTGGAACAAGGTGAGTGTTGTTTATTACCTCCATGTCCAACGTTCGCTGTCGTGGTAGAAGTTTCTTCATCTACTCCCAACCTCCTCAGTGGGAGCATATACAGCCCCGCTGTTCCTGAGATGTTGACGTGTTCAGTTGAAGATGTACGTGTTTAATGATGTGTATACTTAAGGGGTGTCTGACTTGTTTCGGATCCTACGGGGTCCTTATCATATTGCATAGTTTACGTCTTGCGTTTGTTGTAAGAAAAGTTGGATCTTTTAAGAAGCATCTTGAGCGTTGATGGCATACAGGAAAGCGACCATATTTTCGTTGCCAAAAACAATAAAAGTTATATTTTTAAGTGAAAACTTCTTTAGGCACGTTTGTGCACTTTTACTATAGTGAAAAAGCACTGAACTCGTGACCGTCACGCTAATAATACATATATAGGTGCGCACTAGAGGGCGCTAATCTAAACATTGAGTTCTGTCAGCTCCTTATTAATTATGTCATCAACCTGCTAATGTAACGTTTTAAGTTCGTTGTTTCGTTTAAGTTTTCACTTCTGTCGGCAGTCCCATGACTGCCTATTTCTTTTTTATTATTTATGAGATTTTGCCCTTAAATACAGCTTCTATTATTTTTCTAATACGTAATAGACCTATTTTGTTAAAAGTGAATGTAGGTAGCAAAAAAGGAAAAAGGGATACATACGATTTTTTTTTTTTATGGTACATGGGGCAAACGAGTAGACGGGTCACCTGATGGTAAATGACTACCGCCGCCCATGGGCACCTGCAACTCGAGAGTCACAAGTGCGTTGCCGCCCTTCAAGGTGGGAGTAGAAGAGGGGGACGGGGGGGGGAAATGGGAAGAGGCGGGAGAAGGTTAATGTCTGTTTTCTTACCCATGGTCATTTGTAGATAAAGTTAGTCCTGGTCGGTTCGTGCCGCAACTCTCTGGACGAGGAGCGGGTCCAGAACCTAAAGGACCTGGCGAAGCACCTGGCGCTGGAGGACAGCGTGCAGTTCGTGGTGAACGCGCCCTACGCGCGCCTGCTGCAGCTGTACCAGACCTGCAGCCTCGCGCTGCACGCCATGTGGAACGAACACTTCGGCATCAGTTCGTATACACTGCATACTTATGATGTAATCTTATCCCAACTATAATATTGCAGGCCCCGCTTAGCTGAGGGGTTTTGGAACGGGGTGTCGATGTAGGAGGGTGTCAATTGAGAGAGGCTGTGGGTTGAATCAGTTATATTGGAAACTGATCTAGCTACTTATACAAATTAAACTTTACAAATGCCTCATGGATATCTTGGTGCAGCACATTGACAGCCGTCCATTTTGAGAGCCCAACGCACCACATCTCTTGTTTCTTCCTTTTATCAATTATACATTTTAAAATATCCATTTCACCATTGATTCAAATATTATATTATCAGCCAGCTTCTACCAATACTCAAAGAGGTTTAAGACCATTGAAATGATGTAGATAATATGCAAGCGGCCACAGGATACCTACTGTGACCGCTTGCATATTCTCTGCATCATTTCAATGGTCTGGCACACGTGCAGGTGTGGTGGAGTGTATGGCGGCTGGTCTGATCACCATCGCCCATCGCTCCGGGGGTCCGCTGGCCGACATCGTGGAGACGTCGGACCCCTCCCGCACCGGGTACCTGGCCTCAGAACCTGACGAGTATGCCAGAGCCATTCTGGAGGTTATCGCCTTGCCCAGCGATCAGAAGAAGAGAATTATCGAAGCTGCGAGGTAAGGCTACATTTTTGTCTTAAGTATGTTCAATACTTTTCTTTTCAGGTAAAGATTTTCAATGGGTACTAACCGTAGAGATAATATAAATAGAGGCGGTTAGCCGTATGTTAACCTGAATGGGGAATCGTAACAGCGTTAGAGAGAGAAAAAAGTATTGTGCAGACCTTGCATTTCTAATCTCTGCAGTGCTTTTTGGGAGGCACGATTGTAGGGGACTGTGACATCCAATTAGTGAAGAGGGGAGAGAGAGATGCAAGACCTGCTCAATTTTTCTCTCTTTAACGCTTTTATGCTCCTACAGCCAGCTTACCTAGTCTATTTATATTATCTCTATAGAACTAACGTACAAAGTGCATTTTTACGTGGGACAGCCATACTTTGGTACGTATGGGCCGGCTCGACTGCGCTCGATAGCCTCACAGAAAACGGCAGTGAAGCAATGCTTGCATTGCATTTCGCCGCGTGAGTGAGGTTACCGGAGGCCCTAACTCTTCCCTCTCCCCTATTCCCGTCCTTCCCCTTCCCCCCTCTTCCCCCTCCCCCTCTTCTCCTACTTCGACCTTAAAGGGCGGCAACGCACTCGTGATTCTCGAATTACAGGTGCCATGGGCGGCGGTAGTCATTCAGGTTACCCGTCTCCTCGTTTGCCCCCTACATACCCCTACCATAAAAAAAAGTAAAAAAAATTGTTTGTTTCTTTCATCATTATAAAGCCACTTTATTTAGAACTAACTGTTCCATGCAGTTCCACCTACGTTTATGGTCAGTGCCCCGCTTTTAAGGGTCGTTGCGCGATGTTACACAGTTTATAACCTTCCTCAACAAAACCAATACCAGAGATTAGCGCGGTTAAACAAACAAACAAAACAACAGGTAGGTACACGCATACGGTTTGCGATGATTTTGCGTGACATGTGCGATTATGTACAGGATTTAACTGGTTGTGTGTTTTTTAATATTAACTCGCCTTTATTAGATTCTCTTGTAACTAACTGTGTAAACCAATCTTGGAAGTAAATAGAGTAGGTGACTCTCAAGTCAAATCACTATATTTTTAGTAAACGTCAAATTGGTAGTTTCCGTACATTTTTGTATGAAATACTAAGGCGTGACGTCACGCCTTAAGCGAGAGCTACATTAGACACTCACACGCACACAATAATCAAGAAACGATTTGCTTACGGACGGTAAAATTTCGTTGAATTTTCAATGAAAATTTTACCGTTCGTAACCAAAACGAATCGTTTCTTGTTTATTGGCATGCGGTATGAGACGTCTTAGTCGTGTAAGGTTGGTGTGCATATAAAATTGACGCAACACGTGTCATTCAAGAATTCTTCAAATTCAAGGTTTGCGATTAACTCATTTTAAGTTTCGATCGAATTGCACCGATCGTGATTAGGTTTTTTTTTATTTTGAGTCTATGGTACGGTATGTTTTATTGTTCGCAGAGCGTCAGTCGACCGTTTCTCTGAGATGGAGTTCGAGAAAGCATTCCTGCGCGCCGCGGAGCCGCTCGTGAGACTAGACTAGTTGTAAGTGCTTTAAGAGTACATTGACTCTGTTCCATTAGATGTAAGAGGTTATTTTAGTTGTAATATAATAATAAAGTTGAACCAAAGTTTTATATCTTTTCTTAACTTGTCTCTGTAGCTATTTTTAACAGACTTCGAAGAACAAAGTCTTATATTCGAGCCGTACGTACGTACAGTCGACCAAATATATCGTCTACCACCCTACGGTTGAAGTTTTTTTTCACCAACTGAAATAAGTTAAAAATGTTCAAAAAAATGTGAGCCGTCACGGGACGCCTGACAGATGTGAAACATCGACATTATTTTGTAAAAGTCGAATCAAAAGAGAGAATAGCACAGTCGATTGCGCATGGCGACGCGTCGCCACACCGTACACACTACTGCATATAGACTGTATATATATATACCATCATATAGCGTGGCGACGCGCCGCCACAGCATGCGTCGCCACGCCAGAAATCAGTTTTACGTGCGGCTATAAATGTTTCACATCAAAACTTAGTTTTCAAAACACAAACATTACAATGTTTTGAAGTTGATTTCTTTGACAGACAGGGTTTCCAGTTTTCCACAAATCTCAGCAGGTGGTGCTCGTATGTTGGCGCGATGTTGCCGACTTGTGATGTGAGAAGAGGATATAAGAAAAAAATATGGCGGACCGAAAAAGTTCGAAGTATGTACTTAGCTGTTCTTCGACGGGACTAGAGCGGGCTGTCACGAAGATGTTGAGATCTTTGCGACTGGATGCTGGTCCGTAGCCGCCCAGTAATTCAAAGCCATCTTGTGAAGGCGTCCGATGTTGCTGGCTCCACTTGCAACGGAGTCGAGGGTCACCAATTTTGGTGGTTTAGCTATTCAAGCCCTGTCCAGTGGTAGATCGATCTTTGGTCGTTCGAAAGTCGATCCATGAGAGAGCATGGAATTTCGGGAAAACTCCTTCCGTGTTGGGCATAGACTTGAGAGGTTTCTTTTTTATGATATGGGCAAGTGGCAATTCGCCACAGCCTATTTAAATACACCAGCCGTCGAGGTTTCCTCGGGATACTGCTAGCTGATTTTATTTATTACTCATATTATAACTACCTACTTAAATATCGACAAAATCACCTTATCAAATTATTTTAAGGAAATTTAAAATGATCAGAAATTACTTATCTATTCGATATCACGCTCCATACACTAATTGAAAGAAATATATTTCTTTTTGTGTTTCAATTAAATCAATTTTTTTTATAGATTTTACATTTAATTATATACACTTGATGAAAAACTTAAAAACTTTAAAATATGTAAATAAATAAATGCAGAAATATTGTGATAAATAAATCAATTAATTCATCATTTATGAAAACCTTCAAAAGTATGCTAAATAATATTTCAAAGAATTTTAAGTTTAATTTCCTAATTAAATCATTTTCATTCTCGCTTTGGCACAAAAGAATCTTCCAGAAAACCACACTATTCAGTTCTTGTTATCGATTTCTACCCATTATCTAAAAGGTTCAGTGGTTATAACTTTTAGGTGTGCGTATATAACATGCTCAGGAACAATGCTGTTGTTATAATTGCGATTTGCATGGCGATAGAGACGAGCCTTCAATGTTTATTATGGGCAAATGAAACAATTCATCATTATCCAGGAATTTAAATGTTTCCTGAAACCACGCTACGCTTGCCTCGTTAATTTTTTCCAACCGTTTCAAGTCATGCACATGACAACCAATCTCCTCTATCTTGCCGAACAGTTCTTCTGTCTTTTGACATTCGTACGGAGCACACGCAGTGGCGTAGCTAAATATTGTAGCCACACCCCTCGGAAAAATTTCTAAGAAAAAAATGCATTCATGTAAAAAAATGTTTACGTAAATGGAAATAAATCATCATAATCATAAATCATTTATTTCCATAAAACATGGGTAAAAAAGTGTTACAGTTTAAAATTGTCGCCATATTCTACCTCAGCAGGTGAGCAAATTTCCAAACTACATCTATGACTATGACCAAACGTCATACTTTTAAATCATGTTTATCACAAATAATTAATCTATGGGATAGCAGAATTAGTAATGATATAAACACACCGAATAAGTACGAGATACTCAATTTCGTTATTTTATTACCAAGAAAATATTCTGTTCAAATGTATTTTTATTTCAAAATGTTGCTGCTGGAAATTGCAAACCTCTTTGTCACCTTCTTATAAAATCATCAATGACCTGACCAATCTCCACCAGGTTTAAAGTTTCTGCAATTTCATGCTCTATGCACAGAATACTCAAACCGGCTGGCCGAAGCTGGGTCATGGCACTTCTTAAATAGTTTTTGTTTAACTTTAATGAAGAAAATGATATTTCAGCCGTTGTCGATGTCACTGGTAAAGTCAAGTATAATATGAATGCAGTACCATATTTTCGGTGAACAACTTGCCAGTATGTGATGATCAACATATAAATATTTTGCCATATAAAATATACTAATTTTCGGCTCTTTTATGTCTTTTTTGACAATATTTTTAAAATTGATAATCTCATTAGTTATGTCTTCAGATATCTCTAATCTTATCTTTATCTTTTAATCTTCTTGCAGACGTCATTCAGTAGTCAGTTTTATTCAAAATTGTATCGGTAGTTAGAAAGTTGAAGGGCAATTCTTTGAATGTTAGGAGATTGTATAAAATTTGTGACAAAACGCATTCTTTGAGTGAATTTTACATTGCTGCAAACATACCTTTAAAGAAACTGTACAAGGGAAATAAATAAGTTTTTAACTTTTTAACTGACAAGCGTTTAAAATTTTGAGTGAATGGTAATGATATTTACAGTAAATGGTAATCAGATAATAGTGAAGGTAATGAGAAATGGTAATTATAAGTCAAATAGTAAAAAGACAATAGTATACATTTTTATTTAAAAATATATCTAAAAATTGTTTTTAACAAACTAAATATTATGTACTTATCAGTCGTAACAATATTTTTAATTTTTTGTATTGTCCGAAAAAACTAAATTATCAAGATACAAAAACACAGGTTAGACGTTTGATTATATACCTGTCTAGTACTATTTGTTTGAGTTACTCTATGTAACTCAAACAAATAGTGCACTGAAAACGGGATACAATTACGCACTATGTGTGAGTACGCACGTGAAGTTATTGTCAACAAATTGTCACTGTGTGCGTGTTTAGGGATGCTTGCTCTAAATTATTTATTTACCTTCTTTTTTATTATGGTAAGGAGATGAATAGTAAATAAAATAATGATTTAAAAGAAAAATAATTTATTACAAAACATATTAATCAACAAAAACATAGTAAAAAAATAAATCTCGTAGTACTGCACGTCAGACGTGAAAACACATACTATGTCATCATGACAATGTATATCATCTGAGCGTGACGGTCACGCGAGTTTAGTGCTTTTTCCCCTTGCCGAAAGTGCCCAACGTGCCTGAAGAAGTTTTCACTTCAAATATGTTCTTCATCTGTTAGAAACGAAAAATGACCGGCCTAACTCAAATTACAAAGGTACCAATGTAAAGTGGAAATAAGTGATTAAAAAATTAAAGAATTTGTGGCGACTTCCACATGCACTAAAAACATACTCCAACAACATCTAGCGAAGACTAGCTGAACTACGGAGTAACTATTAATCCTGCATTGCGCTATGAGAGGTTCTCGCGCCGACTAGTATATATACAACTTCCCAACATCAACCGTTGGGCCGCGGCCCGCCAGGCATGATCACCTCGCCTGGTCGGAGGATCCTCCCTTTGTGTTCGAGGGATATAACACCCGTTCCTCCACAAATTCAATTAAAATCCGTCTCTTTGTGTCTCTCACCAAACACTGTAAAACATAAGATGAGATTAATAAACTTAGTCAAAATTTTGGTAAAATAAACTGTGTGCACAAAATAACTGAATTGTTTTCGACGAACAATTGACTCATCTATTTATAGTCGTTATTCTAAGGTGGTGATTATATAAATTTTTGGTAACGTTGCTTAAATGCTTCAGAAATATTTGTTTGGTAAATTATATTTTAAATATTCCTAAAATAAGGTCTATAATTCTTTAATGATCTTTATTTACTATGTGAGCAGCCCGTGTCGTCATGCCGTTTGGGCATGGCGACAGTCTGTCGTGGATATCCGAGACGAAAATCTAAAAAGGAAGTTGCATGCACCTCGGCTGTAAGTCACCGATCTATACAGAGGGTCTCTTTACGCTGGTAAAATGAGGATTTTATATAGGAAACCAGAATAACTTAATCTCTGTCATTTATATTGGAATTCCAATATTTCACACATTATCAGAAAGAAATCTTTCTAAATATATAATAGTAGGCATGTTTCTAAAATTAGCACTAGCTTAAAAAATATTTTGACAAAACTTGTTTGGAAAATAACTCAAAATCGATAAAGAGTCGCTCCTCCTCCTCGGCAGGCATTCTATCCGTCAAACCTCCACAAGAAAACAGCACTTTATCTTTGCTGCCGATGTAACGCAACTCACAAATATTAAACACTGTGTGTCACAGTCGTTTACTAGCTTCAACGGTAACCGAGACACTTGCTTCAAAGCCTGCTCGCAAGTACAAAACACACTACATAATCGTTAATAGCTTAATAGATTGATAGCCACAATAGTAGGTTCTGGTCTAAAAAAAACACCCTAACAAGCATCAAAATATTAAGGCTAAAACGATAAAATCTCTTTTCACTTGGACCCGACCCAGGCCGACATTCACCGATGGGTTAAGATTCACCGTAACATATACATCATTTAAAGAGAACATATTGATGTGTTACGGTATGCAACGTGGCGTAATGGTGATAATATGCATTTAATATGCTTGTTATTTTTAATTACGTGTGTTACTTTTAGGTATAATTCTTAGATTATAGACTCCTAAAGCGCTATCGAGCTCCAAGATTCCTATGTATAATTATATTGTTATATTCACTTATTTTGGTCATACCATATACATATAAATAAAGAATTTTTTACCACTCAATTTCGGTGACAAATTTCATTTTGGATACTTTCACAAAAAATCGTATTATTTTGATACAGATATACTCAAATCATTAATTACCCTTTATAAATTGTTGAAATAAGTGGATCTGAAGATTCTAACGCTCGCTGAAATAAATTAAGTACTGTAGTTTTGCGGTTTAATTTTCGCGTATGGTGCTCACGGTCGTAACACCAAAACTTGTTTCTAGACTGCCTAGCTTATTCTGAAAGCATACCGATTAGCAAGGAAATAATGCCTCAATTATGTTTGCACCATGAATCAGTATTTTGTGCAAAGTGACCGACATGTGTAACCAACTATAGTGCTGTACGTACTTGCAAGCGACATTATGACAAAAAAACTTTAAACTTTTCAAAATCTATTTCGAATCCACTTGACAGTGCCACGAGAATCGTATGAAGATCATCCATTAGCAATTCCTTGATCCCTGAGAGGTTTGCGAAGGTTTTGCGGTTTGAGTCTGATAATGCAGTGCGGCCAGTGTTGCCATCATTTGTTGTTCCCAAATTTGACCGTACAATATCAACAAGCAAACCTATTTTTTTTGCCTAATTTTAGTTTGAGTTTATTTTTTTCTTCGTTCCACAATACCCAACCAATAGTTCATTTTTTTTTTGCTACTCTCCAGTTTTGTACACCTGGACCATTTTTGTATCCTAAATGAAGCAAAAATTCAAATATTCTTAACCAGGCATGTAATGGGCCAAGTCGATGTGACAGAGCTTGGTGGATAGAGTAGGAGTATTGGCAAGCACTAACCTTCGCTTCGACTCACGATGCTTGATTTTCGGCAACGGCTGATGGCGTCGTATACGCAAGTCTTTTTACTACATCAATATTGCATTCACTACACGTAATACCAATTAATAGATGGCTAGGTTCTCCTTATCCCAGTAATCCTTTAAGGGAATAGCACTTTCTCTAATATTTCACGATAATAGTAAAAAGACGTCTTATTCGCCAAAGAGTGAGTGCAACTACTTTTCAAATTTGACGTTTACTTGTCAAACTTTAATGGTTCTGTCTTTTTTCTTCAGTGCTTGCAAGAGAAGGAGTACAGAGAGGGAATAGGATTGGTAGTTTTTTTTAATGGTGTTAACAGAGCTTCTTGGTTTAATGATTTTTAAGACACCAAATCAAGATTATTGAATTCAGAGCAGGTAGCTCCAGAAAATGGGCACCGTAATTATAAATTAGTATTTATAATAATATTCAATACTTTGCCATCTCTAATAGTTGAATATAATTTTGGATCTCCAATAATAGTATGTCCAAAAGAGTTCTCAGCAAAAATCTGTGAAAGGTCTTTAATTTCTTCTTCTACACGGTGCTTCTCACTTTTGAGTTAGTTCTTTTGATTCTGATCGAAATTAGATTTGTATTGGTCGGCAAAATCTTAATGATTGAGGAGTTGGGTATGACCACAATTCAAAATTATCGAGCGTTTTTATGCGTAATGTTGTGTATGTAGTAGCAAAGAGGCAGCGTTCGTCATCGTTATCATCAGTAAATGACTACTTGTAAGTTTATTGGCCAGTACTACCATCGAAGCCCCAAGAATCCTCGAAAACACAATGAAGTGTTTCTGACTGTTTTTGTGTACAGTACTCTGAACTTTTTGGTAGCATGATTCAATAATTTGGCGAAACGTATGCATTAGTAAATCGATCAGAGGTACTTTTGCTTCTCGTTCTGTTACAAAAACTTTTACATCAGGATAACAGAGTTTTTTAGCCTCACCCCGAATTTCCAGTCATCGTGTACTGGTATTGGGTTTTAGCGTAAGCTTAACGAGGGCGACCCCTGCCCAATACCACACGATAACTTACATCGCAGAAAAATTGCCAAGTAGTCTGTTTTTTGACCACAGCAATACGGGGTTAATCCTATTGTTTTTGAAAACAAAAACTTATTGATCTAGATAATGCTAAGATTCCAATTCCACATCGCCATTACACCTACCACAAGTCACGATGAAAAAGTACTGTCACGTACTTTGTTGACAACTCTAGATTGGATTTGAAAAAACCCTTATTTCTGAAACCCTACGTTTGTCGCAATAGATTTTTTTTATGAGATCAATGTATTTAACGTGTTTGCATTGGAAAAACATGCGACCGTATACATCTAGGGCTGAAAAAAAATTGTAAACATAAAAGTAAAACTTTTTAAAGATTGAGTAATGTATTATTTACGTATTTATTGGTGCCTTAGGTGAATATCTATCACACCAAGAAGCATATTATAAAAAAAATATAAGACAAAAATATAAAATGATTTTTTGGGTTCTATGGATTTTTCTTGATTTTTTTAATTTCTCGAAATCTATGAGACATAAAGACACGAAACTTTTTTTAAGCCTTTTGCCTATAAATTGTCCTTCCAAAGAGAATATAAAATGTAGATGACCACAAGTTGGCTTTCATAAGACACTGTGGGGCGATGGTACGGAGTCGTCCTTGGCCGCCTGGATCGCGTCCTTCAGCGATGTGAAGTTACGGGCGGCAATGATTGTACTCCATTTATCACTCTAAAGTCCATCTGTAAATTTTTTTATTACCATTTTCTCATTAATTGGGTTTAGAACTACGCATGTAGTTGCGTTGCCCTCAGCCTGTGCAATATTTAACTCTGTTAGCAGTTTTTCGAGTTGTGACCCATAGTCATCAATGGATCTGAAACCTGGTTCGTAGATTGAATTTGGTTCTGTAAATGTCTTATATTTTTGTCAACAGCTTAATTCTAAAACCATTTATCATATCACTTACTGTTGAATAAGTATTGGCCACAAGTAATTTAGCATTTTCCGACAACCTTCCCGTAAGTATAAATTCAATTAATAATAGTTTCCCTGCGTCATTCAAAATTTCTGCATATATTTCAGTAGCATCAATCAATCGTTTCACTGTATCCTCTTTAACATCTAAAATAGGCAGTAAACTACAAGCGGCTTTTATATCAAAATCCATTTTTTCTAACTTACATTCAGAACTAGACAAAGTACACAATTAAGTTACTTCTGATATATTTATATTTTTATTATATATTTATATTTTTATTAGTATCTATAATTAAACAAAATTCCTCGGTGTTCTCAACCTGAATTAGATTAAAAAATAATGATTTACCAATAATTTGGCCTCCTCCAATCTATTCGACGATGCCGAGCCCTTATATCTTCTTTGGCCTTTACAAGATATGTACGTATTTTAATAAACCTTCATTCAATTCAATAATTTTTTCGGCCATAATATATTTAATATAATTTTATACCTACAAAAATAATAATAATAGTGCTGTATCATATTTAATTCACTTTAAATTCGTAACGCGAAAACGCAGACCGTGATCAAATAATCGCTTTTTGCATTATAATACACTTATTCTTATAGGTACACGTAACCAGATGGCACCCTCTCTCTCATACTTCTTCTTTGAGTCCTTGTTCATTCTTGGTGGACAGATCGCATCCTTTTCACAAATTCTGTATTAATTCTGTCGCTAATCCACTTCCTATGCTTTTGTTTCAATTTCATGTATATAAACACCAACACGATGACACTCAACAGCACCAGGAAACAGCTAATAAAAATGTTATTCAGCTTGATGTGACTTTCCTGTTCCAAGCTGGATGTTGAGTCGTTTCCTCCTGACGCGTTTTGCGCGATGACCACATCTTTATCTTCCACTTTAGAATAAGATTGTCCCATTTTTTATAATTTTTGGCAGCACAATTTGTAACGCCTTAACAGCACGTAACAGTCTTATGTCGTTCACGGTTATAATAATCCTTTTCGTTAAACATACTGGAACAGTGCACAGAGGAACACAGGAATCCGCTGAGCTTTCAGTTTCGGATAGTCATACGAGTTAATATTTAGAACGTAACGCGACACGCTTGGCAGGATTGCCATGAATTATGGGAGTCCGTTTAATACTTAATGAAAGGACATATTATTATACAATAATGCACCATGCTTCGGACCGCCTCGACCGGAGTGATACCACGGCCTCACCATGATGTGTATGATAACCAGCAGTGAAGCAAAGATTGTATTATTACTTTTCACCGTATCAGTGAGGTTACCAGAGGCCCTAACGCTTCCCGCTCCCCCCCCCCCCCGTTACCCTATTCCCGCCCTTACGATGTTTAATGATCCAGTCTTCAAGCCAAGCGGTGATTTTAGACATTCCTTTTTCAGCTAATTAGCTAATTGTCGTACGTTCTCCCAGGTGTTGTTATGAAAAAGTATGACAGTGTCGTCAGCAAACATCTGTATCTTGACTTTGATATTTACATACAAGGTGGGCCAAAAGAAGTCATCCGATGTTGTTTGGCTCTCATTTTATTTCTAAATGAAAAACTTCGATTCTGTTTTTTGATTATGTTTATTTGAACCTTAAGAATTTTATTGGTCAAGTCGAGAAGATGATATCGGCCAAATGGGCGCCGTCACAATAGATTTGCTAAACGGGCTCGTTTTATGGCATTTTTCACCACTTCGGCGAGAACTTCGGGCGACAGATTCTCGCACTCGTGTCAAATGTTGTCCTTGAGGGCTTCCAGGGTCTCGGGCTTGTTCACGTAAACACGGGACTTCAAAAAACCCCACAAAAAAAGTGTGGAACGGTTAAGTCGGGCGATTTTGCGGGCCAGTGTAAATCACCAAAACGAGAGATGAGGCGACCCGGGAACGCCGCCTTCAGAATATCGGTTGTGGCTCGGGCAGTGTGTGCCGTTGCTTCGTCCTGTTGGAACCACATGTCCTCCAGTCCTAATTCGTTAATTGCGGCAGAAAAAACTCGGTTAACATGGCCCTATAGCGCGCACCGTCCACTGTTTTCGTTTGATAAGCGGCGTCCTCAAAAAAAAAAGGCCCGATGACTCCTCCAGCGTGAACAGCGCACCATGCAGTCACTTTGAGCGGGTGTAATGGCTCCTTGTGCATCACTCGTGGATTTCGGTGCCCCAGAAGCGATAGTTTTGCTTGTTCACGTATCCGTGGGTGGAAATGAGCCTCATCGCTCATTATGATTTTGGTCGAAAAATCGTCCACTTCATCCTCAAGATTGAGGACGGCTTGGGCGTAGGTTACACGCGTTTGGCGGTCGACAGGCAGAAGCTGATGCACGGACTGGACTTTGTACGGGAACATGCGCAGGTCTTTGACCAAAATTCGCCTTAGGGACGACCGGCTGATGGCTAATTGCGAGGCACGGCGTCTGGTCAATGTTTCTGGCGACAGCTCGACATCCTCGCCAACAGCGGTGATATTCTCGGCAGAACGAGCGCTCCGGGGCCGGCCACTCTTGGCAGCGTCTCGAGTGGTCCCATACTCTTCAAGGTTGGAATTCGCGCTTGCGCCAACACCACAGACGAATTGTTACGCAAAAAAATAGACACGATTATTCCGCGTTCTTGGGGAGTGTATCGCTCCATGGCTTGGTCACTTGTGTTCTACATCTGTCTAGTTCACAAATGTCAAAACAGATTTGACATTGGCCGCCATTTGCAAAAATAAGAGCATCTTCCAATAGGGTGATTTCTTTTGGCCCACCTAGTAGATCGTTAATATACGCCAAAAACAGCGTCGGACCCAGGGTGCTACCCTGTGGTACCCCGTATGATCCCAAACAGAAGTTACTGACGTGACTTTCCACTCTCACACATTGGTTTCTATTTGTAAGATAGTCCTGCAACCACAAAAGTGCTTTCCCTCGTATTTCTATGTTCTCTAGCCGAGTCAAAAGAATTGGAATAGATATTGTATCGAACGCTTTTTGGAGGTCCAGGAATATCCCTATACATTTGTCTCCCTTGTTTAGGTGTGATGTAATGTTAGATGTGAGCTCTAAGACGGCGTCATCAGTCGAATGGTTGGCTCGAAACCCGTATTGGTTTTCCCCAAGGATATGATTGCTCTCCGTGTAATTTATTAAACGCTTGTTCATATTTTTTTCCATTACTTTAGAAAGTGTGCTTAATAATGAAATTGGCCTATAGTTGCAAGCAATTTATCCCCAGATTTATATATGGGACAAATAATAGCGTAATTGAATATTTTAGGAAAGATGCCATGTTGGAAGCTTAAATTGGTCAGGTATCCTACCTGGCCATATATTATATAGGCTTAGTAAGATGAAATCGCAATGCTTTCAAAATAAAAGCTGTTATTTTATCTATACTGGGAGCACTCTGTGTTTTAAGGCTACTAATCACGTCAATCACCTCAGCAGGGTCTGTCAAGTGTAGTGCCGTGGAAGACAATGGTGTATTCTCTCTTTTAGCTTTTCGGGCAACTTCATCCGTCTTTAACTTTTGTAAAATCTGTTTGGGCACATTTGATCCTACAGATGCAAAAAAATTGATGACTTCATCTAGTGATTGAGTAGTATCTTTTATGTTAAACAGTTCTATTGATGGTACATTACTTTTGTTGATATTACATAAGTCTCTAATAGTATTCCAAGTTTCTTTCAAAATGCCTTTATTTTCATGCAGTTTATTCATGTAGTAATTATTTTTTAACATTTTGATAATCTTTTTTAACGCATTTCTATAAGCCGTATATTTAACTTTAATCTCTAGACTGTCAACATTACATTTTGCTTTCTTATGCATTCTATCCCTTTTGCGTATTGATTTTACCATCCTACTTATTACTATCTGTTTTTGTTTTGCGAAGAGGTATAATCTACTTGCAATAGGATAGGTGAGTGGTCCGTCAGTTCATCAAAAACATAGCTTTGTGCCTTCTTTACTACAAAATGGTCGCCTTGACCATTTAGCCTAGTAGGACAGTTAATTCCTTGCTTTAAACCGTGACTGGTCATTAGATTAAGATATGTTGCCGAATTAGTATTAGGATTTTCGGGCATAATATCTATATTCAAATCACCAGTAAGAATAATAATAATTATCGGGGGTAACAAGATTCGTGCCTGCAACGGTTGGGTCATACCGGTTTTGCTGTATTCCTTTGGTATACTTAGATGGACTCAGACTGAATTAGATTGCCTTGACAGGAGAGTCCGTACACTGCTAACTGCATTTCGGATGCACCACCCACGTTCATCAGTAATGAGGTTGTATATCCCGCGAAAGTTTGGGGGTCGTGGACTTTTAAACATTAAGACTTTACACAATCGCGAGATATACAACCTTAGAGAATATTTTCTGCATTCTGATGTGGGAGTGCCTTGTAATGTAGTCGCAGTGGACAACGGACTTACTCCGCTCGCTTTGGCTAAAGAGAACTGGCGCAAGCCTGTAATACTTAGTACTAATGATCGCAGGGAGGTATGGAAGGGCAAAGCACTTCATGGTCGTTTTTATCGGGCCCTAAGTGGGCCTGATATAGACTTAAAAGCGTCCATATCTTGGCTACGGTTCGGTGATCTCTTCGGAGAAACCGAGGGTTTTGTCTTTGCAATTATGGACGAAGTTGTTATGACAAATAACTATCGGAAATATATCCTGAAAGATGGTACGGTGGACATCTGTCGGGCATGCCACCGTCCTGGTGAATCTATCAGGCATATTATTTCTGGTTGTTCTTGTCTTGCTAACGGTGAATATTTGCACAGACACAACCAAGTGGCCAGGATTGTGCATCAACAACTTGCCCTTAGATACAATCTTGTGCATTCAGAGGTGCCATATTACAAGTATGTGTCCGACCCAGTTCTCGAAAATGGTCGTGCCACATTGTATTGGGATCGATCTATCATCACTGACAGAACTATTGTTGCTAATAAACCTGACATAGTGGTGATAGATCGATCAGAGCGCCGCGCAATGATTGTCGATATCGCTGTTCCTCATGACGAGAATCTCGTGAAAGTTGAAAAAGAAAAACAAATCAAATATTTGGATTTGTCTCACGATATTGTCGATATGTGGAATGTCGATTCGGCGATCATTGTTCCGACCGTCATATCTGCTCATGGATTGGTGGGTTAACACCTGAACTAGGAAGATTACCGTATCTCAAGTTGCCAACCCTCCACCCCTACTGACTACTTTGTTTTTGCTGCAGATATTTATTATATTATCTAACGAGTTTATATAGTTAAGTGGGCTTCTAAATCAAGGTGGACGGTAGGTGCAGATAATACATACGTCCTCCGTAATATTTACCACCACACAGTTTCCTTCAGAGCAGTCTGGCTCGAATGAACGTGCGTTGAACACCGTATACCACAACCCCGTCGTATTTGTTCAAGAAGTTATTCGTTTTGAACATGTTATAGTTATTTTTAGATGGTGGTAAGAAGTGTTCATTAAAATCCAAGTCTCTAATTTATTTTAATGACATAAAAATAAATTTAATTTTTTTTCCTCCAAAAGAACGTTTCTAGAAATCATTATAATCATTGTTGTTATCATTATTAATAGATTCTGTATACAATACTGGTAAATAATGTTTAAAAATACAAGTATTCACTTTTCAAATTAATTTCTCTAATGGCATTTCTAATTGGTGAATAGACAAAAAGGTCACACATTCCAGTAACATACATTTGTGATTGAACTTGGGTATAGTACGGATAGTTTTTTTTTTAACTTCTATAACATTATTTATAAACACTAAGTACTGAACATTGCACAAATGATTATTTATCATAGTCAACTACAGGTTTTTTCTCACATGAAATAGGACATTTAACTTCGACTAGTTTTGTCACACGCTATCCTCCACCACTACCACCACACTAGCAATACTAGCGCACAGCCAAGTTTGATCTCTGCTAATAATTGCACCCACTTTTTTTACTTGACAGAAATTTAATTTTTCAAAAAGTAATAAAGCTTTTTGTTCATTACCTAAGCCGTACCGGATGCGCAACACAATCAACTTTTTTGGGATTTAAAATACTTGACACTAAACTTTGAATGGTTTTGGTTTTGGTTGGGATTTATTATTTATATGGTCATTCATTTTTTTAATTTATATTATCTACTAGACTGTAGATATGATGCTTAATATATAAATCTACAATACAGTACAATGTTACTGACCTGTTAAAATAGTTGTGAATTAAATTACTAATAATAGTTTGCCCATTGGTGTTATCTATAGAGTTAGGGACATTACTATCATCATTTCTCATTTCTAACTGGGATGGCAAATCTGATTCAGGATCATTTCCCGTCTACATATGTTATGTAACACAGCTGTGGCTACAAGTACAGCTTCTATACGGTTTTGTTTAAATCGTAGCTTTGACTAATACTAATACATGGGAGTCGTCGTTTCCATACAACACATGAGCGTTCTACTGTAATTCTCGTTTTAATATGACTTTTATCATACAACATTTCTCCTGGGATTGTAGGATTCCTAAAAAGGTCAACAAATATCTTATGGCTGGATATCCGGAATCTCCTAACAAACAATAGTCTCCATATTGGCCACACTCAAATGACTCTTTCAAATTACTGTTGTTAAAAATTGTACTGTCATGTGATCCACCAGCCAACGGCAAACTATGTTTCTTATTTTTGGCTTAGCATCACATATTGTTTGTACATTGTATGAAAACACACCTTTCCTATTTCTATATAACTCAGCTCTTTCACCTCCTGGAATACAATGTTTATTATAGTAGGCCTGTTTTATTTAGAGAAATGAGTTATGCTGTCACTCATCATCCCACCAAAGTTTACAATTTACAGCCAGAAAGACTTTGGATATTTATATAACTCTTGGTAATTTAATTTTTAATAAAACTTACTTACCAGGTGATAAGATTACTATATGTGTACAATCAATAGCTCCAATTACTTTGGGAAATCTGGCAATATCATAAAATTGTCAAGAAATGCTCTTCATATCTTGACATTTGTATATACACTTCTGCTATAGACGCTAAAGCCAACGACACTCTGAAAACACATTTGCACACTGTACTTTTATGTACACCAGCAATACCTCCAACAACTCGTTTCATTGATCCAGTTGCATAAAATCGTAAAGCCAGCAATAGTCGCTCCTTCACAGATAGAGCTTTATTCCTGTAAAGAAATCAGAATTAAAGCAATTTTGATACTGCTAGCAGATAGGTTGTTGAGTAGATAGAAGGTACATAATGGCAGTACCTAAGACTTATATGAAAATAATATTATAAACTGGTAAGCATGCTGATTTATGTGTATAATATAATCTGAAAATAAACTTACTTTACTGTGGCTGGTATCAGTTTATCTTGCAACATTATACTGAGGTATGTAACTGTTTCTTTAGGCATTCTGTATCGGAACAGAAAATCAGCCTCATCCCATAAAAAGTGATCTTTGCAAAAATTAAATGTTTTACGCCTATACGTTAAATAACGTATGAAAAGTTCATCGTCTGATGAACTTGAACTTTCACTAGACGAAGATCTTGATAACATTTTAGTAACTTATCTACTCAATGAAATAAATATGAACTAGACTGTAGGAATGCACACTTTTAACTGACATAATATTTTGAATATAACCTACAACTTTGACAAATTAACGGTTACTCTGTCTTTTACTGTAGCTCTATGAGCAGTAAAGGTTAGAGGTAAAAGTAATAGTAAAAGCATCAGCTAAAATTGTGAAGAAACAAATTTAGCTGTAACTTTCACTTTGTTACTTTCCATGAAGAAACTGGCTGTAAGTTGTAATTTGTTGCACTTGTACGTGCGGGCGCGCGGTGGGGGCCGGTTGGGGATCTATGCCGTACAGTGTGACCATCACAAAAATGGCGAATCTGCCCGACATTACGGAAAAACCTGCCTGCAAAAACACGAATACGAAATATAATTATCAGACGATAAAAACGCAGTTGTGTGCAAGGAATTGCAATAACGCATTCATTCGGTATTATCGACCGATAATAACGCGCCTATGTGGGAGAGCCTTTATGCACCGTTTCTTGTCTTCTAGCCGCCATCATTTTCTTCATATTTTCGTAAATAGATAACTTTTCTTTAAGAACACCGTATGTCGTAACACCATGAAGCACAAATTTATTGGGTTCATAATCTTCAATCCCATCGATTATATATTGGATAGCTACATAGTCTGGAAACTTGCCTCTCTTTCCGAATTCCTTCATTACGAGCATACACTCGTAAAATGTTTAGTCTTTTTTCTTTTTCTTTGCCGCCATAATTTCATGTACTTCCTTACTATTGTATGTATCTGGAAACTCCTTGAGAATAGCCGCTTTCAGGTCTTCATATGTTTTGAATACCTTTTCTGACCGAAGGAATAACTCCGCCGTTCCCGCTAACGATCGCCGCGCTACAATGAGTTTCTGTGCCGGTGTGCACCTGAATATTTCGGCGTTGTCATCAATATCCTGCACCCATTTAGCAGAGCTATATGTTTTATCGGTACCGTCGAATTTGTTTACCAGCGCGTCGTACAACCGCACTCCCGACGCCACGCCTTCGCTACCGCTACCGCTTTTATCCGTCATTTTTCGCGTCTTACAAATTATATCTGCTAATGCAGTTTCAATCGCCTTTTCTATCTTCTTTATCCCGGACGAGCCCCCAAAATGTGGTGATGATCAATTATGAAGACAGGATATTTTTTCAAATCAAGTTTAATATTATTCAAACTGCATAACAATATTAACAACCAACACGGGCTAAACCGACTCCTTCCTTCCTTCCGCAAGCACACCATTCACTCTTCCTTCTAATAATTGTCTCGCTCACTATTTCATACATTCATTCGACTAATTTACAATCCTACATTTTTTATCTTAAAAATATGTATGTATCAATAGAACAAAATTGTCATTAAAAGGATTATTGTCCTGTGTATTAATTGATTAATTCAAAAAGTCAATTAAATCTATAATCAGTTTTAACTAGTAATACAAATCTATTGAGAAACTTCCTAAGATATTTAATTTATAGATTATTTAGCATTCAAGATGCGTGTTGCGTTCGTCAAAAATACAATACTGGCTTAAATCTACTGGTAGTCGAAAAACATTTAATGAGTTCAATCATTTTTACTTAACCCACCTTGGTTTCCTTCTATTTGTAATTCTTGTGTAAATTGTATGTCATGTTTTAAGAAGTTGTCTCTAAAACACTTCAGTAAGTGGGGTGGGTCCAAGATTGTGATTATTTCATGTCCCATATAATTGATATGGTTGATCTCTTGATAATCCCAAATTGTTTAGACAGTAGGAGTAAGAGTTTGTCTGAATAAGTACATCCACCGTACCTATTTCTGCTATAAAGTAGCATCGTTATCTTAATGTGAAAAATCTGCGCGTCAAAAACGAGAAAGAAGTAAAGAAGGGTCCCAGTGAAATTACATGTAAATTACCCCTTCTTTCCTTCCTTCTCCTTTCTATGAATTTAGAACATTGAGATGTGCTTGTCATCATTTCTACTCCCATCTCAACTGCAAGCTCACGACACTGAAATATACATAATTATTTAAATTACAATACTAAATTATGAAGAAATATTTAAATGTTTCAAAACAGCAGGCCTATTATAATATCATACTTATCATAAGGCTCATTTACATTTTCATAGGTACAATAGCGAGTTAACTTACGATCTTGGCGAGTTAAGTTCTTATCATCGTTTGGACAGGGATTTGTGAGTTAAGTTGTAACTTAAAGATTAAGTACAGATAATAGAATGATGTTCTATTTTTTCGGCAAATCAAGTGCAAGTCCAGCCCGCCCGTGGGTTGCGTATTCCATACTCCACCAACTAAACTCGCCACTGTAGTTCATAAGTTGACAGGTTGCAATCCCTGTTGAAAACGTCCAATAGATTCCATTAAAAAAAACTTATCGAAATCTATTGTGTTTTTGTCGCAGTAAATCCTAATAGACCCTTACCGATAGCAAAAATTGAATTACAACGATCAAATATATTGGTCAGTAATTGTGTAATCATTTCTTATGTGGATATCCAGTTCTAACCAATGAGTGATTGGATTTACATTGGACTTCCTAAGTTTACCTACTATCACTTTTAATGGTTTAAAAAAGTCATTTTCTTTAAGATACAGAATTAAAATTGTTGGTTCTTATTGGAATTTACAAGATTAGTTCGAAATCACTCTGATCAGTGTCTATTTGTTAATGCTCATTGAGTTATTGAAAAAAATCAATTAGATTTAGTTTGGACCGTCCGCTTGAACGTAACTAATTCTCTAACTGCTTCAAACAGACATACCTATAAGAATACTCAATTGAAATTGATGATCGTGATTAAACAAATGCGTTTGGGTGTACCGCGGATTTCCTAATTAAACTAAATTTATCGTCTAATAGTTTTAAGAGGGAACTACTTTTATAATGGACAATTCAAATTGTTGGTCGTTAATGGAATTTCCATGATCACTTAAAATAAATCACTTCAATTGGTATCTATGTGTCGGTGTGCTCTAGCATTGTCTGGAGTTCAAACTCAGCGGCTTCATACGATGCAAGGTTTCGCCTTTTAACCCTGCAACTTATGTGAGTCCAGTCATGCGTAGGTGTCGAATTATTATTCCTTGCCAATTTTTCTGCGCTTTTTTTGGGCCATTTTAAAATCCCGTTACTTTCCCACTGAGCGGGTACAATGCATAACTGAGGTTTACCCCTTTCTACTGTTCTCACGATTTTAAATGACATACTGCAAAAAAAGACAGGATCGCTGGTTAATATCGACAAACATAAATAAACTCATGAAGGAATGCTTGCATGAATTAATAAAAGCGCCCGTCGACTAAGCAGGCAGGTACGTCGCGTGCGGCGGACTATAAGGCGATTCAGAACGTGATGACGTGGGGTCTCTTATTATAAATACTGCGATAATAACACCGACATTTCAAGTGACGACGAATAATTCTACTTTGCACTTAAAATATTTTCATTAAAATTTAATTTGCCATCTAACTTCTGTGTATAATTTTAGTACAATACCTAGCCAAAAAACTTGCCGGTGTTCTGACATTATCTAACTGAACAGACTTTACACACTAGATATGTACCTAAATAAAAATAAAATGACGTGCCTGTGCCTTCTTATTTTTACTAGAAACATTCCTTACGTCTCGCTGTTTATAATAATTTTTTTTTTTTTTTTATTTGTTTACCATTTTACAAAGATAATTACAAATATTACTTTTAGTGCATTTATAAACCACTGAGGTTTGTAAAAATGCAACAGATGCTACATCAAGTGAAGTTGATAAAACTAAGCTTTATAGGTATAGTAAACACATATCTACAGTACAAATTACATTCAAATTTATGTAGGTACTCTTAAAATAACTATAACTATCTAAGCGTACGGGCGCAGAACAGTGAAGTGAACTCCGAGTCAAGCAAGGAAGGGAGGAGGGATTTGCAAACCTGACCGAGACATGTCTTCCAAATAGAATCCCTTCAAATTATGTTTTATATTTTTTTCGTTTAAGCGTTCATTTATATCGGAGGGTAGTTCATTAATTAAACGCGGTACTATGTATCGTGTTGTTCTCTCACCGAACACGTTAGCAGCGCGTGCCGTTTGCAACCGGTGCTGTGAGACTGCTCGTGTACATACAGAATGTTCCACTTTATCACCTAAATTATATTTAAAATAGTTTTCTTTCAATAAACTGTATTTTATTTTTAGGTAAACGGGTAAAACTTTACAGTGTTTAAAAAGACCCAGGTCATCGTTACTGTATTGTAAATTAATCTGTGGAGATGTTATTGTCTTTAATATTTTTAGTTGCAATCTATATATATTATTTATGTGAGTCTTGTAGGTCCGTCCATAGCTGGTGAGTCCATACTGAATATGAGATTCGGCTAGGGAGTTATAGAGTAATAGTTTTACATGATAAGGGATACGACGATTTAGGATTTTAATGTTTGCCAGAAAACATCTCAGCTTATCACATACTTTATCGATGTGGGGTTTCCAGCTTAATTTGTCGTCAATGATGAGGCCCAGATATGTATGGGAGGTTACAAGTTCAATGGTTGGACAACAGCAACCACCACTATTGGAGCTATGTAAGCATGCGTGTTCGTGAGCTGTTATATGTTTGTTGACTGGTGATGGCTTTAAATATGGTGACCTGATGTGTAATAATTTGGTTTTATTTGCATTAAGGACAAGCCCTGCATCATGACACCATTTGCAAAGGGTATGGAAATCTGACTGTAAGTAATCATATGCTATATCTAGGTCCCTATTACTGACTAGAAGGCACGTATCATCAGCAAATTGATAACAGGTGCTCTGTTCAACACAATTTCTCATATCATTCACATATGTCAAGAAATGAAGAGGTCCTACAACTGATCCTTGTGCCGTGCCCTCGGAAACAGTAACGGTATCACTGAACGCATTGTCGACCTTAACAGTATATGTGCGGTTAGAGAGATAGTTTTTAAACCATTCTAGTATGGGACCACGTATCCCACAAGTGTCAAGTTTTTCTAAGAGCACGTCGTGATTAAGAGTATCGAAGGCACGGGAGAAGTCGATGAAGAGTGCTAGGGTATGCTTTCTTTCATTCATAGACTCGTTAACTTGGTCAGTAAACTTTGAGAGGATGTCACTAGAACCCTTGCCCTGTTGAAAGCCAAATTGATTTTCGTAAATGATTTCCTTTTCTTTATAAAAATTATTCACCTGATTACAGATATACTTTTCAACTATTTTGTCGATGGTAGAGAGAAGCGTGATAGGGCGATAGTTGCTATATTCATTGCGATGACCTTTCTTAAAGATCGGTCTAACGCAGCCATTTTTTAATTCGTTAGTGTACATTATCGGTACAAAGTGCCTAGATTCCAGGGATACTCCAATAAAACTGCGGTAGTACCTCAGAGCGAGACATTTATTGAACAGCTGTGTATGCTTATATACAATGACTGTGAACCAAACCATAGTGCGATTTATTTTGACGCTTACGCCATCTAGGGCCGGCCCTGGTAATTATTTTACTTAACACTAAAAACTTATTTGGCATTAATTGAATTGTTGTCCTATTTAAGTTTACAACATAAGTCTTTTTTATATTATTGTATATTATTTTATTGAATATTGAACATTCCGCCCACCAAAAGGAATATTTCCTTTTAAATCCGCCCACCATGAATAAACAAGGGGAACACGAATAATGGACTGTATATAAACTTAAGGTACAGGTGACGGTATCATAGGACGTGTATAATTAATAAATTGATCCAATAAAATTTCATTCACATATAACGCACTAAAATTTGACAGATTCACAAGTAACATAACAATTCAAGATTTAAAACTATTCTATAGACCAAATGGCTATTTCCAAAACTTTATTGAGGGTTTTGGTATGTGACTACTGTGTCGCGGGAAGTAAACATAACTTCGAAGTTGGACGTTTTATGGTATTGCCCTTGCAACGTACAGTGACAACGCGAGTGATATTGTCCTTTCCTGGATGGACTTCAATAACTCTTCCATACAACCATTTTGCAGGAGGTAAGTTATCTTCTTTTATTAGAACTATGTCACCGATTTTAAAATCTTTAGATCGTACCGCCCATTTATACCTCTGGAAGAAATGTGTAAGGTATTCATTCTTCCATCTGTGCCAGAAACCTTGTACCATACGTTGCGTCAACTGCCACCTGCGTAAAGTACTTACCGTGGCGTCCTCGTAATTATAATCTGGTGTCCCTACCAATGGTTGACCCACTAAGAAATGTCCAGGGGTTAAAGGTGTAGGGTTCTCCAGATCACTGCTGCCTTGGGACAGTGGTCGAGAATTGAGACATGCTTCAATTTGAGATAGAACCGTGGACATTTCCTCAAAGGTAAGTGTTGAGTCACCAACTGTACGTTTTAGATGGTGTTTTACACTTTTAATCCCTGCTTCCCACAGTCCACCATGATTTGGAGCGTGGGGGGGAATGAAATGCCACTCAGTTTGAGAATCTGCGAGAGCTGATGCTATGTTTTGAAACAATGAGCTTTCTTGAGAAAACAGAACTCGCAATTCTCTGGCAGCTCCGACAAAATTAGTACCATTGTCGCTCCAAATGTGGCGACAATGACCACGTCTAGCAACAAAGCGCCTAAACGCCGCCAAAAATCCTTCCGTGGTCAGGTCTGAAACGGCTTCGATGTGCACAGCACGCGTGGCCATACACACAAACAAGCAGATGTACCCCTTAAACGCTCGCTGTCCTCGTCCTTTAGAGAACCTCATGTTGATGGGTCCCGCGTAGTCGACGCCAGTGTTGAAAAACGGCTTACTCGGAGTCACCCTGCAAGCTGGGAGCTCTCCCATTAACTGGTGCTTTGTAGTAGCAGCATAGCGTATGCAGGGAACACAACCGTGTATATGTGCTCGCACCATATTTTTCACCCGGCTGATCCAGTACTTGGTGCGAATAAAGTTGAGCACCAATTGTTGACCTCCATGAAAGGTTCTTTCATGAGCGTTGGCGACAATCAACTTAGCCAAACTTGAGTCATGAGGTATAACAATTGGATGCTTTGTATCATCAGGTAGTTCAGAGTAACGGAGCCTACCCCCAACGCGTAATAGCTTACTGTTATTATCTATGAAAATGTTTAATTTAGATAATGGACTTTTCTTGTCTAATGTTTTGTTGTTTTCCAAAGCCACAATTTCTGCTTGAAACCATTGCTGCTGACTTTGCCTAATGCAGAGATGCAAGGCTTCCCGTAGTTCTATTACTGATAGATAAGGTGTTGATTTCATATTATGTTTACGGTGTTTTGCCGACTGTAAAAACCTTTTACATAGGGCAACAACCCTTACTAGCCTTCTTAACGATGAAAATCTAGATCCCCAGACTTCATCAAAATCCGATACCACGGTGACGGTATGAACCTTCACAGCTTTCTTCTCCTCATTGGTACGTATTGCGCTAGGCCTTGTATATTCGACTATCTCACTTCTTAACCAAAGTGGTCCGTGTTTCCAAAGAACACTTCCAAGGAGTATAGATGGGGATGCTCCGCGAGAAGCGATGTCTGCTGGGTTGTCTTTGGACTGGACATGAGCCCATTGGGTGTTGTCTAACAAACTGAGTATCTCCGAAGTCCGATTAGCTACGTAGGTTTTCCAACGACTGGGATGATCGTTTAACCATGCCAAGACAACGGACGAATCGGTCCAAGCATGGATATTCGTCTTTGGTATGTTCATTACCTTAGCTACTTCGGTAAGTAATTTTGACACTAAAACAGCGCCACACAGTTCCAGGCGAGGAATAGATATTTGCTTAATCGGCGCTACCTTCGTTTTGGCTGTTAGAAGATGTGTATGTATCACACCATTTGGATCGATAATTCGACTATATACTACAGCGGCATAAGCTATACTGGATGCATCGCTAAATCCATGCAGCTCCATTACAACATTTTCTTCCTGTTTGCCAATCCACCTAGGGATGTGAAAGTCTACCAATTGCTCCAGTTCTGTTCGGTAATATATCCATTCTTGTAGGAGTCCCGGTGGCAGTTCATCATCCCAGTCAATGCCAGCAATCCATAACCTTTGAATAAAGACCTTCGAGGTCGATATAATACACGGCGCTATCCATCCTAGTGGATCATACAGCCGTGATATTTCCGAAATCACTGTTCTTTTTGTTTCAGGTGCTGCAGGAGATGACATTCTCACGGAGTAATCGAATTCATCGGTATGCCTATTCCAGGTAAGTCCTAAAACCTTTGTTACTTCATCCATTTTTATTTCTAAATCCTTACCCGAATCTTCCTTTAACACCTCCAGTAAGTGCATTCTATTGCTTGTCCATTTCTGTAGCTGGAACCCTCCTTTCTCTAATAGATCATTCATTTCCCTGTAGATTTTAATTACTTCTGTTTCAGATTGGCAGCCAGTCATAAGGTCATCCATATAAAAGTCAGTTATTACCCGGTCAGCAGCCAAAGGATACCTTTCGCCTTCATCACTAGCAACTTGATTCAATGACTTAACTGCTAAATAAGGGGCGCATGAAGTCCCGAACGTAACTGTTTGAAGCCGGAAGTCCTCAATCTCTTTGCTAGGATCCTCTCTCCAGACAATCCTTTGAAAATCGGTATCTGGCCTTGCGACTTTAATTTGGCGATACATTTTTATTATATCTGCTGCCAGGCAGATCGGATGCTGTCGCCATCTCATTATAATATGTCGCAAATCTGCTTGGAGAGTGGGTCCTACCATCAAGGTATCATTCAAAGAGATCCCGTTGATCCCTTTGCATGATGCGTCATACACCACTCTGACTTTAGTGGTCAGTTTATCTTGTCTTACAACTGCGTGGTGGGGCAAGTAAACCGCATCACTTTTGTTCTTGTCTGGTTCACCAGTGATTTTTTTTAAATGACCAAGCAAAATATACTCCTTTATCACATCAGAATATTGTTGTTTCAGTTCACGATCCCTAGCCAACTTCCTTTCCAATCCTAGCAATCTTTTTACAGCTATGTTTTTCGAACTAAGCGGCCGATCATTTGAACGAAACGGTAATTGCACGATATATCGTCCCTCTTCATCTCTTTTGGTCGTGGCCTTATAAAAGTCCTCACAACACTGTTCTTCAGGGGTGAATGGCTTTTTTGTTAAAGATGGCTCTGCATCCAGTTCCCATAACCTTTTTAACAGATCATTCTCTTCAACTTGAGCATGCATCGCAATAATTGTGTTATAGGAATTGAGAGAACTGTCTGCTTTACCGACATGGCCCGACACAATCCAACCTAAATGCGTGTCTTGTGCGACCGGAGAGCCCTTGGGACTCTTGATTAGTCCTACCTTTAAAATACGGCAGTAGGTTTCCGCCCCCAACAAAATGTCGATTTTGTTAGGTACATTGAACTGAGGATCGGCTAAACTAACACTATGAATTTCGGGCCAATCCTGAATTTTAAAAGACGTGTCTGGCATAACTGATGTCAGTGTGTTTAACACATGCGCAGTTACTTCCAAGGTAAAGGATGAGTCATGCAATGATTGTATGTTAATATTAACGACATGTCTAGAAACGACCTTGCTATGACCGTTTCCTATACCTGCAATAGTGGTTTTTGACACTACTTTCTTTAGACGAAGTAATTGAGCTGCAGCCTCCGTTATGAAGGACGCTTGTGATCCTTGATCCAATAATGCTCTTAATATCTGAGAGGACCCATTTAGTGATTCGGCCTTTATCAGGGCCGTGGCCAACAAGACTTGTCCCTGCGCTCGTTCATTCACTAGATGGGTTGCTATATTCGCACTGACTTCTGAGGTACTTTCATGTGACGTTGTAGACTCTATTGGCATGGTAACCGCACTAGTTACATTGTGGTTCTTGGCAGGGTGCAACAACGTATGGTGCTTTCGCTGGCATATACGGCATTTAGACAGAACGCGGCAAGCTTTGGACGTGTGGTGACTACCCAAACAATTGAAACACACACCCAAAGATTGGGCAATATCTCGGCGCTTGTCACTATCTTCTTTGCAAAACTTCTTACAGTTGCCTAATTTGTGACTATCAGAACAATGCGGACAGGTAAGACTAGTAGCGCCATGCATTACTTTGGCGTGAGATGTAGGAAGGCTTTTCGGTTTAGCTTTAGGCTCTACAAATTCTAGTGCCCGAAAACGCGTCTCTATAAACTGGCGAAACTGTTTAAAGGAGGGCAAATCATCGGATGACTGACTAACATGCAGTTCCCACTGCTTCCTAGATTCTAGGTCCAACTTTAAACTTACCACATATATAACAATTACATCCCACGAACTAACATCAATCCCAAGATTGGTAAGCTCATGCATACAATCACTAGTTACATCCAGAAGTTCCTTTAGTGCATTTGAAGATTCGACAACAATATTACGTTGGCTGAACAATCTTTTTAAGATACAAGTGGACATAAATTTTTTATTGTTGAATCTGTGTTCTAACATTTCCCAACACTTATTATAATTGATATCCGTAATAGGAACATGTCTTATTAACTGCTCTGCTTCGCCTGACAATTGTGTCTTTAAATAATGAAGGCGTTGTACGTCATCTAATTTTTTATTGTTGTGGACTAAGGAAATAAACAAATCCCGAAATGACGACCACTCGGTATATTTTCCGCTAAAAGTTGGTAAAACTATTTTTGGTAATCTTACAACATTATCAGGCGAAACATCGCAAGTTTCTTTTTTGGAACTAGGAGCTTTTAATTGCGACAGTGCATTCTTGAGTTCTACTTTGTACGTTAAGTAAGTTTCATTAACATTTTCGTAAACGTCCTCTTGAAAATAGTCGACCAATTCTGTATCTTCCTCACATTCGCCGACTATTGCTTCATGTTTGGTGACAAAATTCTTCCATTGAGTCTCCAACAGCTCCAGGCGCGTATCCACATAATTGTATACTATGCGTTCTTTTGGAGACTTTTTGAAGTTTATTAGCCCTTTCTCAATCTGTCTTTTGATGTCTTTTAACTGTCTTAGTTCCTTTTCCATGATATGTTCAAATTGTAGTCTAAGTGTAAATTCTAAAATTAAAATGTCTAAAGACCAACTCGCCAAATTTTTACAAGTGCCGTGGAGAGTAAACTTTTCTAAGTCCGAACTGGCGTGATTATTCTAAGTGTCAACAGCTTTGAAAGTTCAAGTGCAATCGGTAATATTTTTCTAAGTGTTTTTTGGAGTGAATTTTTCTAAGTGTTTTTTGTAACTTGTACACCGCTCCAAAATCCAGCATAGGTTCCCCGTCTCTTCGTTTTTATCGAAACTATTCTAAGTCCCAGACAACCGCCTTAACTTTTCTAAGTTCATGCATTAACTTGTATTTTTCAAAGTCTTTAACACTTAGCACGATTTTAATAAACACTTAAATTGTACTCACAGTATTAAGTCCACTTTTGCACTTCGTTACTCACGCAATCGGTTTAATGTTCCACTGCTACACTTCAAACTCGAACCTCCAACAGCAGCAATAAATCCGCAACACCAGATTTTTATTCGGTCTTCATAAATCGTTCATACCACTAGCGCCAAGTTGCCGTCGTATTCAATAAACATAAACAACGTTAAACTTCTACTGCACTGGCTTTAATTTGTGTTCTTCCAAAAACGCCCTTCGACTCGTAAGGACCATGTACATTATCGGTACAAAGTGCCTAGATTCCAGGGATACTCCAATAAAACTACGGTAGTACCTCAGAGCGAGACATTTATTGAACAGCTGTGTATGCTTATATACAATGACTGTGAACCAAACCATAGTGCGATTTATTTTGACGCTTACGCCATCTAGGGCCGGCCCTGGTAATTATTTTACTTAACACTAAAAACTTATTTGGCATTAATTGAATTGTTGTCCTATTTAAGTTTACAACATAAGTCTTTTTTATATTATTGTATATTATTTTATTGAATATTGAACAGTTAGGATAATCTCCAGTTTCAATACTACAGTTAATGAGATTAGCTATTGCCTGAGAAATGCCACTCTTTACTATTTTAATATCAGAAACCGAAACAGCGTCCATACCTGGGGATTTGTTGAAGTTTAATTTTTTTATTATTTCATCAATGTTGGTACTCGTAGCCTTTTGGAATCGAATGCTAGAGTTTACAGGATTTTGAAACGCACTCTTAACTAACAATTGAGTCTTACATTGCGGAATAATTTTTTTGACCGTCTGATCAAATTCGTTAGCAAACCCATCTGCCAGATCTTTTGTTGGAAGACCTTTAGATTCAAATGCTCTAATAATGGCTTCATCGACGGATAAGGTTATGCGGCCTAGCATGTGATTTACAATGTTATAGGTTTTTTTAATATTATTAAAATTATCGCTAATGATATGTTTATAATAAGAGTTTCTACAATTGTCCAGTATTTTGTGTATTTTATTACGTAATTTATTATATTCAAGTCGCAATTCAAGATTATTGGGATTTTTTGTCCAAGTGCTAAATAGGCGGTCGCGTTTTTTACATAGTTTATTAATATTTTCATTGATCCAGGGAGCCCGATATGACCCCTGATTTATTTTATATTTTTTTGTGAAACTTGCTTGGTTATGTGCACAGTTTAGGGAATCCCTAATGAATGTATAAATTTGCTTGGGGGAGCTCATGTCACCGGTCCCCATATCACCTTATTCAATAGATCATTCAACAATTTATAATTTACATGTGTCTTGGAAACACCCTGTGTGCGCCGAGTCTCTAAGCATTGGCTCACGCAAGAAAACATAATGGCCTTATGGTCAGCCAGTACTACATCGAGCGCTGCCGAGTACGGATCCAATGTAGGGAATCGTGTGAACAAGTGGTCAATGCAAGATTTTGTTATCGTATTCAATTTAGTCTCAATTCTAGTGTACTCAGTGATTCCACACATAAATCCGTGCTCGCTCAGTGCTTCCAAATATGATTCAGTTTGTGATGACATGGTTTTCAGATCTATATTCATATCGCCGATTAACAGTGCATTGTTTTGCAATTTGAAACTAGACACGTACTTAGCAAGTTCATTAACAAACAACCCTTTGCGAGCATATGAAGATGGTGGCCTATAAACAGCACAAACAACTACGTCTTGGCTACCTATTTTTAAGATACCTGTTATATTTTCGAAAGTGAAACTTTTATATGGAATTGTAGTAAATTTTAAATACTTTTTCGTGTAAATAATAATACCGCCACCTTTCCTATTTATTCGTAGTTCGTAGTGCATGTTGTAGCCAGGTATATTAAATAACATGACAGTATTCTCAGATACGCCGACTTCTGTAAGCACAATCATGTCCAGTGGATAAGAACATTCATGGATAATTTGTAACAATTTAGTGAAGTTCTTTATTATAGATCTAATGTTAACGTGTAGACATGAGAAAAACAAATTATGATTGGAAGGCAGTTGTTTAAAAAAGTGGTTAGCTGATTTACAATTCTTAATTTCTTTAGGTTTTAGTGGTTCCATGAAATAGAAAAAAAAAGAAAAAATAGTTTACATTCCGATTAGAAAAAACACATGATTATTACACATTATATAGGTACCTTTACTTAGAATTGGTAGGTGGGCAGTTGTCAATCAGTTCAATATCCTGTATCGAATGAATGTAGTGAATCTTGCTACCGCTTGTTTGCCGAGCACAAACCTTCCCTTCCTTGATCCATATGAATTGGTATGAACTGCCCAGTTTTTGCTTAGTTGTATAAAAAAGCGTCTTCATGTATTTAGTTAGAGCTTCACGAACAAAAACCTTATTGTTAGCCTTCTCCGCCGGTGTATCAGGTAGAATCATTCCGAGTGTCAGGCGTTTAGTTTTGCTGGCGGCAATCCATCGGTCCTGTGCAGCCTTTGTCTTCATCTCAGCCAGTATATACCCGGACTTACCATTGTGCCCGTTTACATGACGAGTTGACTGGATGTCCTGCTTATCCACCTGCAATTTTGCTGCTACCGAGCACAATATTTTATTGGTATCCTGGGGTGGTCCCTCCGGTAACCCAGCAACTTCAACGTATGCAGATAGTTTATGTTGCTCATATTGTTGTTTTCCTTGTTCTAGAATCGCAACTCGTAATTCCAAATGTCTGTTTCGGTTATTTAAATCTGTAGTTTTATTTTCCAAGTCCTTGATTTTTTTATCCTGATTTTTTATATATGATTCTAGGGTATTGATTTGGTCACTTAGAAAATCAAGAGATGCTTCCAAGGCGCCAATTTCTTCTTTGACCGTCTTTTTTAGCTCCCGACTAATGTCTTGTATAAGCTTTCTGTGGTCAAGAGTAGGCTGGTGGTTAACGACAGTACCTGAATCGGAGTCTTCATCGGCATCGTCGTCTTCTGGGATGATATATGACGTCCTCCGTGAAGTATTAAGCAGACATGTTTCACAACTCCACTCAATGCTGTTTGAGTTACGTAGGGTGCTCAACTGCTTATTGGACAGTTTAGCACACTCCGGATTCGCGTGTACCACTTTGGAACATCTGCTGCATTCTAAACCAGGCGACTTCTTGGTAATATTCTTTTTGCAACTAACACATTTTTTAATAACCATATTTGAAGGGTAGAGTAATACTAATAATTTACGCAACCGTACAGTAAGACCGCTTGACGTAGAATTGTAAAACTCTGTTATACACTTCAACCAAAATTAAATAGAGAATACTTTTACGTACCTAGCACGAAACAAGTAGTAGGTATTAGGTACGATGGCAAGGCGGCAAGCCGCTTTTACAAATATTTGCAATAACACGGTTTACGAAGCGTCGTTATTGAATGATGCGCAAAACAGAACTAATATTTTGATTGAATTTCTCCCTTTGAGGCGAGTTGTAGGCATTAATCTATGTGTGCGCGTCATTGGCCGCAGTGGTTACACCCCGCCCTGCACTCCGCTCATACATACGTCTCGCGAACTCGTGGTCGCATAATAGTTTTTGTTTTTTCCACGAAATGTTTTGAATGCCAAATGCCAATGAATACATACCTATCTTTTATAAGTTAAGTAATGGTTAGGTACTAGTATTTATTATTTTTTTTAATTTACAACACTAGTATTATTGCAATGTTGCGTGAACAACTCGTACTTCCCTAAGAATTTATGATAACGTCTCACATATACATATATCAAATAACTTAATACAACGCCATCTCTAATCAATTCCTACTGAAAATCAATTAATTTCTAAGTTACTACTACGACTATAGTTAGGTACCTATAAATGGTTTCAATTTGTCGCTGACGGATCCCTAATAATATGACAACTATTTACAACAATAACAACAACGCCCACATCGATATCGGTTATTACAACTACTTTATGGTTTAGTTTCGATATTATATATTCATAAATGACTTAAACATCTATTGGGAAGTCTTAATAAGTGGTTTTAATAAAATAAAAAACTATGTCACCAATATTATAAAAGTATTATAACACTAAAAACGTATTATCTTGTGGGCGCGTCAAAATCTAAGCGAAAATACATGTATATATTCACAGTAAACTGATACTCGCAATAAATATGGCACAGTAATATGTTCAAACTTACCTTTTGATTCGAGTTTATGTATTTGGTTTATGTATGTAAACCTTCTGACACTTTCATTTGCACAATCACAATTATTTATTTTTAAGTATTTAGTTTTAGTCACACAATCGCGATCAAATACGACAAGAGCTGCAGAATAGCGCTACAAAACATAATTTTACTCTTCCAGCGTACGCTACATCTTTTCAAGCGTCATTGTATATCCGTTAGCGCACACAACCACTCTTTTAGCGCCATTGTACAAACATTAACGTACATTACCACTCTTGTAACGTCATTATATGGCGGTTCTAACTCTTATTTCGCTACTATAGCGCAATTGTAGAGCTGATACCGTTATAAAAAGTGCCTATTTTGGGGTTAGATTAGCGCTATAGCAGTTTATACGACTGCTGTACGGCCTATCTATAAAGCTAATGCCGTAATCAACAACCTCTTAACGGCCACTGTAGAGCTTCTTAAAGCGCTTGTGTGCTAGTTGGGTGAATCTATGTAAATGGAGACGAAAACTAATTCAACGGATAAATTTTACTTAGTAATCAATATTATAATCAACATCTACTTGTCTATCAATGATTTTTAATGTATTTTTTAGAACCACACACTTTTAGAACTTTTGCATTGGTGGTTTCTCCGTTGGTCGAGAAATAAAAGACTGTGGACTGTATATAGGCGCGCTGGTGTATTTGGAAGCAGGAACAAATGTTACAACTGTATGTTGAGCGGTGGGCCGGTGCGTAGATGATTGCCGTCGGTGGTGCTGCTGGTGCAGATGTAGGTACTCCCCCGCCCCTCCCACGTACAGCAGTAGGGACGCGACGCGACTTAAGTCGATTTGCTTTGGCGGCCGATGTCGAGATTGAATCGATTCTCGACAGCATACCTAGATCAATTGCATACCTTTTAGTTCGTGGTGGTCGATTTAAGTCACTTATTTTTTCACGAATGTATTCTTCATACGTATCTACTTTGTCTAACAGGTCCGGTCCTTTCAAGCCTTGCACAGTTTTCAAATAAAACTCGAAAATATCTATAACAAAAAAGGTTTTTCAGATATAAGTAGTCTAATTCAAAGTTCATTTCCCGTGATAGTTATTAAAACTTTTAAAAAATTCCAAAAACTACTATTTATGGTTTGATTTTTTAAAAACAAAAATCCACGCAATTTACTTTTAGAAGGTTGTCTTGATGTGCATAAATAAAATATTTAAATTTGAAGAGTTAGATAAACTACAAATACATATGTTTTTCTGCGCTTCGGAATTTGAAAATAGCACGAATTTTTTAGAATAGCATACACAGCGAATTATCTTATGTAGTTTTTCATTAAATTATTACCTAGTATCAAGAGAGCCTTGGTTGAATCGATGGCTGGTCTTGGCACACTTTTAGTTTTATTAGAACTTTTTCCTGTTAATACGTTTTTAAATACTCTGTTCCGAAAACGGAAACCGCAATATTTTTTACAAACATACCCACCGTGACCTACCTACCGTGAAAACATCATTGTCGTAAGTACTTTTCGGTAACCAGGCTCCATGTCCTAAATGTATCTGTAATGTAATAATGAGTAAAATCAATTTTAAATTAAAATAAATTAAAGCTTTTTCTTATGTAGGGTGACTGATCCAATTATCAGCACTTTAAGAGTTAATCCTAACTTAAGCCCGTTCATCACATTGAAAAATACTGGTTTACCCGTTATGACGAGTTTTCTAGTTTCAGTATTCAATCACTAAGATGATTATTGAAAAAAAAAAATTGTTTATATTTATTCAATTTTTTTTAGATAGGCAAGAGTAAAAAATGATCACCTCACCATTTACTAGCACCATCACCAGCAATTAATAGCATAGAGTGAGTCAATTAACAGCACTGTGATATTGGTATTGAAATTAGGTAGGTAGGATGAAATAAAAACTGGTTATTATTATATTAGATACCTATAATCTCTTTTATTGCCTTTTTTTTAAAAATAGGCAGGTAATATGTGACTAAGGATAAAAAAATATTTTACTTATAATCTAATAGTAGGTATTTATAAACTTAACAAAGTTTAACATCTTTATGTTTATGTAGGTACCTATTTAAAAAAATTGTTCAGGCTTTAGTTCAATCTTACTAGAAAGTGTCTTACTTAATAATATGGTAGGTAGGTAATAGGTACTAGTAGATAGGTAGGTACAACCATTAAGGAACCTAAAATTGCACTTAATAAAGTAAAGTATAGAATAAAGATAATAATATAAAGAAATAGTTCATGCTTTACATCTTCAATCAATTCTAATCCTCAGTAAGTATCTTCTCTAGTTCTAGTAAAGAGTATGTTTTCTTTCTCTTATTGATGATTATTTTTGACCTACCTTTGACCAACTTGCGAAGTTCTGGATGCGTTTGGTAAATTCAGTTTAATGTCGGAAAGAATTTTGATTTTTTTATTTCGTGGAAACATAGCCTTCATTTTCAGGAGAAGATGACATATTGTTACCATGAATCATAACTTGGTGATTAATAACTGCATGGTGGTGATTAATAAATGTCTCTTGTTTTTTAGTAGCTATTGTCTCTTTCGCTTTTTTGTTTATCTTATTTCTAGTGGTTTCTACTTTCCCGTTATTTTTTTCAGACGATCTTCAGTATTGTTAGCAGATGGTTCATTCGTTGTTGCAGTGTTCATAGCTTGCATATCATTTACAAAATCTTCTGCTAATATTACTGGAAATTGGTCAATATTGAGAAACAGCTTCTTGGGATGTGGATATTGTGGACGCATCAGTTTCATTATCAAAATAACAACAAATCTTCTTTAAAATCCTTTCTGTTACTGTTAGACGTTCAAGCGGCGTTCTTTGCAGAAATGTAAATTTTTCTTGCCCTACAATCTTTTCTAAAGTTGCACGTGTCATAACTCTATCTTTTAATAAAGATAGAGTTATGACACGTGCAAGATTCTAATGAATCTTCTTGTAATTTTGATTTGTCTTCTTTTGGTTCTTCATCATGTTTGCTTCCTTTACCCAGACATTTTTTGTAGTTGATGGCTTCAGAGTTTCAGGGACATAAGCACTGGCTTATGGACAACTGAGTCCTGAATCCATTTATCAATGTTGTATCTTTGACGCCAACCTCTAGAGCCTCCTTAAGAACAGGTACAAAATTATTCTTTGTGAGAGTCTCCAAAGGGTGATCTCTCCTCCATTTCAGGACACTTTCCTTCCATGCATTTTTGTGAGGGCAGAAGGCTGACACGTCGGCTGGCTGTAGTATCCGTGTGGCGTTGGGGTAGAGCAATCAAAATAATCTCCAACTTGCTACACAATTCACTCACTTCAAGACTAAGATGTGTTTTGTGCCCATCTACAAATAGTATGATGGGAAATGTTACTTTTCTTTTGATAAGGTATAGATGAAATACATTCTTTAAATAATCATAGAAAAGTTCACATTTCATCCAGCCAGTATCGCTTAAACAAATGCCCCACTCATTCGGGACTGATGATGTATAAAACTCCTTGGGAAGCCTCTTGTTGGGAAACACAACTAGTGGAGGTGTAATATCTCCGTCGGCCTAAAACGTAAACAGTACAGTAAGGGCTGTTTTGGCTGCAGCGTGATCAACTTTCTCCTCGTAATGAAATAACTCTGCCACTCTTGGGACATAACTGAAAGTTTGATTCGTCCCCATTAAAAACACGAGACGGGTTCTGTAAGATGTCAAAGTAGTTGTTTTCACAAATGTATGGCAAATGGCAAATGTAATTTAAATGGTGCTTAAATTACATTTGCTAAGATTTGGATTCTGAAGGTATAAACCACTTTTACGGATAAAATTGAATTCTATGCATCAAATAAACACGGTTTACAATTTAAAATATGGAATATATAATTGTTTCTTTCATCCTCTATGATTATGACATCTCTACTTGTTGTTATCTTTTTATTTATAGGATTATATATTCTATATCCTTTAATGTTTTCAGGATAACCAACTAATATGTGTTGTTCAGACTTCCTATCCCATTTTTGCTTTTTTTCTTTGGCAATATGAGCCATAACCTTGCTGCCAAAAACTCTCAGATGGCTTATATCTGGTTTGGTTCCTGTCCACATTTCATACGGTGTTTTTCCATCCAAACCTGATGCTACAATTCGATTCTGTAGATATACTGCGGTGCTTCAGCCCAAAACTCTTTGGCTAAATCTGCGTCAACAAGCACCTTGCCTTTTCTACTATTGTGCCATTACGACGTTCACACAATCCATTTTGTTCAGGACTGTAGGGGTTAGTTTTCTGATGAGTAATGCCTTCCTTCTGCAAATACAAATCAAACTCTCTATTACAAAATTCGAGGCCATTGTCACTTCTGATATATTGAATCCTTTTATCTGTCTGAATTTCTGCCTTGGCTTTAAAATCTTTAAAACAATCTAAAGCTTCGCTTTTGTTGTTTAGGAAATATACAAATGTCATTCTTGAGTCGTCAATCGTCTACAAACAGCAAAAAATATCTCGAACCACCAATGGATTGTACTTCCATCAGTCCGCAAATATCTGTGTGTATCACTTTAAGTTTATCATTACTTCTTTTGCCAATACAATTAAAAGGTAACCTGCACTGCTTACCTTCACAGCACACTGAGCATGATGACTTTGCAATGTCAACTTTTTCTCCCAAGTTCATACCTTCTACTGCTGAAGACATTTTGTTTAAGTAGTTGCTATTCACGTGCCCCAATCTGCGGTGCCACATACTCCCTGAAACAGCTGAAGCCACCACTGCACTTTCAGGCACCCTCAACTTATAAACTCCATTGACAACATAAGCCACAGCAACTAACTCGCCATTCTTATTGTAGATACTGCAGTCACTCTCAGTAAATATAACCTTATTTCCATTTTTCAGTAATTGGCTAACCGACAATAAATTTGTTGTCAAGTCTGGAACACAAAGTACTCCCTTTACCCTATCGCCAGTACATAAAACTTGTAATTTATTATTATTTGCAACGATTATTTCGTCTTTCTGTTCGTAACACGGATTAATGACCCAACTTTTATTGGCAGTTAGATGTGTACTTGCACCCGAATCAATGTGCCAATCGTGCTTACTAAATTTTCCGTTTAGAAACACAGCACTAAATGCGTTCGTTTGCCATCTCACATTTTTCTTCTCATTGGACTGATTAATATCATTGTTCGGACACTGATTCCGGTAATGGCTGGATTGTTTACATTTGTAACATTTGACGTGTGATTTCACAGACGAGCCGCCATCTTTACCACTACTGACCATAGACATAGACTTATTTTTGTTCTTAGGTTGCCACTTCTGCGAACTTGCAAATGCACTAACTTCACGTTTATCGCTGACATCCGTTTCCGCCATATCTAACAATTTTGTTTTAATGGCGTCCGTTGTAATGCTAATACCTGAGTGTTCGATGGCCATGACATATAGGCATGTATTTTTCAGGCAATCCAGCTAAAAGCAGGCATCCAATCCACTCATCACTTATTTTCAAACCGGTTCCACTTAATTTATGTCCAGTTTGAATCATTTGAGTCACGTACGATGTCATTGTATCACTGTTTTCTAGACGAATCGAGGTCAAAACACGCAATAAACTGATTTTTCTCGTAAATCCCGAATCGTCAAATAAACTCTTTAGTTTATTCCACAGGTCTTGAGATGTTGACACGTTTTTGATATGCACGTACAACTTTGAGTCGATAGTCATTATGAGTTTAGCTTTTGTTTTTTTTGTCATCCTCGGCTGCCATTGTTTTCCCCGCAACTGGTTTGATACAGTGTAGCATTCCTTCTATCACCAGAAAGTTCTCCGCGGCAAAAGTCCATTCGCTGTAATTTTCTCTGCCCTTCAACTTAGGCACGTTAACAAGGTAGTTCGTAGTCATAGTGATATTTTAAAACGACCACCTAATTCCGTCAAAATTACACTTTTTCTTACTTAATCTGATAGTATACTAGAAAAAATTAGACTTTGAATAAAAAAAAACTTGGTACTGGGTCCATAACCTAAAATGAAACAATTCTCTTTAGTGACAAGTGTCGACTGACTTCACTTATGATTTATCAAAAAGACAAGATGGCAGACCATTGACACTACACATTTTAATCACTAGATGGCAGTATCTGTACATAACTATTTTGATACCTTTTTAACACCTTTCAACATAATTCGTCCAGTTCCCGTATCTAACCACAAATTCTTGTATTTTCCCGATAGACATTTTTTTTTCTCGTTTCCACTGAGGAATAAAACAGACGCCGTGAACCACCATTTAATAATGCCCATAGACACACCGAATACAAACCGTAAATTACATATAGATAAATCAATGTGTAGCTTAGTACACTATGATATGCATCAGTTGTACAACGCCCTTTAGTGAAACCGGATTGTTGATCGTGAAGAATGTTGTTTGCATTGAAATGAAGTTGCATTTGATTAAGCATTACCATTTCGAAAACTTTACTTTGAGGACTGTCTAAAGCTAGAAGATATATTGTGACCTATTGCTCTAAGCCTGTTGGTAATAGTATCTTCTGTTGTCATATTGACTAGTTTAAATTATTATTGGAAGTATGGCTCTAGACTATGTCGTCAACAGGTGACAAATATTCACTGCCTCTACCTGTACCCATAGCGTGAGAGCCCTCCTTCGTTCTAAAACTACTACTGTCTAACCTAACATTACCATTACATTACGTCCACCAAACAATGTATAATGAATTAGTTATATTATTTATGACACAGGTAATAGTAGAAGCTAATAGCGAAGGTATTTTGTGTCTAAGTTTAATAAGGAGTCCTTAGTAAACTTTAACATATTTACAAAATTGTTGGTGTCAAAAAATGAAAATTTGTCACTATAGTGAGCTACTAGAAAACTCATATGATTATTAAGTATTACGAATATAATTATTTTGTTAGACAGACAAATGGTCACAATAGGGGAATGCACACAATATAATCTTATGACAATTTAAACTTAGTAATCGAGCAACACTGTTGGTTTTATCCTTTTTTTTTACATTTAAGCTACTACCAATACAAATAATGTCATGGTTGTATATGTATCATATATAAAAGCTCGTCATGGCCGTCAATAGTATCCATCTTGTAATAATGGCGTGGATAGGTAGTCGGACGGTTATACTTAAAATCAAGCAAATACCTTCCTAACAAAAATGATTAAATTTACTCCGTTTATGATTAACAATTTCACAAAATATAATCACCAGCACATAGATCACACTAACTTTTCTGTAAATTACGGCACAAAATAATAAAATCGAATTGGATTGAGCCGGTAGACAGCGATTCGTTGAAGACGTGGTGTGCAGGCGACGTTCCGATCAAAAGTGATCTATCTACAACATGGCCGCCCCGCCACCAAAAGACAAGACGCTTCGCTAGAGTGACAGATGTCAGTCACTCTTTGACATTTGATAGTGACGTAAATTCCGCAACGCGCCGACATATTTATCTTTGACTACATTTAAAATTATTTGTTTATATGTTGCACCAGGCATTCAACAAATTTGCTAGGTGGTTGCTTAATAATTCTTCAAAACCTTTACCAATATCATCAGAAAATTATAAAGACTGATAATGGATAGTGCAATGTAAACTATTCACAGACTCTACTGGATTACACTTAGCAATGTTAGGTTTAGTGCACAGAGAAACTGACCTGTGTGTCCTCAGTGAGTGAAAGATAACATATTGAGTTATGTTGAATATCATCTGTACCAGGACCCCCAACATAATAACTGTGTGAGTTCAATGTGAGAGAGTCTAAGCGGTCAGCATTGTAGTAATACAGATCTACCAACTGATTGGCAGCAAGAATATGTTCATCTATTTGTTTCTGTGAACTGACATATTTAATATAAGGTGTTTAGAGAGTCTTCCAATAACTTTATTTCAGACTGTAATTGTTGAGTGTTCTTTTCATAAATTAATTTACTGTCTTCTAATTTTATTTGGAAGTTGTTAAGCTTTAAAATTAATGCAACACGTTCCTTTCTTAATTGAATAGTTTTATTAAAGGATTTGTGTTGTCTTTTTAATTTGTGATATTTTTTAATAATTTTATTAAATTGAATGTATTTTTTTTTAAATTTGTTATGAACTTATGACTGGTTTGTTTAATATATAGTCAATAGTGACTAGTGTTATAATAATCGTGGTTATGTATGGTATAAGGACAATGTCTATTGTAATATTTATATAAATTAAAACCTATTGTCTTAAATTAACTAATTTTTAAATAATCCATTGGTTATAGGATGGCAGTGAAATTGTTTGCAAAGAATACCTCAAATCTGTAGTATTTTCATACAGACTTAATTCAGCTTCATTAACAATGTTAAACATGCGTCTTTTAATTCTCACTTGGACCTCCTTTGGAAATGTTTCCATTGTATCTGACATAGACAAAAAGAAATATTCGGAATGAGTTGCCACGGGCTTCACTCTTCCTATTATATAGATATTCTTGAAAAATTGTAGCAACATTTTTGAGTGTGGTCTCTTGTTCGAGCCAGAAGTGCTTGGAAGCGATTCAACTTCAGAATTAGATGGTATCGATGTTGGCGGTAGTAGTGTGCAAGAATCATCCGATGATAATGTAATGTTAGATATTTAGTTTCGATTACGTATAAACGGTTTTATAAACGAAAGTTCTTTTTCGAACTTTATTAATTTGGCCATTGAACTTACCTTCGGTTGCGATCTGCTCTGCATATTGCCAATCTTGCGCAGTTGTTGTAATTGATACATCGTCATACCAGTTTACTGCCTGTAGTAACTCGCAACCTGGGAAGTGTGTTTCTAGTAAAACGCGGTCAGTTTCTTCTGGAGATGTTGCATATGAGTTGTTGGGTCTCCGAAGGGTGCCAGCTCTCGACATTGGTTCTTGAGCTAGGAGCTTCCTTACCCGGTTCGCTTGGTTGCAGAATTCAATATTACTGCAAAATTTTCTCTATCCTGCTTTGCTATAGAACCTGATGCGTTTTTTGTATTTGGATTTGGCGGCCTTATAGGCAACCCAATTCACCCCAGCGCGTGTTCATGGCCCTGTTAAAGGCTCTTTTGACTTTCCTCCTTTTGCGTTCAAGTTAGCCACCCCATCAAGGCTGCTCAGCAGGAGATAAGTTCTCTGGACATGTTTCGTGCTAGCTAGTAATCATGAGATTTGTTAACTGTTACCTGTTTTTCAATGTGTGTAGTATCCTCCAGTATACCGGATGCTACAAGCGGCGCAAGTCCCGTACGAAGAGACCGTCGATATCTGGTCTTGTCGGTCTTGCGTGGGTTCCTCTTGGGAGGTATAGGAGGCATCGAGACCTGTAGGTCAAACCTGATGCACCGATGGTCTGAGCATGAGGCCTCGTTAGACACGTGCCATCCATCGATGTATCGAGCTGCCTTCTCCGTTGCCAGAGTTAGGTCTATGATCGTACTCGCTCTCTTACTTTACGTAAGTAGCCTTGGAACTCGTGTTCAGCAAAGTCAGGTTAGTAGAAAACAGATAATCAACTAGAGCCTTACCTCTGTTATTGCATCTGGCCATCCCCCACAATGGCTGGTGTGCATTTGAATCCATCCCGACTATAATCTCTAGCCCGGACCATTCGCAGAAGCTGATCAATCTGGTGAGATCGTGCGTTGGGAGTTCTTCGTCCTCGCATATATGCAGAGACCAGAACCCAAGCTTCTTGTCCTAGTTGCAGCCTTATAGCAAACAGGTCTCTGACTAATAGAAGTCTGTTAAAGGTTGCGCAACAATGTTGTCAGTGAGATACAAACATGATCTTGGACTATCATTGCTTATGAAGTGTAGCTTACCTCTTGAGTTAGAGAGGCCATGTATGCGGCCTTGCCTGACCCATGGCCCTTGGATCAGGACAATGGCAGATTGTTGAACCTCCAACTATTTTCGCAGCTGAGCCGTCGCACTGATGCTATGATGGCGGTTTGCCTGCAGCACATTAACGACGGACGAAGGGCACGCCATTTTCAGTCGCCTCCCCCTCCCCGCCCCCAATGTGCAGTCCAGCCAGGAAGTCCTGGGTCTCCTCATTCTCCGCTAACAGTGCCTTGACCTCCTCCTCGGACATCGGCATGACAGCCACCGGGCCGATTGTAGACCCAGCGGCTACTGGGGTCGACATGTGAGTACTGGCGACCTCGACAGTGGCCGGTGCGTTTTGGGGCATCTCTGCTCCCATGACCTTTAAGCCGCTACGGCTTGTTCCGGTTTGGGGGTCTCAATTCGGAAGAACTACGGTGAATTTCCCGCCCTGACCCTGGAATCTCACGTACACCGCCCCACACAAGGTTCTGAGGTGGCGCCCGGCCTTCATCAGGGTCGGGACTTGGTCCTCCGGTATCGAAACCACCACGAACCAGTCATTGGGTTGTGTCTCGGCACGCAGCAGCAGCGGTTGCTGCTGCTGCGTGCAAGTGGTTCCTTGCAATGCAAAAAAGTTGTCCTTCACGCTTCTCCATTTTTTCACAACCTCGTTACCTGCAAAGAAAGAAAAAAATGTGTGAGTACCTAACTTTTCCACAATGACCAATCTAAATGGGCCACTCTGTTTATTTTTTTCTGTTTCTATTTTAGGTACTTGGGCAGCGGAAATTCGATAAACGATTTGCATTTCAAATTTAAACGTGGAAGAGCAACAATTTCTAGAACTATTTAATCGTCAGTTTGTCAAGCTATATGGAAATATGTTCGATCTCATATCATCGACGACATAGAAGAGATCACAGTAGAAAAACTACAAAATATTGCAGTAGTGCAGTAGATTTTGATGTCAAAGCTAACTTTCCTCATTGCTTCGGGGCAATTGATGGAAAACATATACGTTTAAAAAAACCAGACATAAGTGGCTCTCTGTTTTATAATTATAAAAATTATTTTTCAATTGTTTTGCTGGCGGTTGTTGACTCAAATTATAAGTTTGTTTTTGTCGACGTGGGTGCATATGGAAAGGAAAGTGATTCTACTATTTTTAGAAATTCGACACTGTACAAGATTTTAATGAGAAATGAATTACCATTGCCTGATCCTCAACCACTTGGAAATGATCATAATAACGAGCCACCAATCCCTTATGTACTCGTCGGTGATGAAGCTTTTGGTTTAAGTAAGCATGTTATGCGCCCATACTGCGGATACAATCTCAATGTGAAACAAAGAGTTTATAATTATCGCCTTAGCAGAGTTCGTAGAGACGTGGAATGTGCATTTGGGATCATGGCAAATAAATGGCGCATTTTACATAAGGCCAATTGATACATCATATGATTTAACTATTAATATTGCGAAAGCATGTTGTGTTTTACACAATTTTGTTACACAACACGATGGTTTACGACAACAAGACAATATGGCAATAAGTAGGTTCCCACAATTGAGACCCCATATCAATGAAGAATCATTAGCCGAAAATGTTATCAGAGATCAATTTGCTAATTACTTTATGAGTCCAAAAGGGGCTTTACCATGGCAGTTGAAAAAGATATAAATCAACTTGTATTGAATTTACAAACAACATAATAAATAACAACTCACCAATCTTGTTCTTTTTTTGGTCCTCAAACTCCTCGTAATCTCGAAATATTTTTTTACAAACAGCTGCCCATTCATTCGCTTTACGAAATTTATCACTGTAGTGTTTGTGTGATTTATCCCATATAATGGGTCTTTTTTTGACCAAGGATATGAGAAAATCTATATCAATATCCTGCTCACTCACGGTAAGCCTTCCTTGCCATTCCTAAGAAGGCTCTCCAGCTATCTTACTTTCCAAAGCTGTGGAAAGAGGCCTTAGTGATTGTTCTGCAGAAACCTGGCATGGACAACTACCAACACCCAAAGTCCTATAGGCCAATTGGCTTATTACATATCCTGGGCAAGGTCTAGGAAAAAATTATGGTGGCTAGATTGAAGTGGCACCTTGTTTTCCGTATTAGTACTCGCCAGTACGGCTTCATGCCCCAGCGAAGCACAACAAGAAAGCTGAAATACGACATCCCACGCCTGAGCATGGGCGGGGTCGACATCGCAATGTTTAAGGAAATAAAGCTGCTGAGCTTAACTATCGACGCTTAACGTTTCACTCGCACACGACAAACGTTCGCCACAAAGCACTTTGTGTGTACAGGCAACTGTCGAAAACAGCAAAAGTTAATTGGAGGTTACATGCGGAAGTGACGGACAATTTATATCGCGACTGTAGAACCGATCATTACCTCCGCGGCTAGTGTTTGGGCGTTGCCGACTCAAAAGTTGGGAGTTCAAAAACAGCTTAACACAGTGCTGAGAGGACTTGCTCAAAATTCTGTAAGCCGTATCGCACTGTCTCCCTGAACTCGGCGCTGGCTCTATCCGGGATTCTTCCTCTCGACCTTGACGCATACCAGTGCCAGTGCAACCTGGTCGAAATATCAGGCAATTCAGAGGTATGTAATACCTTTTCGTGATCTCTTCCCGTAACCTCGGGTCGGGCCTCCGGTAACCTCACTCACTCGGCGAAAAGCAATGGAAGCATTGCTTCACTGCCGGTTTTCTATGAGGTCGTGGTATCACTCCGGTCGAGCCGGCCCATACGTGCCACGAAAAACCAAAACCTTGTCGGCATATTAAATTATACACAGTGAAATTATCTGCAGGGAATTTCATTTTATAGTGGAAAATACCCACATTAGATTGCGGTAGACGGGAAATAATAAATCAGGCAAATAATAAATCAATGTTCGATTTCGTTCACGTTTACGTTGAATTTTCATAACTTTAGGTTCTGTGATCTCGGTGTTTTTCAGAATGAAATACCATTGAGTTTCACGATTACCATAGCCCAAAATTTCTCGAATAATTCCAATCTCTTGTCGCTGGGTATTTTTTCAAAGCATTTAAACTTACAAGGATCTCTCATCTGTTTTTGTGGCTGTAGACCTGTATTTTCTTTTTTTGTTTTAAACCACTTTTCTGGATAAGTATTTCTTTTTCTGGGTAATATTAGCTTCAGTTACTAACGCTGGATAAGATATCGTTGCTTCAGTTTCTGCGGTACATTATGTCCAGTTGGAAGAGCTTCGTCGTGATAGGCTATGAATGAGAGCTATGCGACAGGAACTACGGCTATAACACTTTCAAGAGTTGGTAGAGTTCTATCATGGCTTGTTGTAGATGTAGGGTCTGTTTCAGGTTCTGTGGTTGCATTATGTCCAACTGGAAGGGTTTCGTCGTGTCATGCTATGAATGTAGGCTCTGCTTCAGGAAGCATGGCCTTGGTACTTTCAAAAACTGGTAGCTTTCTTTCAGGATTTATTATAGATATAGGTTCTGTGGCAGGTTTTTTGATAGCATAAGGTTTTATTAGAGTCCATATGGATTTGGCGGTTCATACAACTGTTTTCATGGCATCTTGGAAATTAGAAAATTAACATCAAACTTTTAGAATTTTAATGTTAATTTTCTAATTTCCAAGCAAAGATATAAATACAGAAAACTATTATGATAGGGTTAGCCCTATCATAATAGTTTTCTGTATTTATATCTTTCAGAGCGTACAGCTCAATAATTAAGTTCTGTTTATTTTTTGTTTCCTTTTTTCAGCGTTCACAGGAGTACCCGTGTAAGGTTTTTTCTTTGGATCATAAAACTGCTGCAAGCCATATCTGAGTTCACACTTTTTGCAGAAGAAGTTTTTCACATACCATGTTCTCAAGTCCAAGTAAAAGGACTGCAACATGTTTGCATAATGTATTGCGTTATTTTACGTTATGTTAGCGTTATTCTACTTCCAGTCCAGACACATTCACAGTGTGATGCTTCAGAATTTACATTTTTATTCAATTTTATGTCCACTTCATACTGGAGATTCTTTATAGACTTCCTGCAATAGCCTTTACCCTAGATTACGAACTTTCGTCGATTCGATGACTCGAATTAAATAAAAGTGTGTAAACTTCTGCGCTTACGATCGCACTTCTTCCAAACTGTGGCTAATCTCAGCCAACTCGTTACCCCGGCTACGGGTGGTAGTGCTTTCGGTGTAGAGAGCCCGTGAGCGCCATTCTAGCAACCACGGCTCGTCGTTTCGGCGAAGGTTAGTAAGACCGTCAAATTTTGTACTATTTAGTTAGCGTTCTTCTTTCTTTTGTTAATTGTTTTATTTTTATTCAATACTATTTTTTTTTAAAGACTACTAGTAACGTGGGTCACACATTACTAGTATTCTTGTTAACCCCTCCAGCTAAGCTAAATGCTTGTGTTAGGAGTGGATTCACGCCGGTAGTTGTAACATTGAGGGTGGACTCGTGGGAGGCACGTGGTCTCCCAGGGGTCGGAGATAAGTTGAGAGAGAAATTACACACGTGGAACACTTTTACAATCTATATTGATAAAGGTACGAAGTACAGATATGAGAAGTTACTTTACAGCAATGGCATAAATCTCAGAGACGTAAAGTCTTGAGAGGAGAGAGGTCTTGGTCGCTGTTCCGGCGCTGGTGAATGCAGGATTACTTAGCTTCGTCTTGAAGGCAGGCTGGAGCAAGAGGGCTAGTTCTCGCGCGCCGCGGTTTATATAGGCTCCAGGGGTGCGGGAGAGAGCGTTCTAAGACTTAGTGGGGAGTTCGGTAGGAGAGCGCAGCATGACGCGTGACACACTCCCCCGACTAGGTCAGAATTTTTCTTGGAGGAAAAAATTCTCTTCTGCTTCCCTCCGGGGCACCCCGGCCAGCTGCTCCGTTGGTACGCTGGGAACAATTTTAAGAAGGGGTGTCAGAATGGGATTTAAGTACATATGTATATGACCATTATAACCTTACATACATTACCATTAAAGGATGCCCTATGAAAATGACTGTTATATATCACAATCATGCGTCTTTACACTTATAGGTGCTCAAACTAACATTCAAAACATCGATCCCGCTTGGTGCGAAATTCAGTTGGGCTATACTTAGTAGGGATTATGCAAGGTTATGTATCAGGTTTTACTTTTTGAAAAGAAAATATAATTTAGTGACATAAGGTTAGAATATACTTGCTATTGCAAACGTAATTGCTCGATGCAAAAGGAATAAACTATTGAGCGGTTGACTACCAATAGCCGGTTTTGAATCAGTCATACATTCCATTGGAAATGAATGTTGTCGGACAATAAAGATACGCAGTCTTGGGCCGTAAGGTATAGTTTAGAGTGTGATTTGAATTTTATCGAATGATGTCGTATTGTATACGAAACGAAAGTTATTATTATTATTTTTTTTTTGTTTTATATAAAGGTAAAGGGTGAAAGGGATACCATGTACGAGGAAGACTTTTTCATCTAAAATTTTGGTAATTATTTATGACGTAGTCCGCTTAATAGGAAATAGTAAACAATATTTTGAAAAACAACAAAATACAACGAAGATGAACGTGTTCTGTTGCCTCGTGGGAGGTAACGAACCAATCAGATCGATACTTAACATCTGGAACGGCTTGCTACATGATTTAGGGGTGCCCATGTGGCCAAGGTGTTATGGTTTTGGTGTTTATGAGCGATGCACGCGTCACTTTTACTACGTCAGAGTACATACCGGGCCAAAAGTGATTAAGTGCTAATCGTTTGTATGTTTTGAAAATGCCGAAATGACCGTAAGTCGGTGATGCATGGTTTTCCAAGAAGGTATTAGATCTTTGCTCCGATGGAATGACCTCCTTCCATTGAAATTCTCTAGTGAGTTTTTTATTTAAACTTTTTTTAAAACGATATAGTTTGTTGTTTATTATTTGATAGCCTACGAAGGAGATTGGAGAGTTTTTACACCCGTTATAAATGTGTAGGTACCAAGGGTAAGGGTCATTAGTAGAAACTGCTGAATTTAGGTTAGAATTAATTTCGTTATGAGGGTTGTTTATAATAGCGGAAACAGGTATAAAACGAGAAAGAAAATCTGGTAGGATATTTTCGGAACCTCGACGGTGTTTGATTTCGAAATTATATCATGATAGACTGTAGTGTATATACATCATGAATCTGTTAGGTTTAGAAGAATAGATATATTAATTTGATATAAATTCGAAATATTGTATTCGTTTGTTCATGTTTGGGGAGTGGAAACGAATGTTACGGGCAACACCGAATGTTTACCCCGGGAGAACAGTAAATTTAGATGGGCTATTTGCTCGTGGCCAGCATCGAGTTCGGACGTGTGATTAAAAGTGTATTGAAATAGAAGAATATATATCTACCCTACAGTATTCACGTGAGTTTTATTGTACTGTCATTTTTACCTTTATTTGAGATATCTTACATTTTCAGAAGTGGAATAGGCCCACTTTCCTCATTTTATTTAGATTATAGTGGCTAATTGATTTAAATACGGATGATTTCATTTAAGAACTTCGTATCTCCAAATGGTAAAAAAAAAAAAAAATTACAGAAGAAAAAAAAAATATTTATTAAGTACCCTACTAATTATAAAACATAGACAACTAGCATTATTTACATATCTATTATTAATTGGGCTTATATTTGTTGTAATCATTATTTTTATATCTATAATTCTTAAACATGTGTAATGGATTTACTAAGTATGTAGTTTTATTTTTGTAAATGCAAAAAAAAAACTAAAAGCAATTTGAAAATACGAGTGATTGCATGGTGTTTGTTACGGCATCATACACAGATGACATCAAAATTTCGAAATTTTTGGATTTGCGAGATTTGAGAATTGAGCCATCGCTTTAACATTTTTGTTAGTGTTATACCTTTGTACGAAATGGTATAAGTTTTTAAATATTACATTACACATCTCAACATCTAGTTGCTAAACGTAGCGGTGTTTATCGTTAATTTGAGCTAGGAAGCGTTGCTTCCGAGATACCCTATAATTTTGAAATAACATCACAAAGCGTAATTTAATTTTATATATGTAACCGTTGGTGTATATCATCTGTTTGTTAAATTATATTGCAATATTCTTCGTGGTATCTCAATGGTTCAGTGTAAGCAATGTTAGTAAAGGACTACCTTTGCCTTACATGTCCTATGCCGTTGATTGTATGGGAAGTGTCGAAAGGTTTTTTTTCATAAAGCTGAAAATTGTGCCGGTGATAATGTAAACACTAATAAACCTGAAGATGTGCAAAGAACAACTCGTATGGCATCCAATTCCAAATTTAATAAATAATGTGTTAAAAAAGTTTGCCTTATTAAGAGCTGGAAAATTAGACGTAGAGACTACTGCGAGGAACATCTTATAAAATTTGCGGACTGTATACACAGTTTGTCTTTCTCGGAAATGTACACAACTAGTGACCCCAATGTAGCCTATAATACATTTATGGACTTGTTTACATTGTTCTATAATCTGTGTTTCCCATATAAAAATATCAATATAAATATTAACCGGAAACCTAAATGGATAACTCGTGGACTTATGACCTGCAGTAAAAAAAAACGCGATCTTCTATGGCAGTATAGGAAAATACCTAACGAAAAGAACAAGACTATCCTGACACAGTATACAAAAAAATTTAGAAAAGTTATAAAATTAACCCAAAGGGCGCAGAATAATCATACTATAAATATGTCAGAGAATAAAAGTAGGGCAACCTGGGCAATTATAAATAAAGCAAAACAAAATGTGCCTACTGAAACTTTGACAAATGTAAAATTTAATAATAAAAACATAACTGACCCACGTGACATATGCAATCTTTTCAATAATTATATAGTTGACAAAATAGTACCTAGGGATAACTCATTCACAAGACAATATAAAATGTATTTAATTTCTAAACAAAATTCTATGTTTTTAAAACCATGCCTGCCGCAACATGTATTGCACAACATCGAAAGCCTAAAAAACACCAATAGTGTAGGGCCTGACGGAATAGCGACTAGGGTTATTAAATATGTTGCAAAGAGTATCTGCGTTCATCTTAGCCATTTAATAAATTTATGTATTGAATCAGGAGTATACCCTGATAGATTAAAAACATCTACCATAATACCGATATTCAAGAAAGATGATAAGGAGTCTCTAGAAAACTATAGACCCATTTCCCTGGTTTCGGTCATATCTAAAATTTTTGAAAGACATATTTATAATGAATTGAATAATTATTTGGAAACTAATAATATTCTAGCAATAGAACAAAAAGGCTTCAGACGCAACAAAACTACAAATATGGCCATTTATGAATTTCTAGAATTTGTAATGGTGAATGTAGACAAAAGAGTACCTGTTTGCTCTATTTTCATGGATATGACGCAAGCCTTCGACTATGTTGACCATGCCATTCTAATTGATAAACTCAACGCATATGGCATTAGAGGTAATGTCCTAGATTTGATTGCATCATATCTTAGTGGCCGAACCCAATATACAGAATTAACTAGAGTCAATCCTGCTACAAGAAAAGAAGAGTCCTTCACATCTCGTAAGCGTAAAATCCTTAACGGTGTACCACAAGGCAGCGTCCTGGGGCCATTATTGTTTATTTTGTACATAAATGATCTCCCAAACGTGACCAATAACCCTATAACTCTCTTTGCGGATGACAGCACAATTACGATCAAATGTAAAGATAAAAACACTTATGAAACCGACGTAGGCAACACCTTGAACACTGTTATGAGCTGGTTAAATGCTAATAATTTGAGGGCTAATATAGGTAAGACAAAACTGATGAACTTTAGTCAACGGAACCCAACACAAACTAACATCACTGTAGGCTATAATAATCAAACAATCACAGAAACTGACATTACAAAATTTTTAGGACTGTACATTGACAATAAATTAACATGGAAAGGACATATTGATTACTTGTGTAAGCGTATAAATAAATCAGCATATGCTCTGCACAACCTTGCAGGCAAAGTAAATGACACGACGCTCATAACAGCTTATCATGGCCTTGTAGCCTCTGTCCTCAGATACGGAATTATTTTCTGGGGAAACTCCACAGATAAAGAACTAATTTTTAAAGCTCAAAAACGATGTATAAGGGCTATGTTTGGCTTAAGAACTACTGACAGTTGTGTGCCTTTCTTCAGAGAGTACAATATCTTGCCACTACCTTCGCTCTATATTTTTGAAGTAGCTGTATTCGTGAAACAGAATCCTCAACGTTTTGAATTGGTAGCTGACGTCTATAATCGTCCCCAAAGAGATGCAACTAGACTCCACTTGCGCAAAATGAACACCTCAATGATGCATAAGAGCATCTTTCATATGGCTCGCGTCATTTATAATAAATTACCAAAGGAAATAAAGAAAAACGATATTAATATTTTTAAGCGTAAATTAGGTACTATGCTCTCTGAGAAATGCTACTATAGCATAACAGATTTTTTAGTAGATAAGTTTTAGACATTATATATTCTCATTTTCGGACATTGCATATTTAATTTTAATTTTACCAATTCTATTGACATGTTTGACCTTAATTATTACTTATTTTGTTTTTTATTTTGACTTGAATTATTTTTGTATTATTTTTTGGTTTAATCTTAATCTATAATAATTTTTAAATATTTGTACGCCTAATTGGCAGGTCATAGAGGACAAAAAAAATGTAATAATATTTGACCATCAATTGTACCTATGTATCACAAATAAATTTCTGATTTCTGATTTCTGATTAATGTATCGTTAATAGTATAATACTAAAGGGTTTATAGATTTAGGTAGCCGGGTAATAGTAATAATAAGGATCGTTTATTTGTGTAGCGAAACTACTGTGGTAGCGTGTTCAGTATCTCTTTAATACTCTTTTATATTAAACGTGTGAGCTAACATCGATACACACAACGAACAGACATTTCGATGATAAAGTAAACATGTAAATAATGTATACGGAAACTATATTCGAGTATACGCTGCTATTCAGGTGACATGCATATTATTGAGACTAATAATAATACGTTACAATACTCTTACATTTGCATGAATATGAGTACAGAGTTAGACAATATATTCATCATATCTGCTTGTTGGGCTTGCTGAAGTGTTAAGAGTCCACAGTATGTTTATTAGAACCGAGTCACGACAGCTCTTCTATACCTATGAAGGGTTTTGGGAAGCGCGTTTCACTCTCGAAAGGTAGTATTTCTGAAGACTTAAATATTTATAATGTAAAACTACTGTAACGTCACAAGTAATTGAGAACAGGTTTCGATAGATGCTGATAGGTCCTTCTTTTACGGAGCAACCGCATATCGTGGTATACAAAAATGCAGAAGAACTTTAATGCTTTTGATGTTGTGAATCAGCTCTGCCCCAACTGAATGAGGACGAGGTTATGGCGGTCACCGTATTAGTTATCGCTGATAATGACGTTTACGGTCCAGCCGTAGTTAAAGCTTGTGTCGAGACTCGAGTGAACGGAGTCATTACGTTTTGAGTAGGAAAATTATTGGTAAACCGTAGTCAAATTTCACCGTTAGCGGAGGAACGTACCGTGTCAGGAATAGTCGTGTTTATGTTTACGTGCACCCTTCATCAAAACTTTATAAACTACGAATGGGAGAAATTTTATCGAAAGGCACGAAGGTGCTAGTCGTTAGGCATGTAATTTCCAGAAGTGCTCCGTAGGTATAGGTACTGAAATAAGCCAATGTGATTCTATCAACGAGTCGTAGCAAGAACAATGATTTTGTTAGAGATGCACAAGCACTTCGCAACTTCCTTGAAGGAACTAGGATGTGTGGGCTTCACTGAGATGAGTATCGAATGAAATATTAAATGCCCTGTTGTATACAAACCTTGCAGGTTAGCTTGTAAATATATAAAATATATAATAGCAAGAACGGGAAATGGTTGCAGAAATGATGGAAGTTGGCATCATCCACGAATCGGTTTCAGAATACGTTAGTCCTAATTCTGGTTTGCAAACAGGATTTTAAATAAGTGTCGATTTTAGACTGCGAAATTCGATTACAATCAGCGGTATCCAATTATTTCATTTTTTCCATAACCTTGCATGTCTTCACTATCAAGTACCTAGATCTGAAGTCAACCGTTGAGATCGTTTTGTTACACCGGAAAGCCAATACGAAATTAATCGCATGCTGTTCAGATTAGCAAATACACTTGGGTCTTAGGATCAGTTAGATTTACCTAGGCAATATTGATGTCATCTTTGTTTATGAAAAGTCTATCCCTGAATGTTTAGATAGATTCGATCGAGCGTATCTGAAACTAATCTTATCCAAATGTTAGATACTATTTACAAAATAAGGTTTAGCGATGCAACCGCACCACTCTTAGCTCTTTAATAGCTCGAAATTTCAATTTTGATAAAAAGATTGGGATGACAAAGTGGGTCATCCCATACCAATCCAATGGGGCATAAATAATGTTAACCATAAAAAAATAGGACTCCTTCCGAAGTTATGTTTGGATTGAATATGAATGCGGAGATTGACCCACGGTTGAATGAGGTAAGACGTAAAAGTAACTAAAATTTGAATTTAGAAATATTGCTTAAATCCGTCAAAAACATAATATATATGTACAGCAAGGAAAATAAAAACCTGCATGTGACAGCAGCCGATCGTATGTTACCATGCCTTCATGTAGCTACCATAAACATAGACGATAATGATGACGATGATGATGATGATACAGAACAGGTAAAAGAACAGAAAAGTTAAAAGATTGCGTTAACATTAGTATATGTGTGTGTAGTGTGTGTGTATTTTGCATAGGCATAAGGTACCGAATAAATAATTATTTACCTATTGCACTGAATTCATAATAGTTCAAGTACAGAAGTCACACTTTGCCAAATAATTTAATTAAATAGCGACTCCTGTTCCGACATAATAAAGTCTCAACTCGGGTCACACAGCGCTAATTATCTACAGGTATATTCAACTAGCAGTTGCCTCTTTCTATCGCGTAACTCTTATCTGTTTCGACAGCACCGCGATATTAGGGTTGTCTTTTTATTTAAATTAATTAATCTGAATATTTAGTTACTGCCTTATTTTTGTGAACAAATAAACCTAGACCAGGTACCAATAACTCGATAGTCTACATATGAAAGAATGACGCGACGCATATTGTGCTCCAGCATCAAACAAACGGCGCGCCGCATCCCACTGAATTTTGGCACGATTGGTCGAACCCGAAGTGTAATTGTAGCTTTATACCTACACTGCCAAGTAAACCTGGCATGCTTATTGTGACTGCCTTATACATTAAGCTGAATGCAATAATTATTGTCTATCGGTAGCACTTACATGGATAATATAATATAAACAAAAAAAGGGCGAGACAGCAAAAAGAAATGATTTATGATGAGATATCACTACATAATAATGGAGCAGGGTCCCCCGCCGCGTCTGTATGTTCGCGATAGACTGAAGAACTGCTGGGCGGATTTTCGTGCGGTTTTCACTAATAGACAGAGTGATTCAGGAGGAAGGTTTAGGTGTATAATTTTTTAAGATTTTGTGTAAATTGATTGAAATATGTTGATGTTTGTTGAAGATGTCTCTGCTACCCGTATGAGGCCGAAGTGATGAATAAGATTACTAATTGTTGTCATCCGCCGCGCTGGTGTGTAAGAAGGAAGGTTCACAGCCAGTATGTCGCTTGTGGGAAAGAAGTACCATTAGTGACGTCTGCTGGTTTCTGAGAAGGAAGGTTCACAGCTATTATGAGATGTATGCCGCTTGTGGGAAGGAAGTACCACTAGTGACGTCCGCTGGTTGGTGAGAAGGAAGGTTCACAGCCATTATTACATATATGTATGTCGCTTGTGGGAAGGAAGTACCGCAAGTGACGCCCTCTGGGTTATGAGAAGGAAGTATCACAGCCTTTATGATTATAATTGTTATATATTTATGTATGTACCTGTTGCTTGTGGGAAGGAAGTACCACTTGTGACGTCCCCTGGTTTGTGAGAAGGAAGGTTCACAGCCGTTATGAGATATGTCACTTGTGGGAAGGAAGTACCGCAAGTGACGTCCCCTGGTTTGTGAGAAAGAAGTATCACAGCCTTTATGATTATAATTGTTATATATTTATGTATGTACCTGTTGCTTGTGGGAAGGAAGTACCACTTGTGACGTCCCCTGGTTTGTGAGAAGGAAGGTTCACAGCCGTTATGAGATATATCACTTGTGGGAAGGAAGTACCGCAAGGGGCGTCCCCTGGTTTGTGAGAAAAAATTCACAGCCTTTATGATTGTTATTGTGACGTCCTCTTGTATGTAAGGAAGTATCATAATCATGGTTCTGACGCAAGGCACATACGTCCGCAAAATTGTAAGTCTGAATTCGATGCTATGGAAGATTACTATTGGCCGGGTATTAGGTTAATACGGCTGTTTTGCGTGCGTGCATGAGGACATGCACGACGTCAGGATGGTCGAGTGTTAGGTTTACAAGAATAGATATATTAATTTGATATAAATTCGAAATATTGTATTCGTTTGTTCATGTTTGGGGAGTCGAAACGAATGTTACGGGCAACACCGAATGTTTACCCCGGGAGAACAGTAAATTTAGATGGGCTATTTGCTCGTGGCCAGCATCGAGTTCGGACGTGTGATTAAAAGTGTATTGAAATAGAAGAATATATATCTACCCTACAGTATTCACGTGAGTTTTATTGTACTGTCATTTTTCCCTTTATTTGAGATATCTTACAAATCTATATATGCGCCTACTAGTGGGGCGTGCGATGGTGGGGCCGTGCGGAGCGAACGCTCGCCGCGCACTTCGAGTCGTGCCGCCGAGCTAGTAGAAACACAGTGTAGCCAACCTGTTGTTTTATTGTGCCAAGCAGAACAGTATAAGTGGCGACCCTGCCAGGATTAAAACAATCAAGATATTGTCGAAAGTTTACGCGAATGTTACACATTGAAATAAAACTATTTTTCACGGATTCTATCGCGATTTATTTGGTGTTAATATATGATTTTATGGTTAAATAAAAAGTAAAACACAACGGTCCATTATAAAACATTTTAAAATACTATCTCAGTAATGCCTCATTCGGTTGTCAAAATGGGTTAGTCCCGCTATGGTATGGTCCCGGTATGGCACCCTCTTAAAATACCTATCAAAAAGTCCCGCTATGGTACCCATCTTTTAGATCTACGTTAGACAATAGAAGGTACAACTGAAAAGAAAAGTGTATCTATAAATAAATACTTTTAGGAGTGTATCAATAAAACGTCTGTTTGCGATATTAAATCAGTCTTTTATTAATTCAAAATATTTATAAAAAAATATCAAACAGTAAAACGAAATATTAATTGCAATGTAATTTTTAAAATAATCAACAATATTAATTACCAATAATCAACAATAAAAAAAATATAAAAAATCCACATCTCAGAAAAGTATTACTGTAAATATTATAAACTACAAATAAAAACAACATCCAGACATAAATATTAGTTACAAATAATCAACATTGAGAAAAGGCAGTAATTGTAAATTTATATAAACTACAAAAATAATCAACAACCAACTAGACAAATATATTAATTACAAATAATCAACATGGAGAAAAAGGCGCAAATTGTAAACATAAACTACAAAAAATAATCAACATCGAGAAAAAGTATTAAACATTTTAATAGGCTAAAAACAAAATTAAAATAAACTATTTTTTTAAATGTTCTGATCGAAATATTGACTTTGATATGTTAATCAGAAATTCACCAATGGAGATAGCTTTATTTTCGTAACTTTTTGTTAGCTTTTGAATCTGGCGGTCGATTTCTATACTTGTTCTTTTTCTTGAATTTATAGGTGATCTTTTTAGTCGAAAGCTATAACAAAAATCATCAGTTATTTAAGTTAAGCTATATTTTTTTCAGTAACCGTCTGTAATAGAAGGCGACAACCAATAAAATCTACCAAAATAAATAAAATCAAATCCATTTTCAAATTCTTCTATGTACTCGTATTATGTAAAAAAATATATATCTGCTTTTAAAAATATTATATCTGCTTAAAAATATTGTCTAAAAAATACAACTTACTTGGCTTGTTTTATATCAAAGTGACATGTGTCGTTGCCAATTGTTTGCAGAAACAATAATAAACTGGGATTTTTTCCAATAATTTTGTTGAATCTGCCATTCCATGATTCCGCCAAGTTAGTTGTTCTATGGCGTTCATTATGGCAACACCAAATGAGGTCTGGATATTCAAGCCACTGAGTGACAAAATAGTCATTGAATTTGGTCATAGCTTCATCGTCGAAACTGAAAAAAATACTTATTAAACGTTCGTACTTGTAAAGCAATGAAATTAACAGGTCCTTACTGATATTGTTGTTCTTTACTTTTTTGCCATATAATTAGAGTTAAGTACTCAAACATCATTTTGGAAAGTAACCAAGATATTATACCTATTTTCCATTATATGCAGCCAGCCGTCTTCAATATCTTGTTTTGGCAAAAACGCCAAGCCTATGCATTGCTTAACATGGTTCGAGGACTCTTCGTGTTCCATGAGATTTAAAGATTTCGCTTTTTTGATAACGTTCTTTTGAAAATGTACGTTACATCCATTTATTTTGATATCAGGAAAAATCTTCGCTGCTGCATTTATTACTCCTATTTCATAATCGAAGGTAAATTTCGATGGACGCCATTCAGGCAAAGTTTGTTTAATCAATTCGAAAACTTTTTCATAAGTTTTCCCTTCTTTGTTTTTTAACAGAATATAAAATAATGGTGCTACATTCGTGGATAACTCAGTGCTTCCCATGTCTCCATGAATGACATAAACTTGTTCGAATGGGTTTGGGCAGCCGTCGAAAGTGCCATCACCAAAGTAATGCGTTACACATTTTATATATTCCTTTACTTCTGTCGAGGAAAATATAATTATTCGATTACAGTCTTCATTACAATAATCAGCCAATACATACTTATTAAATTCTTCTGGTATTATAATTTCTTCCACATTCTTAAATTGTGTTTTTGGTACGTTCAACGACTTATTTCGGTGTCTGTATAATACTGTTTTTAATTTTTTATAGTCAGGAACATTTCCTGTAAGGTGTAACCCTTTGTCTTTTAAGTTACCCATGTGTTTTTCGAAAATTTTCTGTACTGATCCGTAATTTGAATTTACTTCTTTTTTGCACTCACTTATAGCCATTTGAACTTCATTGTCTTCAAAATGTGGCACGCACTGATCACTGTGTTTATAATCTTTAATTATTGTATTATTGGTATTCTCAATAGTTATATATCCACTACATTTAATACTATTTCTCCTATTTACACAATGCCAAGTACTTGAATTTTTATTTTCTCTGCGTTTAATATATTTATGTCCGGCACGTAATAAAGTTTTTCCACCGCGTCGACTGTCAATAATTATTAAATTTACACCACGTGAACTACTTGACCCAGACATTGCAATAGATAAACTAACAAGCTATCCTAATTACTCATATCGCAAAAGTACAGCTGCAAATAGCAAACTAAACCCGGAATAATACTGTCTCTCTCTATTTTCATAAAAACAAAAGGGAAGAGCTAGATGCGAATTCGAGGAAGGGCTCGTCTCTATTGTTTTACGAAAAAACCGGTTGGTCAGGTAACTACCTGAAGTGAAACGACAATTACCGAGCGTGATTTGTTTAAAAAATAGTATTAATAAATATTATCTTGCTTAACTATAATAGTTAAGAAAAGATATTTTTTATTAATACTATTTTTTTCTTAACGCATTGTATAACTTTTCTTTACAACAGTACCAAAAACTGAAGGGTACCATAGCATAGGGACTTTTTGATAGGTATTTTAAGAGGGTGCCATACCGGGACCATACCATAGCGGGACTAACCGGTCAAAATAAATATTAAATCAATTAGGTATCTATGCTGCAAAGATATAAACCGTATTTAACAGATTTTTAATTTTTATGTAGATACCCACTTGCTACATTTTTATTATGTGCGCAGCGTCAGGCCGTTATCAATTGAAATGTGCTTCTTATTGCTCTTACGGCCGGTGACAATCCACAGGTGCCTATATGATTTTGCATGTAATCTCTCTTGGTATTGAAAGCTATATTATATAGTTGAAAGTAACTTTTCCTAAAATACATAAAATCTGTTTCTTAAATTATGACCTTCGCAGATTCAACTATCGTCCTGTTTTTCAGAATCAGATCAATGTGTATGATGATGCTTCAATTAATTAATAACATTTAGCTATTACAATAATATTTTGACAATTGAGGGTAATGCTGAATTTAAGAGGTGGTTTGGATAACCAAACGGTACCTAACCTAAAATGCTAATTTATTTTTTAATTTATTTACTATAATTACGATAAAGTTAGTTCTATAAAATGAGAACTTTACCTACAAATTTCTAAGAGGTAGTTCTATGAAATTAGAACGGTACCTGCAAATTTCCAAGAGGTAGTTCTATGAAATTAGAATGGTACCTACAAATTTCTAAGAGGTAGTTCTATGAAATTAGAACGGTACCTACAAATTTCTAAGAGGTAGTTCTATGAGACTAGAACGGTACCTACAAATTTCTAAGAATCCTTTGCCTACTATGTGGAAAATAATAATAATAGATGTACGTTAGGTTCAAGCGTATATTTGGACTAGTTCAACAGTGAATATGCGCCGTATTTTATAGTGTATTGGTATCGGTTAAGGGCTCTGTTTCCGCATTTAGACTCAAAAACGGTCCATTATGCGTGCAGATAAGGCTGGCTAGTTGAGCCAGCCTAGCTCCTTAAAGAAGCACAGAAGCCCCCTGGGGCGTTCACAGGCTTCTAGGAGCGACCTCGCATCCGTGAGTTAGATATGCCACTAAGAATCACGACTAATAATGGCTGATAATGTAGTAAGATTTTTTACAGTCCAAACGTGAGGTTGAAAGACAGAACCGAAATATCTTTAAAAGGTTACAATCTTCAAAATCTAATTGGTAAAATGACTTGCTCTGATACTTGACCATGTACAATAGTACCCCCTATTTCCGTTTGACCGTGTAGAAAAGTAGGTACTCCCCTTTCCGTTACAGGAAAATCTGCAGAACTATTAAAAAAAATACGTAAATTTCGAGGCAAATGACGTTGTCATCTACAACGTCATTTGCCTCGAAATTTACGTATTTTTTAGTAGTTACGGATACCGATATTATAGGTAATCCTGGAATGTTCAAAAGTAAAGTGAATAGTTTTCTTTTGGATAGGCGTGTACTATTTTTGTCTTCATCGTCTCGTTCCAACAGGTATGGTGGAAGGCAAACGCCTATTCCACTTATCAATAAAAATAAAAAGACCGATCCCGAAATTAAGGTTTAAAATACAGAAATAAAAGCGAAAGAAAAAGCGCACACCGACAGAAAGATACATGCAGCAGATTCTACTATTCAAGTTGGAGAAAAAGTTTACGTTAAATAAGGAAGGGGATGAGGTACATCTGGAAAATTATAACAGTGGACAACGACCACGGAGAAACGTGGTACATCTAAAACGTGTTGAAGGATAGTGGAAAGTTTGTGACTGATAATAACAAGGTTGATGAACAGATAATGTAGGTTATGTGTTGATCAATGAGAATCAAATCTTTAAACTTTAAATTGTTAAACTTTATTTCGTGTTATGATTTATATGGTCTAATCTGTTATGTTGAATGATTGTATCCAAGTAAACATATATTTTATTTCTTTTGATTTTGTAAAAGGTAGATGTAGTGTATATACATCATAAATATATATATATGCGCCTACTAGTGGGGCGTGCGATGGTGGGGCCGTGCGGAGCGAAAGCTCGCCGCGCACTTCGAGTCGTGCCGCCGAGCTAGTAGGAGAGCACAGTGTAGCCAACCTGTTGTTTTATTGTGCCAAGCAGAACAGTACATAGACGAATACCCCACCTAGCTAGGCGAGCTGTAGGGTTGTTTAACTTTAAGAACCATTTGAGGGCAGCGTGGTCGCTGTAAACTACGTTTTTTTTCCATTTTCAATATAGCAGCGCCAGTGTTCAATGGCAGATAAAACGGCTAAAGCTTCGCGCTCCGTGGCGCTGTAATTTTTCTCTTGACTAGTGGGTGATTTGCTGTCCTAAGCTATGACTCTTTCTTCTCCATCCAGGACCTGACAGAAGACGGCTCCGATGCCGTAGTCGCTGGCGTCGGTATGTTTTTCAAAAGGCTCTGAATAATCGGGGCAAGATAAAACAGTACAAGAAATAAAACATTCCTTTAATTTGTTGAAAGCTTCGTTAGCTTCTGAGGATCAACTAAACGGAGGTGCTTTTTTTCCTTGAGATGTTAGTTTATTTAACGGGGATGCGAGGGTACTGAAATTTTTGATGAAACGCCTAAACCATGATACGGCGCCTAAGAAACGGCGGACTTCCTTTCTGTTAGACGGGGTAGAATAATTTTTGATGGCGTCGACTTAACTAGGGTCTGGGTGTAAGCCTTCTGAATCGACGACATAACCCAGGTATTTTAATTTGTCTTTAAAAAAATTACATTTGTCCAGATTTATGGCTAGGTTAGCGTTTTTCAATTTTTCTAAAACTCGTGATAAAAGTATGATATGATCCTGAAAGCTTGACGATATACAAATAATGTCATCTATAAAACAGAAAACTTTGTTTTCGAACTCGAGACCGCAAAACAACATGTCGACAAGTCTTTGTTGAGTTACGGTCGTTTTCAATAACCTATCTATCCGGATTTCATCATACCAAAAGTAAACAAATCTATCATTTTGCACTTACTTGCTTTTCAATATCATACTGGGGGATAGCACCTTTTACCGAAATTGACTATCTATCGACGGGAGGACAGATAGCCTACAGAGATAGCAACCCCCTTTACAAATCGTTCTTACTTGCATTTCAATATGAGTTTCAAGTTACAATCCGATAGAAGGAGCCAACTGTAGTAACGTCATTTGCTTATCTGTCAAACTCGTGTTATAATAAATAATAAATATTTGTGATGAAGACAGTGACAGTGATACCGATAATATTGTGTTACAAAAGGAGAATAAGCAACGTATTAATTATATGGCTAAATTAAATGACTATGAATTTGAAAAATTACCAACACTATTTTCCAACTTTCCTAATAGATTTATAACATACTTTATTTTAGGACAAAAGTATTGCAAAACGGAAGCCCCATTGCGACGACTGTGTTCCTGATGTAGCTCAAAATTTAATAGAAGGTACATTAAGTGATTACTGCGAACAAGCAACATATGGCAAAGAACCTGCTCCTCGCATATATAAAAAGGCACTTTCTTATATAGAAAGCAAAGGATGGCATTTAGCATCTAACAAACCAGTACCTACTTTCGATGAAAAAAAATCTAGGATATATCGTCGAAGAAATAAGTTGGCTCAAGTTCAGAAAACTAGCACAAAAAGTCCAGAGGACGTAGAAGTACCTAAACAGTATGAACATTTTTTACTTGCGGACTACTCGTATAAAGATATGTGAATTATTTTATTTAGTTCAAAAGACTCACAAATGCGTCTAAAGCTTCAAGCAGATATAGGCAGCGACTTTAATAGTACCAACATAACGCCATTGGTGTTTGCCTTTATGACACATCAAACAACAGAGGCGTATACGATACTATTTAATTTAATTAGAGCCCAGGTTCCAGACTGGCAGCCCAAGAAAGTCACCATTGATTTCGAAAAGGCAGTTATGCTTGCTTTGTCAAAAATGGATGTGGAAATTCATGGTTGTCACTACCATTTTTATAATGCTCTATTTCGTAAAGCGAAAGCTTTAGGCGTAAAGCTAACTAAAAACAACAGGAGGATAATTACATTATGTGGTAAACTGGCTTTGCTTCCTGAAAATCGTATAAAAGAGGGCTGGGATTATATTAAAACTGAGATTTCATCTCACGAGCACGAGCTAAGTAAATTTGTAAATTACTTTGAAAAATTCTGGATGAATGACTACTACTATAGGATCTCGTGTGTGTATGGGCTGCGCCATCGCACATCGCAAACAAAAATAAAAACGAAGTGAATCTTTTACAGATACTGCACATTTTACATCAAGAGACATCACTGACTTCACTCTATATGTGGGAGAGCCATGCTTCGGCACGTATGGGCCGGCTCGACTCTGCTCGTTACCACGGCCTCACAGAAAACCGGCCGTGAAGCAATGCTTGCATTGCATTTCGCCGCGTGAGTGAGGTTACCGGAGGCCCTAACCCTTCCCTCTCCCTTATTCCCGTCCTTCCCCTTTCCCCCCTCTTCCCACTCTTCCTCCCCTCACCCTCTTCTCCTACTCCCTTGAACTTGTGACTCTCGGGTTGCAGGTGCCTATGGGCGGCGGTTGTCATTTACCATCAGGTGACCCGTCTGGTCGTTTGCCCCCTATACTATAAAAAAAAGAAAAATACTCAATTGTGACCGTTTAGAAAGATTTAAAAAAAGTTCATCACCTAAACGTCGCAAAACCAGCATTCAAAATGACAATAACATTTTATTCGCACAAATGCAGCTCGCAAGTGGCGAAATTGGCATCGGCCACTTCTTAGAAATATTACGATAAGTACTTAGCTTAAATAATAACAATTTTGTTTGTTTTTTATTTTCCACTGAAGACTATTTGTTTTTTTTATAAGTGATATTTTTTTGTTTTCGTTAATTTCGACAACGACTGGTTGGCGGCAGAGCGTTCTTGTCCTCTATTAAGCGTGCCTTGGCAGCTTTGAAACGCTCCCGAAACTAACTAAAAACCAAATAAAATAACCGCCTCGCGCTAATATCTAGTCAGGTTAGTCATCTGTTTAAATTAGTTACATTCACTTGTTTTAGTAAAATTCGTTTGTTTTGTAGCATAATTTTTTTTTTTAATAAAAAATTCTCATTAAATCCACTTTATTTACTTTTTTATAAAAATAGACCTAATGAGAAAAAAAAATCTCACTAGATCCATTATGGATCAGGCCAATTGATCTTCTGAGATTGAACCGTAAATTCTAGTGTGAATGCAAATTCAACTTACAATTACACAACTCGATCATCGCCGTATCATAATTATAACTATGGTACCACTTCTACACCTCAACAGCTCTATGAATCAGCAGTAGAATTTCCAAATGTCATATCGCCAACTGACGATAATAACTCAAATTCTGCTCACTCATCTGCTGCGTACAGCTCGATAGTTGAATCAATGAATCTTAGGAATGAGACTGATAATGAAGAGCAGTAAGGATTTTAGTCAGCCAGTGAACTACTTCGCTAGTAATAAATTTCTGTCGTAGAAAAAAAACTGCACTGTATGTTATGGTTTTTTTGCTCTATAAATCAGTTAGTGATTAAGCCTATTAGCTACTAAATAAAACTGTGATTAAAATAAAACTATGACTAAAATAAGACTGTGATTAAAATAAGACTGTAGTTAAAATAATACTTATTCAACACACTCTTTTATTTCACTTACCTTAGAGTGATCGCCAATTTTTCCACTGGTGTTATGGGGATGCAACGTAAGCTGGATCGTCGTAAAGAGAACTCTAACTTGCAGAGTAATTCGTCAAAACTGCTTGTTGATAGGCGAGAATATTTATAAAATTTATAACTACTTTCTCGTAAATCGGAGAAAGATGTTACTTGTTCGCCTTTCAGTAACCTTGTAGCGTTATAAGGGTCAACTACTCTTCTTCGAAGTCGCCGTTGCCTTTTTTTCCATTAAAGTAAATAGCCAGTACTCTAACCGTATTAACCTGCATATTGTACACGACTGGCCCACAGCAGCGGAACGGTTTACGGTGCACCGCTGTTCAAGCGCGTGCTGTTAACAGCGCGCTGCTCAGTGGCGTGTCACGCGGATCTACTAAGAGCTAACCCGAAGAAGCTGGATAATAAGAATTCTACAGTTGAAGGCAGTCACATCTTGACTTCAACCAACCGGAAAATCAATCTGCTAAAATGTAAGTACTTACCCATCACTTTTCTAAAACATAAATATGTTTAGCAACAAATTACTAGTTTAAGAATTTCTAACTGATGTTCTTAAGTAAGTCTAAGTTCATATTCACTATTCAATTGTTTTAGTATTCTTTCAATCATGTGTACACACAATAATAAATTCATATTATATTTATTTCTTAGCATTCAATAATTCAATTATTTATTACATTCATTAAATTTTTCGATTAGTCAATTTCTAATTGTTTACTTTTTCTTTGATTTCTTATTTTTACAGGTCAAAGAACACAGCCATCTATTCCCATCGGAAGACGATTCGCTGAGCGACCCATCAGTGAAAGCGAGCAGCTCGCAACCGTCGACCAGTAAGAAACATAAGATTCACCCCATCATTCCTGTGACGAAGGCTACTGCTCGAGATCTGTTTGGGAGTGACAGCGATGACGAAGCGATTGAAGTTAGAGCGGAGAAAAAGCCTCCTGAAATTTACTCCTACATTACGAAGAGATTGGCAAACGGCTTTGCCCATCAAATGGACGAACATAAGAAAGGTGCCTTCTATATTGAACTTAAAATCTATAGGTGTGATGAGATAGAAAGTGTACACCCCGTAAATAGATGTCGTCATTCTATCATCACCATCCCACTAATATCATAAATTTGAAAGTTTGGATGGATGGATGGATGTTTGTTACTCTTTCACGCAAAAACCACTAAACCGATTGCGATGAAACTTGGTATGTATATAACTGGAGACCTGGATTAACATATGGGCTACTTTTTATCCCGATATTCCCTCGGGATCGGGACTTACGCCGGTAAAACCGCAGGGCGCTGCTAGTTAGTGAAGATTCAGTCTTGGAATTATATGAACGCGTTTATCACAAGCACTAGAAAATAGTTCAAAAATTGTACTCCCACATTTATAAATTCCTATCAATAAAATAATTAAATACCTATATTATATTTATATTCACGGCTAATTAATGTAATCCATACATATATTTTATTTGACCATTCATCATGTTAAACTATCCGTATTAATTTTATAACCTTATGTAAGCGATTAATTATAGTAATTAAACTATGTAATGTGTATGACATTCGTTTTTTTTTTTTACAGTTCAGCCAGCATCGGGATGACGTTACTATGATATCGTCAGCATTACAGTACCCTCAAATTGATATGTACTGGTCTGAAAAATGAAAGGTTGCTGTTATTGGTATGGTATGGGTATTGGCTATGACGAGAAACAGTCTTTATTTCGTAAGAGCGTATTCAGACTAGCGTTTTATACGCGTGTATGAGCTCGTTTTTGGAAGCGCATGTAGGCGCGCCTTTTGGCACACGCTCAACTCGTACGAGCGTTGATGCGCTTCTCAGCTCGTATAAGCGCGTGCCGCAAGAGACACCTCCCCGCGCGCCCACTTCCCCCTCTGCCAGAGACCCCGAGTACGCGTACGCACGCGTCTCAGTTGACAACTTCACATTGCAGTGGATATACATACGTTTCACAATGTTCTATACTGTTGAACGTCTTATTATTGAAATTGAATCACGCCCAGCAATATGGGATAGTATGACTAACGAATATTCTAATAGAATAATAAAACGAAATGCTTGGGAGAAACTATGTGCAGCGTTGGAACCAAACTTTGAAGAGAAAACAAGTGCAGAAAAATGTCTAATAGGTATGTTAATTGATGATTTTACATTGCTTAAGTCTATATTTTTTATTATGACATGAGTTGAAACCATTGTGTTAATAATTAATAATGACTTTATTTTGGAGAGAACAATTTTATTTTACGTGAATTCCATTTAGTACATCTTAGCGAAAAGTCATCTTGAGAGGGAAGATGTGTTGCCATAATAGATTAAAACTTACAGTGCAAACTAGTGCTGTCAATACAAATGTACATTACATTATAAGAAATAAAAAACTTTTTAATTTTATTTTATAATTACTCATGCATATTTTGATTGCCATGGAAGTGCCCCTGCATCACTCACAAAGTAGTCAGCAAAATTGTGGCGGATATCATATGCCGTTTTATTTCTTGTGCTCGGTATTAAGTTACCTACTGTTAGCGTGCTTCTCAAGACCTGTCATTTTAATCTTATAAACTTACATTTTGACATTTTCCGTTGACATAACCTATTTAAAAACAGCAATTTGACTTCCGCTAAAAGCAACTCAATCGTTACGTCACTGTTTGACGTAACGATTGCTTGGGGTGGGGACGTTAGACGAAAATATATTGTGTAGGGGACTTACAGTTCGACTGTCGGACCGAGTGGTTGTGTGCTTGGCAATAACGATTATTTGTGATATTGGCTAAAGATAATTTGAAGTGAAAGTTGTGAAATGCAATAAACATTTTTAAGGTAAATAAGGAGTTTCTTTTACCAATCAAAAGCAGTACCTTCCGAAAGTAGACGTAGAGGCTGATACGTCTATACTACAGTATCTTGAGTGTCATTTGTTGTCAGTGAAATAGAATTATTCTCTCTTTGACGAACAAAATTATGTAGGACACAACAAGATTTAGTGGTCGGTGGAGGATCCTCCATGTATTCGCCAGAATCCCAAATGCACATTCGATATGGCGGCGGGCTCTGGAAAGTCTGTAATTGTAAATTCTTTGTTTTGGTGACAAATTGTTGCCACTATATGGTCTTTGCATATTTTCTTCCAACCCAAAAGCCTCATCGCCAATGAAAGTGAACGGCAATGGCTCGCCTGAAATATATAAGGGTCTGGCTTTAGGAATATTCAATGACTTTTCATTAATAAATTTATATAGTGTACTGTTTTTGTATATTTGCGAATCTGCACTTTTTCCGTAAGAACCCACGTCAATAAAAATAAAATTAAAATCTGAATCGCAAAATGAATAATGCAGCTCGGTAAATGTGCATCCCGATGCTAGAAACCTGCAACAACATATTGTAGGATATCTCAAATAAAGGTAAAACTGACAGTACAATAAAACTCACGTGAATACTGTAGGGTAGATATATATTCTTCCATTTCAATACACTTTTATACACACGTCCGAACTCGATGCTGGCCACGAGCAAATAGGCCGCCTAAATTTATACAGTAACATTCGTTTCCACTCCCCAAACATGAACAAACGAATACAATATTTCGAATTTATATCAAATTAATATATCTATTTTTGTAAACCTAACACTATGTTATTTTTAATTTATACATTTATTTAAATACATGTTTCAGGCACTACTATTCAGAAAAAATGGAAAAGCATCAGAGATGCATTTTCACGAAAACTGAAGAAGAATTATTCAAAAAGCGGGTCTGGAGCCAAAAACTCAAAGCCTTACGCCTATTTCAATAATCTATTGTTTTTTAAACCACTGTATGAAACAAAACCAAAAAAAGACGAACAAGAAAATAGAGACGTTAACGAAATTGTAAACATTGAAGATGGCATTACTGATAACGATGATAGTAATGTTGCTTCAGATATTACTAGGTCTAGCTCGTCAGAAAAAGAAAAAATGAAGAAAATTTGTTCAAAATCTTAGCAGATAATATTATAAATAAAAAGAAAAGAAAAATGGAAACAGATGACAATGATATATGCTATATATATATGATAATGATATATCCGGATCGGATAAACAATTTTTGTCATCATTATTGCCAGATTTAAAAAATATGGATCGAGTATTAAATTTGATTTAAAATATGATATAATGAGTGTTATGAAGAGATATAAAATTATAATAAGTCATATTCAGAATACGGTTATCGATCAGGCGCTACTTCTATGAGTAGTCAGTATTCAAATTCACCATCAAACGCAAGCCGTGTCGTCTACTCCATTGCCATCTCCTTCTACTACTACTACTTCCAACATTCATACAAATTCAGAGCACCAGAACACACAGTATGGTGAAGAAATTTATCAAGATTTGTTCATAAATAATAACATTTCGTAGAAATAAATTTTGTATACGTAAATATTTGACTTTTACTACTCACCTTATCGTGATCGCAAGCCTCTCTTCAGCACAGTAACAAGGTATCTTTATGCTCTAACTGTGATTTTAATATATTTAACAATACATCAAAAGTGCTCAAAGACATTCTAAAGTAATTTTTGAATCGTTTAGAATCACTTCGCAGTTCTGGGTAAAGTGTATAAAAGTGACCGGTTATCAGTCTTGATGCAACTATCGGGGACACCCAGCATTTTTTTCATCGTCTCAGTCGACGGCGAATAAGTAACGCAAATAGTAATGTTTCTTCGTCAAATCCATGTTGATACTGACACGACAGTAAGCGCGTATGCTGAAACGACCGTATACGCGCAGAAAAATCGCTAGTCTGAAATCACTCTAAGATTGCGCCTAAAGTGAAGATCTACTGTCATACATCACATAATACACGAACAACACATACACACACTATTAAAGTGTGTTTATGATGCTGAAGTAATGACTGGAAAAAAAAGGCAAAATATTTGGAAAATATTTTGCCTTTTTTGTCAATGTCATCAACTGAACCGGCCAAAGGAAATGAGCGTAGACGAAATAATCATTCCTTTCACTGGGAAATGTCCAATACGCCAATATTGTCTAAATAAGTTTATTTATTCAAACCAACGGTATTTAGTTAAATACCGTTGGTTTGAAGGTATTCGTTCTTGCTACGCCACAAGGTGTAGGTTGTGATATGGCGGTTTATGAAGGAGATAGCACATTCCCAGAATTAGTAAGCGAGGGATTTTGGTTTAGGCGAATCTATGTAGGACTACATTTGACTCGTACCCTGGTTCCTTTTTTGTTCTTCGACCGTTACTTTACTTCCACAAAACTGTGTGATGAATTTTTGAAGAAGCTAGAACTAGAAATAGACCTAGAAGCTGTATTTTGACAGAGGAAAAACTGATTCGTAAAAAAGCCAGAGGAAGTAGTGAAGTTAAAGTAAGAGAAGATGGAAAACTCGCTGTAATAATGTGGCTTGACAACAAGCCGGTTTTGATTATGTCGACATGTTATTGCGATGAAAACCACGATGAGTGTGAGCGATGGTTAAAAAAAGAAAGCAGTATTAAAAAGTAAGAAAATCTGAAGTGATTAAGATGTATAACCAGAATATGGGTGGAGTAGAACTCACTGACCGAATGCTTTCAGTCTGCCCATCACGTCACACACATCACAATCGAACAAGAAAATGGACCATTCGAGTTATCTCACACCCTTTTGACCTTGCTGTAGTCAATGCTTGGTTACAATACAGAGTTGTTGAAAAAAATAAGGTACAACAAAGAAATATATTGTGCAGATGAGAGAATATAAATTGGATTTCGGTAAAAAAACTTGTGACAGATAGCGAAGAAAAAAGTGATCGTGGTTCCGGAGAAGAGTATGAAAAACTTGAACCAAAGCATAAAAAGCGTAAGGTACATAAAACCGATATGTTCTCACTCATTTTCCGTAAACAATTATAACCAAATTATAACCCACTAAACTGCAATGTCAATATGGCAGATATATTAATTTATTACTCATATTTGCTCATATCAGAAAGACTCATCATGTAGGTTGAATAGCAAACAAAACATTGTTTATCCATTTTTACAGTTCCGTACCTCGAAAGGAAAAAACGGAACCCTTATAGGATCACTTTGTTGTCCGTCCGTTCGTCCGTCTGTCATATAATAAAAAATATTTTACGGAACCCTCGGTGTGCGAGTCCGACTCGCACTTGGCCGGTTCTTTATGGATCCAGTAAATCTACAACTTTAAAAGGGTACCTACGTAATGAGAGATACGTATATCATTAAATCCATCATGGATCTGGCCAACTGTATTCGGTCACTTTTATACACTTTACCCAGAACTGCGAAGTGATTCTAAACGATTCAAAAATTACTTTAGAATGTCTTTGAGCACTTTTGATGTATTGTTAAATATATTAAAATCACAGTTAGAGCATAAGGATACTGTGTTAAGGAAAAGCATATCTGCTGAAGAGAGGCTTGCGATCACGATAAGGTGAAAAATATTTACGTTTACAAAATTTATTTCTACGAAATGTTATTATTTATGAACAAATCTTGATAAATTTCTTCACCATACTGTGTGTTCTAGTGCTCTGAATTTGTATGAATGTTGAAAGTAGTAGTAGTAGAATGAGATGGCAATGGAGTAGATGACCAAAATTGTACGTGGACGTTAATTTCCTAAGTACAACGATATATTCTCTTACTGATTCACCCTCCTGCTGAAGTCTATGATTTCGAGAGGCGTAAGATTTAAGTACTTCGTAAGTATACTTACGTTATCCTTGTAGGTTCGCGCATTGGGATTTTCCGGCGAAACAAGGTCACACAATGTGTCGTAATACTCGCCGCCGCAGAAATGTAAAAAGTAGGCGTTTTTCTTCTTTTCGTCTTTAATTGCATATAAATTTCTAATGCAGTCTCAAATATTTGCCCACCCACCTGTCCAATTTTGTCTTCAAGTCTTAAAATTCGATGAAATTTGGTGGAATTTCAGCCATTTTATTTTCGTCGAATCACACAATGAATAACGAACGACAAAGTCTGAAGAAATGCATAAATATTGGACAAAAAATTTTTAATCTTCAAAACGCGTGACTCCCATCGTCGCCAACTGACAAATTCTTATGTAAAATGTATTGTCAGGAAAGTTTGTATTATCTATTATAAATGAAAACCACAGGCAATCTTGTAATTCATGTATATCACAAATCCCGAATGAAAGGCATAAAATACAGAGACATATTTTCTTATGCCCTTAGATTGTTGACAATCATAAAGATACATAGGAACTCTTTGTAAAACCGTAACAAGATGAAGGCGATGTCTGCCTTGGTGCCGGAGGGTTTACCTACGGTACCTACATGGGTGACACTGAAAGTTTTTAGAATAGGCCAGTAAGAAAGCAGCCGATGAAAAATTTATTTAATTTTTGAATTAGAAACTCTTTGGGAATCTGTAGATGTTTAATGATTTCATATGTCATTTGTTTTTACAATTGGCGGCAATTTAAAAAGTGTCTGTCGTGCATCAAAATGGATTTGGCTGGAGAACATTTTCGCTCAATGATATATTATGACTTTCGTTGCGGTCTTACTCAACAACAATGTTACAATAGACTTCAATTGGCATTTCATACGAAGCCCCATCTCGTGCCACTGTTTAAAACTGGTTTAATAAGTTTAAACGTGGTTGTCAAATTGCTATACTCATATGGTCGAGCAGGTGAATAAGTGGACTGTATATGGTTCATAAACTATATTGAAAGAAGCTAAATTGTTACAACTATTACAGTTATTAAAGGGCGCGCGTACAGAGTGGCGGTCCGTCGGAAAGTGGTGGTGGATAGACGCGCATGTGTATCTTAGACAGTGGTCGAAGCAAACTCACTGATGATTATCGAGAAGGAAGTCCTTCTACGGCGACTACTGAAGATAACGTGAGTGCTGTGCGGCTAATGATAGAAGCTGATAGAAGAATGACATATCAACAGATTCGGGCAGCTTTAGGCATTGGGATAAGATAAGTACAAAATAAGACACTGCACAATGGATGTTTCAATTCGAAGATTTGCCGACAAAAGTAAAGAAGGGCAGAAGTCAAGGGAAAAAGATGATTGCCTCATTCTTTGGCGGACGGGTTATTTCGCAACAATCATTCTAGAAGATAAAAGGACTATTACTGCAGATTGGTATGTCAGTCATTGTCTACCAGTTGTCTTGAAAAATGTGAGACAGCAACGCCCAAGAAGCAGGATCCTCCTTCACCACTACAACGCTCCAGCTCACTCCGCCAGACGGACTATCAAATATTTGCCTATCGGAGGTGTTTAGCTAGTGAATCATTCTCCTTACAGTCCCGACCTGGCATCTTGTGACTTTTATTTATTTCCAAAAATAAAAGATATACTTAGAGGAATTCGTTTTATGAACCCTGACGATGCCGTGGCTGCATTTAAAAAGATGTGGAAGAGATTCCTAAAGAAGAGTGGGCTCACTGCTTCAGTCAGTGGTTCCATCCCATGCGACGGTGCTTAGAAAGGAACGGAGACTACTTCGAAAAGTAATAAAAACATTAACAGGCTTCTATTTCATTCCGTTTTTATTTTCTAAAAATCATTAGTATGACCCCCTTTTAGTTAACTTCCAAAAATTCTCAAAATTACGGACCCTTCAAAGATTATATGCTTAGATTCATACCCAATTGTCAAAATTCGAAGAGTAAGCTCAAGGAAGCTCTTCAGGCTCAGGAACTTCAAAAGGCTCTTGTAATTATCACTAAAGTAGCAAATAAGTATATAATGTTTTATATATATTGTGATAACGGCCGCAATTTGGTAGCGGCTGCTAAAGATATCGGTAATTTTTTTAATTAGAACAGTCACTGTATTTGTGACTTTGCTTCTGGTCGGGGCATTGAATTTCACTTTTCTCCCGCGTACGCTCTTCAGTTCAACGGTCTAGCCGAGGCAGGTGTAAAATCATCAAAATTCCATTTGCACAGTATATTAGGTCAATCTTACCTAACGTTTGAGGAATTAACTTCTGTGTTTACTCAGATAAAAGCTATCCTAAATCTCCGACCACTATGTCCTTTTAGTCCTTCACATAATGACTTTCAGACTCCTACCCTGCTCACTTCTTAATCGGCAGGCCATTGACTTCGCTAGCATTCGTATATTACGTTAAATATTGATATCGTAGCATAGTAAATTCGACATAGCCAAGGTTTAACGTAACGCATGTTACGTGCCCTGCCTACACTTAGCTGAATAAGCAACATTATAGTTAATGACGTACAATAGAAGTTCTTTATTGAAATATCCTAAGTACCGAGCCGTCGCGTCGTCTTCGATTACCTACTTGTATGTGAATGACATGTGATGTGAAAACGCCGCAACCGATTTAAGAACTGAAACGTACAATAGAAGTTCTTTATTGAAACATCCTAAGTGCCAATCATCGCGTCGTTTCATGTCGCCGTTGATTTAAGAACTGAAAGCATTTATAATGGTAATATTGAAATGAAGGAACACTTCGGTACTCACATCGTCCGAACTTAGACGTAAGGCTAGTTAAGTTAGTAATGTAATTTTTTTTTAGTTAATTAAATTCAAATTTCGGTTTCTCTTCAAGTCCTTCGGCTGCCACCTTCCATAATTGGCGCAGTCAGTAGGATATTCGAGGCAGTGCGCGGCGCGGTATAGATTTTCAAACATCGCTAATCTGCTGACTCCGATAGTCGCTGTCGGTAATCTCAATTACCTCGTCGAATATTCGAACTAAAGAAGACGCAGCTGAGGACGTATCCAACCATTGACACAAGAAGAAAACCATGTTTATGTATGTCCTTGAAACTTTCTTCAGGTGTTGCTTCCTTGTCCTTCCTAATTTCCCTACCTATATATAAATTCAGTCAAGAGTTTTTACCGTAGGGAAACCTAGAAAAGATCTGCCTCTTCCAGGGAGATAAATAGGCGCAAGGAACTAGATTCTAGTAGAATTTTAGACTCTGATAATTTAGGGTTAGATACAGTTAGACATTTTAATATTATTTGAAAGTTACACAATGTCAGTGGACCCCGATATAATCTATAAGGCATTATAATGACAAGATAATATCGGAGTTGAACGAGCACATCAGTCTTAACAAAGTCTCTCAAAAATCGTAACTAATCAATAGAAACTTAATAGCATATTCGTTTTAAATTCATTTATATATAGTTAGCGATAATACAGACGATTTATTTTTAGAGATAACTAGCATTGAAGATACTTTAGGTTCTATATGCGCATCAAGCACGCTTTGAAGTATATTAAACATAGATACCTTAAATATAATATGATAAATAGGTTAAAATTGATTTACGTCGTACATCAAATATTAGATGCAGATTTATGAGAATATTATACATTAATTAAACCAGGTTATTACTATACGAAGAAAAGTATAGTCATTATATTCAACATTCTTATTATAACTCCCGAACGTTTTGAATTTTATAAATTAGCAATAGTCCCCAATAAATTAATGTATGCCCTTGTTCCTCCTCACCCTTACCTTGTAACTAATGGGAAAGTTTTCAAGTACATAGAGGCTGAATGCCCAAAGTTAACCAATATCATCTCTGCGAGGGAGGAGTCAATCATCAACCGACAAGAGGACATCCAGACTACTTTCAAGGGCTCACCTTCAATCAATCTTTAGGGAAGTCCTGCCTGAAAGTCACTCTGGTCAAAGTCAATCATCAACCGACGAGAGGACATTCTGACTACTTTCAAGGGCTCACCTTCAATCAATCTTTAGGGAAGTCCTGCCTGAAAGTCACTCTGGTCAAAGAAGCTATGGAACAGATGGACGACAGACATTATACGATCACCTTTCCAAAAACATTCCGGACGGAGCTACACTGAGAGCGTCAAGAATCCCGCAACGATGCCTACCACGCACGAAACAGTTTACGATTATTAACACAAACGAAATTCCTATGAACGAGAATGTCATTGAAGAACGTACCCTCATTTAAACTCGTTACACCTGAAAAGTCTACATGAAACTGAAGACAAAATCTTTATGCAGAACCCTGTGCAACTACATTACACAGATATGCACCAATCGCTCTACACTACGACGATACCACTATGTGTCGCACTATCCGGTGCAACTGTACTGATTATTACTATCGCTATACGTCGGTACAACGCGTGCACTAAGTTCAGAAGGCCACAATCATCAGATGGAAGTCCCGAGAATCATCAATACGCAGAAGCAGAGTCATCTACAACAAAAAAAAAACAGCTACCAGCAACATTCCCGCTGAAAGTTCTCCAATAGTTGCTGTTCTGAGGGGGGAGGTGTTACGTGCCCTGCCTACACTTAGCTGAATAAGCAACATTATAGCTAATGACGTACAATAGAAGTTCTTTATTGAAATATTCTAAGTATCCGTCGCGTCGTCTTCGATTACCTACTTGTATGTGATAACGCCGCAACCCATTTAAGAACTGAAACTTACAATAGAAGTTCTTTATTGAAACATCCTAGTGCCAATCATCGCGTCGTTTCATATCGCCGCATTTGATTTAAGAACTGAAAGTGAAAGTGAAATGAAGGAACACTTCGGTACTCACATCGTCCGAACTTAGGCGTAAGGCTAGTTAAGTTAGTAATTTAATTTCTTTTTAGTTAATTAAATTCTTATTTTAATAATTTCGGTTTCTTTTCAAGTCATTCGGCTGCCACCTTCCATAATTCGCAACACAACAAGAAGTACAAACAAAAACAAATAATATTCTAAGCGACCTATGACAAATGTTATCGTCGAGCATATAGGGTTAAATTGAGTCCAAACCAAAAACCCGTGAAAGCTCTTTCTCACTCCGAATGGAGATAGTTGGTTTGCCTTCATCCTGTTTGACAAGAATGCGCCCACGTTTGGTCCAGACGAATTTCCATTACTTCTGCCTACGTGTCTCACGTACCTTGAATAGTAGTTGGCGGTTATACTTGGTGAGTCGCTCGTTTAAATAAAATGGGCCAGGTTCCCCAGGCAGGCCTACGTCCGCAGTGTTCGCGCCCCGTCGTACACGCTTATTGTGCAGAAGGTCGTCTCTCAGTGTGCGACGCGCTAGTCGCACGACTAGGGGGCGCGGGCGGCCAGTCGACGCACCGCTTTCAAGCCCCATTCTCGGGCCTACACGTTCCTTACAGACAATATCTCGTTCATCCACACTGACGACGATTTTAGACGATATAAGGGTAACCAAATGAAAAGGGTTTTCTCCGTTGCTCTCAGGCAGGTTCGATATTTCAAGGTCGTTGGCCAGCAATTGTTGATCCCTCTCATTAAGCTCGGTCTTAAGGTCTTCGACTATATAGGTTTACCCTATCTTCAAGATTGTTGAGTCTCTGAGTGTTTGAACTTTGTACACCAGCGCCACCTAGTGTCTCTAAGAACCTTCTTCAAAAATTTGAGACGTACTTGATGCCACATGTCAACATTTCTATTGAGCGTCAAACTATGTAATAGAAAACAAAGACCCCCAAGAGGATATATGCCACAGACCTCAAAAACGACAGCCTCCAATGCAATTTCGGTGACAAAGCCGATGATCTACTTAAAGATAACTTTTTTTGGAACCTTAACTCTAATAATGCATACATAAAAGAGAAGATTCTGTTCGAAAAGCCAAAGACCTTCATTTGTGGTAAGGTATTAAAGTAGCGCTATACTGATCATGATTTATAATTTTTGCAATGTGCAGTCCACACAAATGCTTTTATACTATTAGTCCTTGCACTCGGTCCCCAATATTTAAGTAGACAACCACGTATTATATAGATTTACGAAAGGTAGTAATACACACTTATCGGCATTTGAATGGAAAACAGTGGTTCCGTGTGAGGCGCGTGAAGATCTGTTAGGCAAAAATCATAACAAGGCTACATCCGGTCATTTCGGCGTGTTCAAGACGTACAAGGGACTTGCACTTCGATACTATTGGCCGGGTATTCGCAAAGACGTAACTAACTTCATTACAAATTGCGAAACTTGTTTAGCGTACAAGCTACCTACGCATGGCACTTTAGGGAAAACGGGAAAACCCAAGAAGTGTTCTAGGCCTAAAACAAACAACTCCGACCTATGGCATAGTTATCTAAAGAATACGCAACATTATGATTTGAGGCGTAAGAAAGCTGAACTTAATATCGGAGACATAGTTTGGAAAAGATGTTATTTGCAAAGCGATAAGGATGCACATTACAGTAAAAAGCTCGCTCCGAAGTTCCAGAAATGTATAAAAGATAAGCGTTCACTTTTAGTGTATTTATTGGAAGATATGTCTGGTCGCGACTTAGGTGACTGGCACATAAAAGATTTGAAGAAGGGTCCTCGTTAATCAAAGGATTTTGCTAGGGTAAAATCCTTACCTTGGAAGGGGGGTTCTGTCACGATCACTGGATACTGTTTCGTCATAAAAAAGGATAAAACTTAATCTAATCAATCTTGCATAACTATTTACAAAATCATACTACAATCTTACCAACTAAACAGTTTCACAGTATATCGTAAGTCACAAAAAAATAAATTATCAACAAACAAACCAACACGATAGAACCGCTTCTGCGTATGGCGAACCGTTTGTTCTAGAATGTTCCACACGCGGATAAGTCATCATTCGTCAGCGCGGTAAATCATAACGTCCTCCGCAGGCAGTCATTCGTGAAACGTGCCTGAGTAACGCCGCTAATTAGTCTACGCCAGTACCAACCTCGCGCAATCGAAATCTGAATACATAAGATAATCTTTATATACTACTATTTTAACCCTAACTGTTGTGCTAAGTGCTTTATTCTATCCCACACTGGGTAAGTTGTACAATTTAACTGTAATATGTGGCTAGTAATGTAAATAAATGTATGTCGCTGTGAGACGTCCTTACAGGTTGAATATACGAACGTTATATCTTTCGCTTGCTTATTGTTTAGTACTGTCTAGTTACTATAATATCATAGATAGTAGTGCTAGTGTTGTAAATGATTACAGGCAGCAATTCTTTCAGTTGTACCTTCCATTTTTTTTTTAATGTACACCTAGTTCATTGGCTTAAACATAACCTTCTCACTCTGAACACTGATAAGACGAAATTTACTAAATTTGGTATGCAAAAACCTAACCCATTCACATCACAATCACACACATTTGTATGCACATAACTGTTGTAGTACCGCGAATCATGCTTGCAACTGCCCTCTTATTAATAACACAACTAACATCAAGTACTTGGGTATTGTATTAGACGAAACTCTATCTTTTAAACAACATATAGCCGCTGTAACTTCCAGAACTCGGAAATTATTATTCGTATTTAAAAAACTGCGCTATATAGCAGAACAAAAACTTATAATACAAATTTACAAAGCATTATGCCAGTCAGTAATTCAGTACTGCATCATCTCTTGGGGAGGATCCTCAAAAACGGTGATGTTAACTATTGAACGAGCATAGCGAGCACTCCTAAAAGTAGCATTTCACCTACCTTTCGTTTTCCTACACAACTATTGTATCAAAAATGCAACGTTTTAACTGTGCACCAACTATTTATAATGTACACTGTATTAAAACAACACACGACTCTAACATATAACTCTAACCTTACTAACACAAAGAGGCGGAAAGATATTGTCTGTACCACACTTTCGGAATCGAGATTTGTATTCGCAAATAGATTTTTTGCATTTTTGGGTCCTTTTCTTTACAACAGGATAAATAAAAAGACATCCATATATGACCTCAACTATTTTGAAGCAAAGAATCTTGTGAGTCAGTATCTGCAAAGTTTAGACTACAACCAGACTGAAGATTTAATTACTGTTGTTAAATAAATAATGTTAATATTCCTATATTGTTATATACCACATAAATAGGCCTATTTGTAAACAAGTATGTTTCATAAATATTGTTAAGATTAAATAATTATATTACATAGTAAAAGTCTGTAAGTGCACTTACCGACTGTGGCACAGGTTTACCCTAGTACAGGCACCCTTATATTTAAGCTAATTATTGTTATCTAAGATCTGTAATAATGTGTACCAACTATAAATGAATAAATGATTTATTATTATTATTTCCTTTAGATATTTTAGTAGTAAATTATTAGTTGTGATTATTGCCTACTGAACCTAGAATTAGCCATCTAGTAGATGGCTGCCTCTCACTGCTAGGTGAAGGCCTTTCATGACAGGCTGTTTATATTGGCTGCTGACGCTAGTTGGAATGGTGGTTGCAGGAACTCCTTGGGGGCTCAAGAGTCTCGCTCGGCGAATGCCCTCGGGATCACCGCTGTCTCATAGACGAGCTGTAGCTCCTATCTTCCTGGCCCGCGCTCCGCCGGACTACGCCGGAGCCAGCATATTCAGCTACCCTCATCCTCGAACTGCCGCCTCATCCTGCTTGGTCTGCGTTCCGCCGGACTACGCGGGGGACCTTCGCCGGCCGACACCAACCAGGTGAATGCGGTATCATAGCCTACCAGGGGAATTTTTGAACCGGCTTAACGACCCACTACCCACTTAAAATCTTTTTTTAAAAATTAAAGCCTCGTGCAACTTTCTTGTATTTTTGCTCGTTTTATTATCCACCTTTAAAATAAAACGTGACAGTAGGATGCGACAAGGTCATGGAGAGCAAACACCACAGGGACTTGTGGATAGCATGCATCTTAATATGAGAAATATTCAAGGATCAGCATCATATTGGCAGAAATGTTGCTCTGAATTGATTGGAATGGTTAGAACTATAGGGCCTCCCAAGTGATTTTTAACATTTTCCTGCAATGATTTAAATTGGTCAGATATGATCAAAGCCTTGCTAATCGCACATGGAGATAACATCGATGACGCCGAACGCCTGTCATTCCCGGAGCGCTTGAATCTCGTGCAAAAACATTCGGTAGTTCTCACTGCCTGTTAACCCTCTAATGCGATTTTTAAAGCGTAATAATGTTTGCTTGGGTGGTAAGACTTTTGGTAGCGAGTGGAATTCCAAAACCGCGGTAGCCCACATCTGCATATGTTGGTCTGGTGTAGTAATGTTCCGGAATTCTCTACTCCAGAAGGAATTGCCGTAATTGAAAAGGTAGTTTCATGTTCATTAAATCCTAATGACTCTACGTTGCGTAAATTAGTCGAGGATTTGCAAATTCATAAACACACAGCTACATGTAAAAAAACCGCGAACCAAAGCGAGCAAGTGAGAACACAGTATGCCTAGGGCCAGATGAAGCACTTGCTAACAACGGACGATTCTGTTTACTGAAAAGAACATGAAATGAAACGATGGTAAACAATTACAATCCAGTTCTTTTAGGACTATGGAAGGGGAATATTGACATCCAACCGTGTGATAATGTCACCGCTGTAGCCTACTACGTCGCTAAATATGCGAGTAAATGCGAACCACATGATACAGGTAATGTTATTCGAGGCGCTATTTTGAATACTAAGAGAAAAGGTTGTGATGTTTGGAAACAATTGTTCTCAGTATCAATGACTATTTTAAGTCAACGCCTGGTGAGTGCGCCCGAGTGTGTTCATACAGATTATGCCATTTGCCATTGAAAATGTCATAGCGAAAAATTGTGTTTGTAAATAGTTGCAGGCCCGGAAGAACGTTTCAGACTTACGTACGGCAGTATTACGTACCCGCTATTATACAATTAACAGTGACAAAGAAGCATACTATTATAGTTTAATAGTATGCCACATACCATTTCGTAATGAAGGCGAGTTATTGTTGGAAAATGAAACCGCGGAAGACTGTTTTCTAATGCGTCAAAGTGATCTTCGCCCACTGCAGGGCAATATCAGCGCCGAAGAATTCGGTTACGCTGAACAAATCATTCAGCAGGCTGTTGCTCAAGCTACCGCACTTAATGCTGCGCGTGCAACCAACGTCGGCAATGCACCCATGTTATGTGTTGGTGAACAAATTGTACATGATGATGATAACTTTTGTGAAGACTTGCAAGAACGAGCCGTCATGACAGATGAATTGTTCTTGGAAAGCATTCGCGGATTAAATATACAACAGAGAAATATATTTCAGAAAGTTTTAACCGCAATCGAAAATGATTAGCAAAAACAAGAAAGTCAACTTTGACCACAAACAAAGACAACACGACGACAGATCGTTAACGGAAATAACAAGACTACGAAATCTATCTTATCTATCAAGCTATTGAGACGACAATGGATATCGCTGGTATCCTATCTAGCGCTTGCTTGCCAGACATGGCATCACCAATGTCAGCATTGGTGTATTCAGATACACCAACTCCTATTACCTCACCCGTGAAGGCAGCTGCCAATATTCCGCAGCTAAATATGAATCGTGACACCACCTCACTCTTCACAGAAAAGAGTTGCTACACCTAATGCGACTGAACTGGAATTGAAACGACCCTATGGCCCTTTGATACCCACAGATTTCTAGACTCTGCCCAAAAAGCCTCGCAACGATTTATTTGATGGGTACTCCCCAATCATGGATGCTCTACGTGAAGACGCAAGAAGGAGTAACAATTACGCCGTGGTATAATTATCACCTAACTTAGCTAAACTATTTCCAGTGACGGAAATTGCAATGACGGAAGAAGAGAGAAAGTGGCTACAGAACTTTCTCGAGAAGAACCACGATGTTTTTGTACCCAATGAGAAACCATAACAGAAACCGAGCATGTGATTGACACCGGCAGACACAAGCCTGTTTTAGTCCCACCAAACAGACTTTCACCAGTTAAGACACAGATCTTAAAGGAGGAACGAGGATGTATGAACAAGGAGTTATCATACCCTAGCCTCACCGTGGTCTGCACTAGTTGTGATGGTACCCAAGAAGGATGGTGGTACTAGTGTGTGTGTGTGTGTGTGTAGACTATTGTCAATTAAATGCAATCACAACGGCCGATGTACCCCTTACCTAGAATAGATGACCTACTAGTAACACAGTACTAAACAAAGAAAAAGATTTATTTTGCCACACAGACTCAATTTTTCACACGAAAACAATAAAACGAAGAAATAAACTGTACAAAAAAATAAATAAAATAAATTGTTACCCTCAACCAGTATGGAAGGACATTACAAAGATCTTCAAGAAGTCTTCGATCGCCTGAGGGAAATATCTTACCGCAAATAAGAGTAAGTGTGCCTTCTTCTGATCGAAAGTGGAATATCTGGGACACTGTAAAACACCTGAAGGTCTGCAGCTCGACCCAGATAAGGTGTCATCTATAGTTGATATGAATTTTTGGAGATTTAAAGCATTTGACATCATTTCTGCATATGTGCATCATGTGCTCCTGGTATAGACGATTCGATAATGTGACAATTAAATGTACCAAAGTTCGAACGAATGCAGTTGCTGATGCATTATACCGCCCAAATTGCAGTTCTACCAAAAGCCAAGATTGTGGTGATTGCAGTATTGTGATAGATATGCCAAGGAAGAAAACTAGTGTAATAAGGAAAGATCAGCTAAAAGACATAGACATACAGAAAATAATAAGGGATCTGGAAGGAGACCAATACGAAAGTGGAAGGTATTGGAATGCTTAAGGATATCTTATGAGTCAAGGCCTACTTTATCGGTACAAGTCAGAAAATGAACGTTTGATATGTTCGAACCCTTACCCAAAACCGCCAAAGATGAAACATGGGTTTTATTGTAGAAGTCCTGGCTGGATGGATTGAAATCTTCCCATTAACAAGCCACTGCAGAGAACTGTGCGAAAGCATTATTGGATGAAATAATTCTACGGTATGGTACCCCATGACGTTTCATTAGTGACAACGGCTCTCAGTTTGTCAGCAATGTAATGCATCAAATGACCTATTGTTTGGACATCGATTATGGTTTTACCCCTGTGTACCACCCAGAAACAAATCCTGTCGAAAGACGAAACAGAGATTTAAAAACACAGCTTTGCTAGCTTTGATCAATGAGCCAGCGCGTCGAGTGAACAAAGAAAACGGCCCTGAGGAAGAATAGAGAAAAGTCAACAACCGCTGTTTTCATAGCGACATAAATAAATCGACAACAGGTGCGCCCCATTGCGAACACTGTTCGTAACGTTCGCAAAGGAGCGAGCCGCGCTTCAGCTAGGCACCTTCAGGGCAAACCAAATCAACCAAACCAAAAAAAAACCTCGGCTGAAACCTAACGGTGATAACCAAAACGGGCGAGGACCCGACTTACCGTCGAAAAGTCGGCTGGTACTGGACCACTCGGCCTTGGTGGGACTCCTAGACGGCCCAGTCATCTCCCTCCCACCCTACCCCTCCCTTATCCCATTCCCTGTTGTAAGATTGGGTGTGCCGGCCTGCAAAGGCCCATATCACCCCGACTGGGCAGATAGAAACTTCACTCTTGCACTCCGAGTGAAGAACCACAGCTTAGGTACTCACCCTACGCATACACCACACATCCTCCCAACCACAAAATAAAATTTCCATATTAAAAATCACGAATTTTCATAAAATTGTTAGCGCTTTACGTTATTCACGGGGTCTACTATATGTCCCTAAAATTTGACCACAGTTTTCTGTAACTGTATATATAGTTGAACATGCAACGCCCGCTTCAAGTGTGCGCAACGCTTTCATCATAATGAGTGAGACACATAGACGCGTAGGAACTTTTTAATTTGTGGTCATCCTCATCTAGTTATAGTTTAAGTATTTTTGCATGGTCATTTTCATTAAACTTTAATTGGTTGCTAATGAGGGCTGTAAGAAGATCACACAAGACGTCCAGCTTTGTACATCATTGAACACCCAGCTTGTGGAGAAATCCGTGGACTGTATAATATCCCTTATAAAGCATGACAGCACAAACTGCACACAAGCCAAAATGGACCTGAAGAAAGGGAAGATCCAGAAACTACAGGACAACAAGTGGCTAATCATTTTAAAGGAAGAGCAAATCTTGAAAACTCTGTGTGGAAGGATCATAAAAGGATAACAGGAATACATATCGCCAGCATTACAAGCGATTGCCAATTAGAAATATTCAATCAAACACTGAAGACAAACATAAATATCGTAGCAGTTGATGAAATCATACCACTTCCCAAAAAAACTGCTGTCCCAGAGGAGAACATTCCCTACAATTTACAACTAGAAGATATATCACTGGACAGCATCCATGAACTGATGGACCGAGCCGAAAACACCACCACCACTATGGACTCTATCTTATCCTGATAGCAGCAATCACCTGGAAGCTGTGGCAGTGGAGACAGCGACGCCTGAAACAACAGGAATTTAACGTCAAGGACGGTGCTGGAAGCTGCGGGCCGCGCTTCTATCTTGAGGAGGGAGGAGTTAGGCAAGCGCCTAATGTTTGTCATCGCTGACTATGCGTCGGGTGCGCTTATCTGCGTCTTAGCGTAAACTGCACAATTGCAAAAGCAATAACTTTCCTCTATAAAATATTTTAATTGTAAATTAGTCTTGAGAACATTCTGATCAATAAACATTGTTTTAATTAAATAAATATTTTTTTTAATAATAATCTCGTTCGTCGTAACTTAACTCAATACCGAAGAAATTATTATATTTGCGAGAAAGTTGTTTGTAAGGAAATGGTTTTGAAAAAATTTCAAATCTCATCTAAAAAAAGCGACCGGAAGAAAGAAACCTACCAAGTGCCAATTACCTTGTGTATTACAAGATCTTTAGCAACGAATTTAATATTGCCTTTTTTCAACCGAAAAAAGACCAATGTGAGGATTGTACATCCTTCAGTAATGCCACAGAAAACGATAAAGTGGAAGTGAAAGAAAAGTTTGATACACATTTAAAAGAGAAGCATTTGGCAAGGCAAAATAAAGAAGATGACAAAAAGTTTACTCCTGATAATTGCGTTGTAGCCGTTTATGATCTTCAGGATGCAATGCCTTATCCTAAAGGAAATGCATCAAACTTTTATTACCTTCACAACTTGAGATATCAAATCTAAAGACACTGCATGTTATTTTTAGCATTAAGGTGAAGGTAAACGCGGCGCTATAGAAATAGGAACATGTTTGCTAAAATATTGACAAAATTTAAAAGTGAGAGCCGAAGAACTGGATTCAAAATTAGATTAAATTTTTTATTCTGATAATTGCTGCGGCTAGCAAAAGAACCAGTACGTAATAGCTCTCTATGTATATGCAGTTTATCATTTCGATTTTATTAACTCCATAACTCACAAATACCTGATAAAAGGTCAAGGAAAGGTGTATAAATAAAGCTCTGAAGTCAGGACCTATATATATATATACCTGACCAGTATGTGCATGTTATAAGAAATGCCAAAAAAACTGGTAAAGCATATCAAGTGAATGAATTAGTACACAATGATTTTTTTATATAAAAGCGTTAACGTCATCCATAGCCAAAAATTTCTCTAAGAAAGTGGAAAAGCACACATTAAAGCTAGGAGACTTCAAAATTTTAAAGGTGGAATCTAATGAATCTAATAATTACTGTTTTTCCTATAAAACATCATATGACGACATAGTTTAAAATCGTCATAATAGATATAATTGGTAAAACAAGAAACACCACTATAGTAATTTCACTGTGAAAACGGCATACGGAGAAAAGTTCCCATTACGTAAAGGAAAAAAAAAGGGTTTGCTTGAGCTTATAAGGAAAAATATTGTACCATGATTTTATAAACCGTTTTTTGAGAATGTCTAGTTTAGTTTTTGTACCTGAAAAAGACTGATTATGTGGTAGTTGCCATATTATTTTTAAGAAGATAATAGAGAATAAGTTTGTTAGAATTTTTTATGTTTATTATGGTTCCTAATTATTGTTACTTACATTATTGTTGATAAAAAAATATTATTTTAATAAGCTTAGTAGGTATGTTGCTGATGTTCATATTGCAAGTTATTACAATGTGGACTATTTTGATGTTCCTATTAGTTTTTTATAATATATTTTGTATGACAGCATTTTTTCACAAAATGCTTTCCACAAATATGTTTTTTCTCTGAATTTAATGTTAATTAGAATAATGCACCAATATTATAACCAAAAATGTGATATTCTTCCGAGAAATTCATTCCCATGGTTTCAACATAAAACCAATCAATTCTTTTCATCAATATTATCTTTGTCGTAATTAAGTTACTATTACAGAAAAAAATTCATATCATGTGGATCATATTACCAATTATGTCATTCTAAACCAAAAATTGAGAACTACACAAGTATAAATTTTGATTTATGCATAATCATAATCACTACATATTATAAAACAAAGTCCACCGCATGTGTCTGTTCGCGATAAACTCAAAAAACAAAATAGGTGAAGTGTCTTCTGTAACACAGGCAGGGTTCCAATGTATTGCAACAATGGCTATGTAAAATAAATAAATGATTAAATTTTATAAATTAAACTCAAAAGCTACTGAACGGATTTTCATGTGGTTTTTACTATTTTTCACCAATAGATAGAGCGATTCATGAGGAAGGTTTAGGTATATAATTTGTTATAGTTTTGTGTAAATTGGTTGAAAAAAAATTAAAATAGTTGAAGATGTCTCTGCTACCCGTACGAAGCCGGGGTGGGTTGCTAGTAATATTAAAAAACTAACTTTATCATAAGTCGAACACCCACAGTTTTTATGAATTAATTATGGCTATCGAAGCTAAGAACCTAAAAATGAAGATTTTAACTAATTAAATGGTCAGGCCATTTGATTTATACATTCCATTTTCCTATTTCTGAAAAATAAAAAAGTTGTGATACTTTTTTTATTTAATTTTATTGTTTGATTTTCGAATGGTTCCCCTGTAAAATTTGCTTTTTTTAAATTGTGTGATTATTCATGCAAATGCGCATGCGCAGCGATATGTGTTAATGTTATTTCGTGCCCAACCCGTGCTACAACTGCGATGTTCAACTGGTTGTACTACGGAGAAGTAAAGTTACCCATGGTTCAACTGGTTGTTCTATGGGGAAATATCTTTACCAATGGTTCAACTCGAGTGAGTTGTTCTTTCCTTGGTCCAACTAGTTGTACTACTGGGAATTGAATCTATGGAACAACTACTGGTAATAAACAGGAAAAGGTTTATCTATCAATGCTGAAGTGCAATGCAATTACTACCCCTTTTGAATTATTGTCTATTGATGATTAAAAGGTTGATATTGACGCGTGAATATTTCTCGTTTTCACACGATACCAAAGTAAAATGTCGGAAAATTGTGAAGTTACAATAATTGAAAGAAAAGGCGGTAATGTTTTATTATCAAAAGGTCGACAATTTTACAAAGTGAAAGCTTTTAAAGATGAGTCGCGTGGCGCATATTAGCGGTGCTCTATGTACAAAAAACTCAAATGTTATGGATCTGTTATAGTTAAGGTACGACTGTATGTATGAGTATTACAGTGCGTTTCCACTGACGCGGAACTGTGTGGAGTGCAGAGGAGTGGACCGTGAATTGATCAATCGTAGTGCTCGTAATCTTCTCGCTTCTCATAATCATAAATTAATGTAACTAAATATACTGAGAGTGAGAGTGGAACTCAGCCCCGCTTCACTCCGCTTCAATGAAAACACTCTCTACACCCCTTCCCCCAGCTTCACGTCAGTGGACTCACCCTTATAAGTGACATTGAATATGTATGCTTTACTTTATTGTTGATAATATTTGTTACATCATTGTTTATATTATTTTTAATCAGGACATGCAAATAATTAAAGGAAAAGAGCACTCTTGCCAACATAACTACAGTAAAAACGAAATAGCCGAAACAGTTACTAATGTTGTTCCACTAATTTATGCCCTACTCTTGGACAAAAAAAAGGAGACATACGTCACAATGCTTCGTATAATCAAAGCGCAATTGCCCAAATGGAAGCCTAAAAAGTACCATTGCGACTACGAAACTGAAGCAATCAACGCAATGTTGGAAGTATTCCCACGCGTAGAGATAAAAGGCTGTTACATGCATTTTTCTAAAAATATTTGGAAGAAGGCAAAGGTATTGGGACATATAAAGTCCAAACCTAACTGTCTTCGGAGAACGTCATAGGACGAATAATGTGTCCGAGTCCTTCCATGGCGACTTAAACAAGGCAGTTAACAAGAATAATGTGAATTTAATGAGATTGTTAAATGCACTTCGTGAAAAAGGTAACTTATCCAAGAGACCTATGCCGAAGAAGCTTATGGTCGGTAATAAAAGAAGGGCACAATATATAATGAACAATGATTATGTAAGACATGTACAACTGCAGTTACTGGATGGATACATTTACACTATTGGGCATGCAATCGACAAATTGCATTAGGCACATGCCTATAAAGATGATGAACATACAATATTCCTCAAAAAATATTTTCAATGAATAAATGTTTATTATTATTTATTTTTTTTGTTTTTTGTTTTGTAGAACATAGAAAATCCTAAAAAGCTATGGAAACACATCAAATCTATAATAACATGTAAAAGTAGTAACAAACATGAGCTGCCCTACTTACTTCTAATTACTTCTGTAGGGATCCAGAAGTTATTAACCCTAAAAGCCTTATCTACGCCTCCGAGGCGTATACAGAATCGAAAATTGTCTATCTCTCTCTAACGGGTAAACCAAACGTATTGTGCCGCATAACCAACTCAGTGTTCAACGTTCGCTAGCTACTGGCACTTGTGTCGTTGAGGTAAGTACCCACTTAATTATTATATATTATTATTATTATTACGTATTTTTGAATTATAGCGATGTTTTACGTCTGTCAGACGTATGTTTAGGCTTTGTGTAAGTTTTAACTTCCTACTTTGTAATTTATTTTTATCAGTTTTTATTATATTTTGTTGTTGTTTTGGCATTGTTTCAGATTTAAATATGTCATCGTTTAATAGATTAAATAATGACGATATTTTATCAATTTTAAATGAAGAAGGCAGTGTTTCAATGGAGGAATCGGCTTCTGAAGACGAGGATAACCAGCTGGAGGACGACGTGCAAAGCGAAGACGAGTATAACTACGTTACGGAAGAGGTATTTTCAATACCAGCGCCTACTGAAGAAGCTATCTCAACTCCTGCAGAAGGTAACCCAGAATCGAATATTGCCGAGATATTGAGCTCCGTCAACTCAGACCGAATATATCATATTCCTGGGAACACTGTTCGTGGTAAGAATGGGCATATCTGGACAACTAGTAAAGGTCAATCATCTGGTAGGGCTTCTGCTATGAATATAGTCCGCACTTCTCGTGGACCAGCACGGATGTGTAGAAATATTTTTGAACCGGTACAAATCTTTGAACTTTTTATAACTGAACAGATCATATCTGAAATTGTTAAATGGACCAATATTGAAATGATTTCAAAACGTCAAAATCTTGGTAAAATTACAGCAACTCATAGATGTACTACAAATGTAGAAATTCGTGCATTTATTGGAATATTGACTTTAACAGCCGTAATGAAAGATAATCATCTTTCAACAGATGAACTATTTGATAGTACTTTTTCTGGTACGAGATATATTTCAGTTATGAGCAAAGATAGATTTGAGTTTTTAGTTAGATGCTTGAGAATGGATGACAAGACCTTAAGACCATCTCTTCGACCAAATGACTCATTTATACCTGCCAGAAATGTATGGGAACTGTTCATAAACCAATGTCGAATCAATTAAGTCCCTGGATCTGAAGTGACTATTGATGAACAGTTGCTTGCATTTAGAGGTAGATGTCCTTTTAGGATCTACATTCCAAATAAGCCGAATAAATACGGCATCAAATTTCCTATGATGTGTGATGCGACCTCTAAATATATGATTGATGGTGATCCGTATACAGGTAGAACTACAAATACTGGAGGATTGCCTCTTGGAGAATTTTATGTGAAAAAGCTGTCGAAGACTATACATGGGTCTAACAGAAATATAACCTGTGATAACTGGTTCACATCAGTACCACTGGCAAAAAAATTACTAGAACAGCCTTATAAACTAACTCTGGTTGGTACTGTTAGATCTAATAAACGGGAAATTCCCGAACAATTCAAAAATACGAGATCTCGACCTGTTGGTAGTTCTATCTTTGGCTTTGACGGCCCTCTAACTCTGGTATCTTACAAGCCAAAACCAGCAAAGATGGTTTATCTCTTATCGTCCTGTAATGAAAACGCAGTAATTATTTATAGATAAATAAGTAACTACTACTATACTTTATCCATAAATAAGGAACCAAAAAGCATTCGTTTTTAGACTTTGAATAATTTTCAGAACTGCAACTTCATTGGTTGGTTCAAAGTGGAAACTGTCCGGGCCATACTTCTGTAATTCGTACTGAGTTAGTTGAGACAAGCTTACCTCACCACTACCAGGTACATCCAAACCTGTTTTTTAATAACTTCTGGATCCCTACAGAAGTAATTAGAAGTAAGTAGGGCAGCTCATGTTTGTTACTACTTTTACATGTTATTATAGATTTGATGTGTTTCCATAGCTTTTTAGGATTTTCTATGTTCTACAAAACAAATAAAAAACAAAAAAAAAAATAATATATTAGAAAAGTGACTATATATCGACCTAAAAAGTCGGTCGTTTCGTCCAAAGATATCCATAGTTTTTCATGTTTATTATTTTGCTTAATAGAATCCATTTTATTCTTGTAAAACTTGTCCAAGTATATTTTACGTAACTGAGATTCATCTGGCAGTTTACGATTAGTACACGTACAACAACAAGCGCTACACATATATTTATTAAAGAATTCTTGAAAGGTAGCATTTTTCATCTGAGACCATGGAATATTGCACAAAATGAGAAATTTTATAAGGTCAAAATAAAATTCCTCTTTGGGCCGCTTAAACGTGCCTTGGTGTACTGCTCCTTCGATATGTCTTTTAATGTTGCATTTATTAATGCTTTTCAAATGGCTTTCACATTTCGAACAGTATATTATACCACTAGAGTGATCGTAAATTAGTTCGGGATGACCGGATATCCATTTTTCTACAGTAGTAGCCTTCACATTCGCCATATTTTAACTCTTTTGGAGAGAAGAAACTTCGTAAGACACCTTTAACAAAGAGATAAAAAAATACCTATAATAATTTTGCTTTCAAATGTTTCATGGCTCGATTAAAAGAAAGACAGATTTACTATTCACTATTTTAGAAATTGTGTAAATACTGTAAAAAAACACTCAAGGGACTGTGCATAGTTTAACGTTATGGAGAGTTAAAGGGAAAGAAGAAAAATCAGAGACAGTTTAAAAGTTAGTCTGTTTGTCGTTAATATTTACGAATGGAGCAAGATTATTTCTATATATGTGGACACAGGTCACGGAACATGGATTATACTTAATACATAAACATGATATATGAAATCATGCTAAAAATGTGGGCAAAAATAGAGCTGACTGAATACCAACTACATTCAAGAATATCATATTTTTATTTCACACTAAGTTTTAAATTCTATTAAAGCTTATACGATTTTTACAATCCATGGTATGGATAACAGTAAAGCAAACTTAAACAAGATAAAAAAAATTATCCAATTTTATAAGAAGTTAAATGTGTATTACTTACCAAAACTTGACGTAACTAAATCCAATTCAATATTGAAAAGTCCAGATCCTATATCCGAGCCAAATTGTCGTTTTGAGCAGTTCCAGAAGCCCGTATGAACACAAGCCAGGGTCAAAAAAGGTATTCACAACACAGTAACAAACAAAGATGTGCACTCAACGAACCGAAGTAAGCAAGTAAGCCATCTAGATGCACTATCTCGCATGTCATCGTTAAAATGAGACGGTGCATGTCTGACGTCATACATCAGGAAAGTCGCAAGAGCAAAACTCGTAGCATACGTACAAAAAAAATGTTTAAATGAGACAGCGCATATTTTGTTCTCTGTCGCACTTACATTGTTTATAGGCAACGTCATACATCTGGCATGTCGCAAACGGTGCAAAAAAAACTTTGCAATGAGACGGTGCACGTCATGTTCTCTGTTGCACTTACGTTTTTTATAGGTGACGTCAGATATCGACTTAGATAAATATATCGATGAAGACATAATTCTTCGTCGATATATTTATCTAATATCGATCAATAACATCTTTGTAACCTTATAATTTTTAATTCAGTAAAAATAAACCAATTCCAATACTAAAAATCTATTTATCTAAGTACTACGAATTTTTAATTTCCGAAATAACCACTTCCGGAATACCGAAAGAATGTCCATATTAATATAGTTTTGATACAAGTAGCAAAAATCAATCTACCTACTCCGATCTCTGCTAATTACATTGCCAGTGGGCCATAACACCAGAGGTATACATGTTAATTTGTTACTGTTGTTGTTTTTGTTCTTCAAGAAAATATTTTCTCAGGTGTGTTTTAATAGAGAATATTGTTTTTAGGTCCCTAATTGGTGGTGGTATTGAGTTCCAGTATCGTCTTGCAGCATATTTGAAGCTACCACGGAATGCCACTGTTCTATGGGCTAGAATATTCAATACTCTGGCTGAAGGTCTGATGGAGTATGAGCTGTAAAATTTTCATTAATCGACTGCAGACCTTGCGCTGGTGCATTATCGAGAAGCAAAAGTGCCTTTAGTGGTGGTTTTTTCTGATAAATATTTATTTACTTCGGGAATAAAATGCACCTTCAGCCTGTCCAAAAATATTGATTTTTGTAACCCAAGCACTTTGACCTGCGTAATGAACTGGTACTTTTTTAATTGATCCAAATGTACGTGGCCTTTATGCTTTGCCAACAACTAGCAAGGGCAGTTTGTGTTCCAGTTGCGTTTGCACGTGAATGTGATCCTTTCCTTCGACACCTTTGAATCGGATGCACTACTCTCTGACCCAGAAGCCAAAGTTTTATCTGGTAACACTTTCCAGCATTTATTCGCATTTGGTCGGATTCTCATTTCGTCGTAGTTCAGTTTAGAAGAAAACTGATATCCAGTAATTAAATTAATTTATTAAAAAAAAAATCTAATTTACAAATCTTTCGTCTGTATAATATTGGTATAAAAGTATAGATTAAGTAGTAGCTAAATTAACCTAATGTACATAAACGCTGCAAACAATCAATTGCGCTAATTTTATTGCTTATGCAGTCCGATATGATTCCTTCGATTTGAACATCTTTTTGAACGTCATTCGGACGACGTTTTTTCATTGAACAATGCAACTGAATACGTTTAAGCTTTGCATCATTTTTATGATTCTCTCTTAAGTAACGACAAAAATAAATGCAACGTTGGCTTTTTCGGAATCTTCTTATTAAGACGGTTGTGCCATCCTTCAATGGCATTTGTGGTACGCTGTTTTTCAGCAAAGCAGGTAAACGTATCACATGTTATTTTTTCCATCCAATATTTAAAAAAATATTTTTGAAAGCTGAATTCATTATTTTCAGGAACTTGTTCTAATATAGCCAGAATCGCTTCCGGGATTATTAAAGGTGGAAACAGTGCTAACTTTGAATATAAAGTAAGCAAGTAACATGTCGACCTTCACTAGATGAAGACAAACCAAGATCTTTCGATTTTTGCCAAACTGCTTTAGTGAAATAGTAAAAGCAACCGTTAATGCGCACATTTTGAAATGTGTTTTTCATGCCATTTATCGCAGCTAATTCGTAGTCACATTTGTAATATTCTATATTTACATGAAACTGATCGCGTATCAATCTTGTGTATGTTATTTCTGATTTATCCGAGAGCAGGGCATAAATCAATGGAACTAGATTGTTATTTTGTTAGTTATATGTTATTGATGCAGGGAATATAGTTGATAAAATGGATTTGAAAGTTCCGTCTCCGTAATATTTATGACATGTTTTTATTATTTGTCTTGCTAAAGGAGTAGCAAAAATTAATATTTTATTGTCCGAACCATCGTCATAAGCAAAAAAATTGTCAACAATGCGTTCCAATAACCGTACTTCCTGTATATATTTCAATTTACATTTGGTTAAGTTAAGTAATTTTTTTCTATTTCGGTACCGTGAGTCTTTTTTTGATGTAAATAATGGTATTTTATGCTCTTCTATGTATGTTTCAGTTTCTGGTAAATTTTCATTAAAGTAATGTTTTTCAAATATTTTAGGGATTGGTTCCATATTAGACTGAACTTCTTGATTGCATTTATAAAAAACACTATCAACTTTATTACGGTCGAAATCTGGTAAACAAGAATGAACAGCTTCTTTTAGTATATTGTTTTTGGAATCTAATGTAATAAACGAATAACAATCTTTTCTGTTAGAACAGCGCCAATTTGTTGAGCCAGATTTATTAGAAACGGCAAAGTGATACCTGTGTCCAGCACGCAATAAGACTTTTTTGCCTTTACTGGTTTCAATAAAACACAACTCACTTAAACGGCTTGCTCCCGCTAGATTCATATTGATAAACCCGATAGACAAGTTTTTCTCTCTTATAACACAAAACAATGACAGGCTATGACACAAGTCAAATGTGATCTATTTTAATTTCTATTGTATTACCACCATGGAGGTAAGCAACTTTTTCCTCTAACAAATAGGTTCTTATATACCCAGGAAAATAAATTACCTACGACTACAATATAAATAACTGACCAAAAGTGCGACAAGTTCAAAAGCAGTCATTAGCTATGTATTTTACAATTAATGTTTATGTTGTTAACTATGAGAATCCGACCATTTGCGAATCCGACCAAATGCGAATAAATTCTTTCCAGTATAAGCTCGTTTCATCGGCGTTATAGATTTGATCGGTAGTAAAGTCTTTCTCCCTAATTATATCCATGAATTTCTTCTGAAATGGCGTCACAGGTTTTTCAATATTCGACAGTTTTTCAAAACTAAGTTTTAGTTGGCGTATTTCATGTCTTTTTTGAATTTGTCTAACCACCCTCTACTTCCAACAAACTCTCCTATGCCAAGTGTTTCATGGAAAAATTTGGCTTTTTCCATCACTGTCACCTGACAAGGGGTCAGCTTTTCTTCTCTGCTCTAAAAACCACATACATAAGGAATCTTCAAGCTGAGGGGTTTCAGGCGTGTTTTAAGTTTTTCTTGCGCTTTAACCCTTTACCGTATTTATTACAAATGATCGCATTTTTTCCTCTTTGATTTTGATATCAAAAATCGATAGTCGATTTTCCAACGGTTACGGTTTTTGTAGTTCCTACGGCCTTGTTCCTGGCATTATAAAGAATAAGCTTATAATTTAAATATGATGATAATGCACATAATAGTACTTGAGTCATAATTATGTACTATTGTTATAATTATTTAATGCATTATTATACAATGTTGGAATAGGTTTATCTGAAACTTAGACTTATTTTTTTAATTATCTATTGTAAAACTAATTTCATTTCGAATAGGATTTGGATTACAGGTTACACAGTGACCACTTTGTGTAACGATATTTTTCCGCAAGACAAAACAAGTGGTTCGACATTCAACCCCGAAACGTTATATTTAGCCTCATCCACTCTTTCACGAAATAGTCGTGAAATATTTCGATCAACTTGTCTTTGATCATCGGGGAAATAGTTTAATGTCAAAGAAGGTATTGAGGCATATAATGCAACTACCTTTTTTTGTGCTTTAGCATTAATTCCCAAGCTTTTTGCCTTTCTCGATAATGCTTGGGTATGATGAAATAGACAACCCTTTACATCGATTCCAGGGAAAACAACTTTTGCGGCATTCATTACACTCTTTTCATAGTTGCTTTGGAATATTTTAGGCTTAAATAAAAGCAAATGTTGCTTAAATAAAGAAAAAAGGCTAATATATCGATGGTAGAAAACATATTTTCTGTAAGTAATAAAAGTCTAACTTTTCAACAAAGCCGAAAACTTTTAAAAAAATAAAAATAAAAAATTCGATGATCTATAAATTGCAGGAATTAGATTTTTTGTACATAGTTATATTGTGATATTTGCCTTAAAGTTTAAGTATCAAATAATGTCTAAAGGTATTATAAACTGGTTATTTGATACTTAAAGCAATTCATTTTCTGTATTGGGAACGCAAGATTGTCGTAAGTAGTGAACAGATTTGTACGGCGAAACCTTACATAACTGATTTTATAGTATTCAACTTGCTGTAAGTTAGATATTGGTTACATTCAAATCTCATTAAAATGACTTATGCTTGTTTGAGATGCTAATTTGTGATGATACATTGTTTTATGAATATATTAAAAAGGAAGAAACAGTAAAAATAAAATGATGTAAGTAAGAAGAACGGTTTATTGACAGAAATCAAAAACTTAATATTACTTTAACTTTGTACTTTGGTTTAAAAGTATTATAATAGTTATATTCTAAAACATACATAACAAGTAAAAAGCAGTGAAAGCTGAGTGTAAAACACAATCAACAAAAAAGGTTTATAAAAGAAAAATCTTACTCATCCTCATCAGTGCCAGGAAGGCGGTCCACTGTTTTATTACTATATTTTAAATCCAGATACTCTTTAGCATAATTGTTAGGAATCACTTTTTTATTTTAATTGGAGATGGTCAACTTGGCTGGATACAAATTGAAGTTCGGCTGCGTTTCTCCAATATTTCCTAGTTCTAATTCAGTGCCTCTTAAATCGACTGCCATAGATTTTTTTATTAACATTATGTTCGATTTACATTTTTTGAACGTTGCAACTCGGACTAGAGATACCTTAAAATATTTAGCTTTTTTGAAGTTTGTAAGTTCTGACACAGTTGGCAGTGGCCTCACAGTGGTGAGAGAGCTCATATTGCCGTTTGCCTAACCGTCCTTTCTATAGTTGCATACTATCCACAGTCATATAGGTATGCCCTTTTTTATCGTGTGGAAACCCCCACGGGTTATCACTTAACCGGAGCTAACGGTAAAGAGATATGTCGGAATCGAACCGATTAAAACCACACGGTGTTCCGTCACAAGTGGGTCTATTGCAGGGGGACCCGGGTATACCCTAGGTAGGAAGCCGCCGCACGGTGGAACGAAACCGGCCGCTAATGGACTTAGCATATATAAAAAGAAGTAGTTTTTTTGTGTTCATTTTTTTTGGTATGATCTAATAATTATAAGAAACTTTTACTTGTTTTTAGCGGTCTTTCAGATAATTTAGTATTTTCGGAGTTATTAATTTTCAAAGTTATTTTTGTATGGAGCAAAACAGGAAAATGTGAAAATCTCGGAATTCTCAAATTTTTTTAAAGAATTGACTTCACGTATGTATAGAACGTATTTATGTACTATTTTAGCGACTATACTCCGACTTCGATTTTTCCCGATTTGGACGCAATTGTAATTATTTGTTCTCTATTCCACAACACCCTAGAGGTTAAGAACTAGGCTCGTTTTTTTTGTAGTGGTGTCCCCTTTAGGCCTAATCCACTTAGTCATGGCTATGCTTAAAAAAATAGTAATTAAGTTAAAAAATAAATAATTAAATTAAAAAAGTGTTAAAATAAATTTAAAAAGTCGCAATAACTGCTAGTCACTTTTAATTTAATCACTGTCAAGAGTATCTGCGTTCACGAAGGCGAAATTTTCCTGTTCGTCATCATCAAATGCCTGCTCAATAATTAATAAACTTTGTACTTCTCTTGTCAAAGTTTTATGTTTGCTGCAGATTTTGTGGCGTTTTGTTGAAATTAACGGATCAGAGCTAGTCAATAAATTGTTCAAGATATCTTCATTTGTAGCTTTTCTACAGTATTTCCTAGAGTGGTGTTGGCAGTACCTGCGGAAATCTTTATTTCTGGCTTCGGCAGCCTTTTCGGATAGCTGTCCAATTGGTATCAGACCAAAACTTTCAATTATAGCTGCACCATGCATAAGAACTTTGTGAACACTTGAAGGCATATAAATCCAAATATAGTTTTATGGTGTCTTGAGCATATTCGTGAAATTTCACTGTATCAATATGGTAGCCCGATGAAATTGCCCCTAAAATGGTTGCAAACCGCCTAATTAGATCCTCACTAATACCTGTTATCTCAGCAGTCATGTTTGGATTTGCGAAAAATCTTCTGGCAGTGTTTCCGTCATTGGTGGAGCCGTGACCTTGTTTGACAACATCAATCAAAAGTCCCATTCTACTTTTAAACGCGTCTTGTATATCTTTCTTTCTGGATTCCATAATGAACTTGGTGTCTCCCTTCACAGTCCATGTTTTAATGGTGAATCTGTAAGCTATATGCAGAATGCATTCCATCATCCAAATGTGCAATGATGATAATCCGTATCTACAAAGATCTGGATTAGCCGATTTTGACATAATTAGGGGTAAATTATTCATTTCAGTTGGAGTGGCTTTACAAATGTCGCATTTTTGAGATGAAGTGTTACATAAAATTGATGTTGCTTTTCCGTCTATCATAGTCATTAATAAAGAGTGTGAAATCTTTATTTCCCCAACTTCTGTTTTCACTAAACTAGCAATCTCTTCCTCAATTGCACTTTTTTGCCGTAATATTGTAATCTTGTTTTCTTTCACAAATTCGAAAAAGATTGGACGACACCAGTATGATGAATTTTGGTGAATCATTTTGCCAGATAACTTGTTCACCGCAAACTAATTTGATTGGCACTAAGCTTCCCATGAATATACTTGAATCATCAAGTTGATCTACTAAAGATTCGTTGTTTGTATGGAATTTTTGCTTGTAATTGGCTTGATTAGTCTATCTACTTATCGTTATATTCAGTAGCGCTTGTAACTTTATTTTCACTGAGGTTTCACTGGTCACTGTTGTACTTGATAATAAGATGGAAATAAATTGCCATCTTTTTCTCTAACACTTTTTTTTAAAGTATCATATTGCCACTTGGTCAGTTTAAGTGATAAAAATAACCCCAAAGCCTCATCCGGAGAGTACATAGGTGTTTTTTCTTTAGCCGATATGCACTCTCCCGAATATCTCAGAAACTACTAAACCAATTGCATTTTCTTTGTTGAATTTGAAATCTTTCAATCTAGTAGTCAGTGCAAGTTTCAACAAAATCGGTTTAGTACTTTGAAAGATATATACCAAAATATATTGAAGTTGGTTATTTTTTAAACTTACCTGCCGGTAAGTGCAAACAAAATATTACTTTACCAAAAACGAATTTGTAGTTGTAGAGAATGATAAGGAAATAAGTTAAAATAAAAAGAAAGAAACTAGTAGTATTAGCTATAAATAAGACTAGAAGAAGATGAGGTTTAAAAAATATATTTTAATAAAATTAAATAAAAAATTTGAGTGAATAAATTATGTTGAATTTTTCCCATATACAATAATTATATGAGCAATGATTTGTTTCCATTTGTTCCCACTAGTACCACCAAATTGTACTACCAGGGGTACTAGTGAGAAATCTCGTTGTCTATAGTACCACTATTTTTATTAATTTATATTAGTTTATTTATTTATTTATTTACAGAAAAATACATATTGTTTACAGATAATCCTTACACAATAGTATATAAGTACTTAGTAATGTCTATAACAACTTTGGTAGGTAATAAAATAATAAGGTACATTGTGAAACAATATAAGTAGCTGGGTTGCAAATAGGTACATTAGCTAGATAACAGAACTAGGAATCGTCAGTGTCTCGAGGTAACGCCCTGCTGCCTTCGTAAACAGATATTCAGAACATATGAATATATCTAGGGTCTGATCAAAAATCAAAATTTCGTTGATGTATCTAACAGCACGCGACAGCGGCGCGAACCGAGCGAGGTTAGTGCGCGCGGCCGGCGCCGCTAGTAGTTGCCGGTGACGCTCACGCACCGTGAATTCGTTTGGGCGGGGTTGGGTTTGTTCCAAAAGGCCTCGATCGCCTGGAACAGATCCAGCCCTGGCATGCTCTCCTGTCCGGAGGACGTGCACGGCGAATGGCCATGGGAGCGAGCGCAGGTCGTGTAGATCCCCATGTCAAGTCTGGGGAGTTTTCCTTCACGTGGTTGCCGCCTGTTTTTGATCTGGTTCCCTATGAAACAGAAGTAACTGAAACACCCAGTCGAAATTCCACCCTCCTACCTTATCCCATCCTATTGCTCCTTCCGCAAAACCTTCTGCGAGTAGTATGTGGTTGATACTTGCGGGCTCACCATCAACTAAGACTGACGGTGGGTGGGGGGAGGGGCAACCACCCGCATGTTTGTGCCGTATGCGGGGACCCGTATGGGGGGAAGAAGGTGTCCTGGTAGTTGAGCTGAAAGGCAACACACTGCTTTGGCCCGGATTTCTCCTGACACGGGAGGCTGGGGGCTAGCCACCTTCGGTCAACCGGCTGCGACGACCCGTCAGAGGGCCGTCAGGCGAGAACCCTTTCCTAGTGGGGGCAGACGACGGGCGGGACGACTACGTCTTCCTGCCTAGCTCGGCCCGTTCTCTGCTAGGGTAGGGGTTCTATATCTCTCTGTTACTTCTGGCGTCTGTGTGCCTTTTGCCGCGACGTCCCCACTTGAGGGCTCCAAGGAGGGTGGAAGGACAGAGGGACGAATTTAAAAAATCTAACTAATGGATAATTTAAATAAAAAAACCCCTATAACACCAACGCAGGCTGCACCCCGGGTGAATAACCCAGGTGATGCACCATGCAAACCACCAAAAGCTACTCGGGTGAACAACCCGAGTGCAGCGACACCCCTCAAACCGACAGCTCCTCGGGTGAACAACCCGAGTGCAGCGTCATCCCCCAAACCGGCAGCTCCTCAGGTGCACAACCAGGGTGATGCGCCACAGACGAGCATCGACCTCTCCTCCCTAAAGGCAGCAATGCCTGTGCCCGCGGGTCCCAGCCAGGATAAACCCTGTTGGAACCTGGTAGGCATAAAGAAGAAGAGGCCACAAAACCCCAAACCAAAGCCGTCTAGGGTGAACCGCAGGGCCAAAAGAGCGAAAGCTCGGGCGGAAGCAGAATTAGCGGGGCCTCCGGTGCCAGGTGGTAGTAAGCAGCTTGAAGCTGCTGAAGAGTCTGCAAAGACTCACGTTGTCCCCAGTAAGGATGCGCCAACCCTCGGCAAAGACAATAGTCTAGCTAAGGGTACAGCTGCTCCTACGGGGACGCCACTAGGCGCCAAGAGGCCTGCTGCTGTCAATGCGACCCCACGGCAGGGTCACACTAGACGGGGCAACAAAGGTGGGGCTGCAAAGCAAACGGGCAGGCCCTCGGGCCCGCCCAAACCCGCCAAAAGAAGCCGGCCGGACGAGTCTTTGACTCCACAGGGCGGAGGTAAACGCCCAAAACCCCAGCCCACCAACACAGGCTCCACGAGCTACTCCGACGCTTTAAAGTCGAATGACTACTGCGTCGCTGTAATGCAGGAGCCTTACCATGATCTCACCAAGGAGCAGGCGGAGGCCATTGAGGGCCGGCTGCAGGACGTGCTGAAAGCTGAAATGTTCGCACCCAGCGCGTCCTGTGTCCCCTTCGTTGCGCCACAGTTTAGGGGAAAGCCCTTCCACAGCGAAGGGGTCCTTAAGATGTGGTGCAATGACGACTTCGCCCTTCAATGGCTACGCCAGGCCGCTAGCAAGATCGAAGCACCACGTTCGGGAACCAGACTGGTAGTCAAACGCCAGTCTGAGATTCCCAAACGAATCAAGGCGGGACTCCTGGTACCGCAGGTAGGTCCCAAGGACACGTTGGACCACATTCGCACGTGGCTGACGTGTCAAAACCCAGACTACAAGGTGTCCAATTGGGCACTCTACCATGCCGAGCCCCAGGAGGAGAAGAAATCTCTATTCCTGGTGCTCGGCATCCCAGAAGAGGACGTGTCCAGGCTCAGGGAAAGCGGACGTAGGGTACACTACCTACTAGGTAACCTCTACGTTCGTTTCCTAGACGACCGTCCTCAAACGCTGCCGAACCTGGAAGCTGTGTCCCAGGGGGTCTCCGGAGACCTAGGCAGCGGGAGACAAGGGGAAGCCCATCCTGGCCCCAGCAAGGGGCCAAGCATCCAGACCAGTCCGTCGAAACCGGACTCGCCGAAGAGGGGACTCTCCGGAGAGACGGACAGCGATCTGGATGAGACGCTAATGGATAGCGATGATGGCGCTATCAGCCCCCCTCAACCTTAACGCACTACAAACCAATCTCCAGCACAGTCAAACTGCAACGGCTAGCCTACGCAGAATGCTGGAGGTCAACACCATGACCGTAGCCCTAATCCAGGAGCCGTGGATTAGGAAGGGCAGGATCTGCGGTCTAAACAACATTGGAGGTAAACTGCTTCTTAATACTACCATTGATAACCCGCGTACATGTATTTTTACACCGAAACACGCCAATACAACCTTAATGACCGAGTTCTGTTCTAGAGACCTGACTACCATCAGACTCAAGGAACCCTCCTCAGGCCTCCCAGAAGTGGTGATGGCGTCCGCATACCTGCCGGGCGACGCAGACATTCCCACTCCGGAACTGGCTGCACTTGCAAGTTACTGCGAGCGAGAGGGACTGGAGCTGATCGTTGCTGCGGATACCAACGCACACCATGTGCTTTGGGGCAGTAAGACTGACAACCAACGAGGTAAGGATTTTGTTTCTTTTCTACTCACAACTAAACTAAATGTAATCAACATTGGCTCAGAACCGACATTTGTCACATCGAGAGCCCAAACAATTATAGATCTAACACTAGCTAGTGAGCACGCGTCATCACATATTTCGAATTGGCATGTTTCGGATGAGGCGTCGTGCTCGGATCATCGTTGGATCAAATTTGAACTGAAGATGACTCTCACACCGCCAGAACCTCGGCGAAATCCTCGCAAAATGGACGTCCGTAAGTATGGAGTAATCACCGCGGAAAGGTTGAAAGATACCCATCTGCCGAATGCCCATGGGACCAAAGCGGATATTGATAACCACGCGAATAACCTTACCACCACCTTAATTACATGCTTTGAACAAACATGCCCACTTTCATTACCCAGAACGGGACCATGCAGTAAACAACACTGGTGGGGACCGGAACTGGAGAAACAACGGCGTAAGCTTAGAAAGTTGTTCAATAAAGCCAAAAATTCACGAATAGATCAACACTGGGACGCATACAAACAAACCCTACAAAACTACAAGAAGCGGATCAGAATCAGTAAAACTGAATGCTGGAGAAGCTTCTGCACTAACATAGAGAACAACGATCAGGCAAATAGAGTCAAAAACATCATGTGCTGTGAACGGATGCACAGTCTTGGCTTCTTGAAAAAACCTGATGGGACCTATACCAAAACAGATTCGGAGACATCAGAACTGTTGATGACAACCCACTTCCCAGGTTGTCGCATATCATACGAGGAGAACACATGGGAAGACAGTGAGGAAGATACACTGGGTGAGCCTGACTGGACCACTGCCCGCACAATCATTAATCACGATAAAGTGCAATGGGCGATCAACAGCTTTCTTCCATATAAAGCGGCAGGATTAGATGGTATTTTCCCAGGCCTGCTAAAATGGTGCGATAGGGCACTGATAGATCATCTTCGGATTATCTACGGAAGCTGCTTGGCACACCGCTACGTCCCCCTGAAATGGAGAGAGGTCAAAGTAGTCTTCATCCCCAAACCCGGCAAAGGAGATTACACACAACCGAAATCATTTAGACCCATCAGTCTCACATCATTCCTACTTAAAGTACTGGAGAGACTAATAGACAGGGAAATCAGAAGCACTGCACTAGTCAACTACCCTCTGAACCCCAACCAACATGCTTACTCAATGGGCAAATCAACAGAATCTGCCCTCCATCAAGTTGTCTCATACATAGAGGGCAACCTAAAATACAAGATGTCAACTCTAGGAACCTTCATCGATATTGAGGGTGCCTTCGACAAAACTAACTTCACCAGCATCAGCCAAGCTCTGGCAAGGCATGGGGTCAACTCCACAATTGCAGGATGGATCGACAACATGCTCAGACACAGAGCCATACAATTCACTGTGAATAACACAACAAGAGGGGTGGTGGCCAGAGGCTGTCCGCAAGGCGGAGTTCTCTCACCTCTCTTGTGGAACATTGTGGTCAATGAGCTTATTACTCGGCTCAATGATCGCAAGTTCCTCACAGTGGGCTATGCAGACGACCTGACCATCCTCATCAGTGGGCCCTTTGAGAGTGTGGTATGCGACCGAATGAGGTCTGCTTTGAAGGTCGTGGAACAATGGTGTGAGGAACACGACTTAACAGTGAACCCGACGAAGACAGAGTTGATCATGTTCACAAATAAACGCAGTTTAGGAGAATTAAGACTACCCAAACTATTCAACACCCGTCTAGCCCTTACCAAGGAAGTCAAGTATCTAGGAGTGATACTAGACAGTAAACTCCTATGGAACAGGCACCTGGACACAAAATTGAACAAAGCCAGCATTATTTTCTGCCAATGCAAGCGACTCCTCGGCAAAAGCTGGGGTTTATCACCAAAAATCACACTATGGCTGTACAAAACGGTCATACGGCCAATCGTCACATACGGTGCCATTACCTGGTGGCAGAGAACAGAGCTAAGCACCGTCAGAAACAAACTACAACAATTCCAGAGACTCGCATGTGCTGCCGTCACTGGTTGCATGCGCACAGCACCCACAGCTGCCCTTGAAGTAGCTTTAGATCTGGCGCCACTAGACCTATATATACAACAAGAAGCAGCAATGGCAGCCATCAGACTCAAACACCTAGGTCTATGGTACAACCAAGAAGGTCCTCATTCCAAATTATGGAACCAATTAGTGGAATACCAACCACTAATAGCTGCCCCATGCGATAGGATCCCTAAACAACATATCTTCGGTAGAAGGTACCGAATACAACTACATGAGAGCGACCGAGATCAATCTGGCATAAACGAAGTCCGGATATACACGGACGGTTCTAAGATGGGGACAGGGACTGGAGCCGGAGTTTTCTCACAAGACTTGAATATAACAATATCACTGGCGCTAGGCCGACACAGCTCCATATTCCAATGTGAGTGCGTTGCAATAACCTACGCCGCTACCGCGGTCATGTCAAGGGGTATAAAGGAGTACAACATCCGCATACTCTCGGACAGTATGGCCGTCCTGAAAGCCCTGGAGGGCAACACCATGAACTCCGGCCTTATATACGAATGCCACCAGACACTCGAACGTTTAGCTTCTGGCAATGGGCTAACCCTTCAATGGATCAGGGGGCATAGTAATTCACTCGGCAACGATGCCGCAGATGAGCTGGCAAGAAATGGATCTGCAACGACAGTGGCAGGGCCAACTATATTGCTGCCACTTCCCTTCAATCAACTTCGCTCATGGGTAAGGCAACGAACCCGTGAAGCGCACAACGGTCGCTGGGCTGATACGCCCGGCTGTAGGCAATCTAGACTGGTGCTGACGGAGGTCTCACCACGTTTAACCTGCAGACTGCTCAGTCTTAACCGACTTGAGATCAGAATAGTTGTAGGTACCATTACGGGCCACTTGGCCCTAAACCGGCACCTATTCACCATCAATGCGACAAACAGTCCTCTATGTAGAGGCTGTCTTAATGCGGAGGAAACGGCCGCCCACGTCGTCCTGGAGTGCGAGGGAGTGGCCACACAACGGGCAAATATCCTCGCAGGAGCGAGGTCGCTCCTAGAAGCCTGTGAACGCCCCAGGAGGCTTCTGTGCTTCTGGAAGGAGCTAGGCTGGCTCAACTAGCCAGCCTATCTGAACGCATAATGGACCGCCTATGAGTCTAAATGCGGAAACAGAGCCCTTTACCAATACCAATACCAATACGCTCACGCACCGCGCAGCCTCCGCGCCGCGGTACGCGCCACCTCACTTGTGCTAATAGACTCGGGTTATATGTAATACCGCGAAGTAGACGGAAAAAGTATGTGACGAGGGTGACATTACGACGTACTGCTAGCATTCTGTAGTCTACCATTCCTACAATGTAAAGAGTTGGGTATAAATACGGGTAATAATAATACATTTTTTTAAATAAGTATCGAACGAAAGCTTTCTGTATTCTTTCTATTTTTTGTGTGTGACTGATTTGGTGCGGATTCCAAACCACTGCATTAGTTTCAAGGCTACTACGAACATAAGAATTATATAATACGGTTAGTGTTAATTTATTATGAAAACATTTGGTTTGCCTTAATACGAATCCTAAACTTTTACGTGTTTTGTTACATAATTTATTAATATTATCATGGAACGTCAGGTGGCTGTCGAACCATGTCCCTAGGTCTTTAATGGTAGTTACTCGTGGTAATACATTATTGGCTATTGAATAATTTTCTAGTAAAGGTGAGCGATTGCGAGTGTATGACATAATAGCGCATTTATTTATATTTATATTTAAGCTATTTTCAATACCCCAATTAAATACATTATTTAAATCAATTTGTAGTAGTTCGCAGTCAGCAACTGAGTTGATGGTTAAAGCCAGTTTTACGTCATCTGCAAACATTAAGCACGTACTAAATTGAATAACAGACGGTAGGTCGTTAATTAATATTAAAAATAACAAAGGACCCAAACAGCTTCCTTGTCCTATGCCCGAGTTGACGGTATATGTCGCAGATTTAGTGTTTTCATACAAAACAAATTGTTTACGGTTCTTCAAATAGTTTGAAAAGAAATAAATGAGATTGTCGGCAAATCCTATTTTAGCCATTTTGATAAGCAGAACATCGTTATCTACTTGATCAAAAGCTTTTTGAAAATCAAGATATGCTACATCAACCTGTTTTTTTGCATCAATTTCGTTAGTAATTAATGTTGTAATGTTTAATAAATTAGAGGAAGTGGAACGATCGGGCAAAAATCCATGTTGATGATCGCAAAACCAGCTTTGTAATTGTGTATAGATTAAGTTGTACAATATGGATTCCATTATTTTTCCCAAGACCGGTAGTACTGCTACTGCACGGTAGTTTTTTATTTCAGACTTAGATCCATTCTTGTAAATAGGTAAAACTTTAGAATATTTCCATGCAATCGGATAGACTAGTTCTTTCAGTGCTAGGTTAAATATATATAATAGTGGGTCAATAAATACATCACAGCAATCACGGACTATTACTTGGGGTACGCCATCTGGGCCTTGGGTAAATTTTGGTCTAAGTTTTTTTATGGCGTGACGGACATCGCGCTCCTGTATGGAACTAATATTCACGCACACGTCGGGCGCTAGCGCGGGGCGCGAAGGCGGCGGGGAGCGCGCGGCCGACAGCGCGGCGCGCGCGTCCAGTGCAGGTGTACTTGATAGGAATACACTTTTAAAATACGACGCGAATGCATCAGCTGTTTGCTGTGGGTCGGCTAGACCAAGTGTAGAAGATTCATTAGACATTCTATTGTATTTTATATAGGACCAAAAAGTATTAGGATTATGTATTATACTGTTTTCTATTTTGTTGTAGTATGTTTGTATATTTTTATCTAATAGTTGTTTGTACTGTTTACGGTAGTAAGTAAAAAAAGCGTAATATAACTGATTTCCACCGGAGATTTTGTAAAGTTTATGATATGAATTTTTAAGTTTTAAGTAATTAATTATTTCACGATTATACCACGGAGGATAGTTGCTGTTATACAAGGATGGTTTGGTGTAGGGTATCGTTTCATTAAATACGTTGTCTAAAATGGCATATAAATTAGTCACCGCCTCATTAGTATTGCTCGAGCTATACACTGCTGACCAGTCTGTCGAGAACAGGTGACTGTATAATTCGAAGTAGTCTACTTTTCGAAAGTTACGGTAGGGCGTTATCTTAGTTTTCTCAGAGTTCTGGTATGATTTAGTGGGTAAATGAAATCTAGTCAAAGTTATGGATATTTCAAGTGGTAAGTGATGACTTTCAGATTGTACAAGACCTACCTTGGATTCAGCGACAGTGGGTGTTACCAGAGACGTATCACAAATGACTAGGTCGAGAATACGGTTAAAATCGTTATTTATAGTATTGCACTGAGTTAAATTGCACATGGATAGTAAAACTTTGAAGTCTTCTTATACAGAACGTGACGCTGAGTAAAGATTGAAATCGCCTATCACTACAACAGGTAGTTTTTGAGTTGAAATCAGTGTGTCAATACAATTAGAAACTGAGTAATAACGTTCATTGGGTACTTTCGGTGGAAGGTAGACAACACAACAAATAAATTGATATTTCCCAACGGTAATTCTGTTTGTCCCGCTAGTACCACCAACTAGTACCACCGGTGGTACAGATGAGAAGTTTCGTTCTCATTAGTACTACACTTGTAAGATGGCGGTACTAATGAGGCTTTTTGGACCACCAAAGAAATACATGATTACCAAACACATGTGTTGAACTTTGAATTGGCAACGAACGAAATAAAATCAAAAGCGCCCATCGCTATAAAAAAAATGGAAAAGAAAACAAATTTTAAGGTAAAGGAGACATATTTTAAGGGAGTCCTTTTCGGCTAATAAACAAAACGAACCTCTTTAAAAATTATTTTATTTTTTAGAACGTTTGTTTTGTGAACTCTTCTTAAATTTATCCAATCTATTGCTTCGAAAACTGGTAATATGTGATTCCAGTTGCATATTATGCAACACTTGCAAAAAACTGGGAGTATTTCTACTTAAATAGGAATTAAATCCGTGATGCCATCCCTCTGCTGAATTATTAGTTCTGTGCTGTCGGCCCAAAAACGCTCCAGGTATCTTTGAAATTATTCCTCATCCAAACCTTTTCAAACTATTTCGTAAATTTCGTCATCCCAGGATTATCTTGTGAAATTTCACTGACAATGTATTCCCATCCTTCACATATTGACTCTTTTGGGAGCAATGCTAAATTACTTGTCAGTTGTATTATTCGTTGATTATGTTTATTTTTTTTTGATTCCCAACGATTTTGCCTTACGTTCCAAAGCATTTAAAAAGTGGTAATGGCAGCCAGTAACTTTAATATCAAAGTCCGTTAATGCACTAATGGCCGCTAGCTCAAAGTCTGTCATGACCAATTGAGGTTGCCATTCCGGAGTACGTGTTTTGAGCAGATCCTAAAGCGTTAAATAAGCTGTCTTATTTTGATGCGTCATAAATGCAAATGCTAATGGGGCTATGTTTTTATTTTCAAAGTCGCTACCAAGATCTCCATGTATCACATAAATTTGTCGAAACGGTTCTGGACACGATTTATATGTTCCGTCCATGAAAAAAACTTTTAAAGTTTTCAATAACTTTTCACCACTTTCATTACAAAATAATATTATCCTCATGTCATTATGACTAAAATCGGCAAGCAAGAAATCTCTTTACAAAGTTGCAACTGTTCAGCCCACATATTCTTAGCAGGATCGGCCACACAGTGCGTTACGTGAGTAACGTTCTTAATTATGTTTCCATCCTAAAAAGCAACAAAAGAACTCAAATTTAAACATTAGAAACAGTAACTGGTGTTTATGATAAAAATAAACAAAACTTATCATACCTGTATCGTCATAGAACCTGAACATTTCTTGTCACAACACCTCCACCACTCGGCACTGCTAACGTAGGTTTTCTTTTTGTAAAATTGTCGACTTTCGTATAATAGAACTACGCCTCGCCCTCTTTTTATAAATGTAAAATCATTCATTGCTAACACAATAAAACTACAGAACAATATAAAGGAAAATTGACAGGGAAATCAATAAATGACAATAATTATATTTATCGTAATAATTCTAATACTTAACGTCATAGACGTCATCATAGTTTTGAGTGGCCAGGTTCATGGCTAAAAGGAGGATAGGTATCACCTACGCAAGCAGGTGAATTAAGTCACACAGGAGAATTAGCTCAAGTGAATTAAGTTTGTTGTACATAAATCACCTATGGAAAAAGAAATGGAAACATGTGAATTAAGTCTACTAAATAGTATACGCTTCGGCTTCAAGGATCCACTAAGCAGACCCACCGGTGGGTCTCAGAATACTGACTGAATTACCCTGGATGAATTAGCCAAAGTGAATTAAGTCTACGGACCCGCTTCGGGCAGCTTTTAAATGTTGCATCAATAAAGTACTCCTTAACATTACATAGTTGCAGTCTTGATTCAGGTGTACTAAAAATTAAAATTCTATCTTCGCCATCATTATAGTCAGCCATGAGAAAGTCTTTAAATTTTTGTGGTATTTCCACTTCTTTTAAATCCCCAAATCTTGTTTTATTGGCACCCAGTGCATTCTTTCTGGCATCATATAAAAAATGTTTCATATTTTTAAATTCGAAAAAGAGGTAGGTAGTTGTGCTATGGGGAATTAGTTGTTTTTCGAGTTCCCTACCACTCAATCAGTTGGGCATAGTAGTTGTGCCGTGGATGCGGGTTGAGTTGTCGGTATCTTGGTTGAGTAGAAGGGAATCGAAAGTACCAACGGCACAACCAGTTGAGCACAGTAATTGAGCCTTGGGTAAAGAAGGGTGGAGTACTCTTAAAAGTTGCGTCTACGAAATATTCATTTACGGTTTCCAGTAACTCCTTTGTTTCGCTTGAACAAAATAATAACAGTCTGGCGCCTTGGTACTGATAGTCAGCAACCAAAAATTCATTAACTATGCACTATAAAAACGGTACAAAAGTCAAACAGTCTAGCTTGATGTGTCGTGGTGTGTACATAAATGTGATATTGCATCTGAAAAGGGCCCACTTTTTGCTTCTCAATAAGGTGCTCTAGGCTTGAAGATTTATAAACAAATCGTTTTTTAGCAAGAATAAAATGATTGCAATTTCTTTTCAGCAACAAGGTGGGTTCCTTTTGATGCGCTATCACAAATAATAATTGCATTTTTTTTTCAGGTTCCTGGCGACGGGAAATTCCTACGTAGATCTACATTACCATTATCGACTTGGAGAATCAACTATCAGTAAAATCGTTACAGAAGTATGTACAAAAATTTGGGAAGTTCTGCACGACGAAGCTTTGAAATTTCCATCGTCGCGTGAAGAATGGTTGAGAATCGCGGATGGTTTTGAAACACATGCTAATTTTCCCAATTGCGTCGGAGCCATAGATGGCAAACACGTCCGTATTATATGTCCCGCACATAGTGGAAGTTTATATAGTAATTACAAAAAGTATTTTTCTATCGTTCTTTTGGCTCTTTTACATACATTAATGTGGGTGCTTGTGGAACAGATTCTGACTCAACAATTTTCAAGGACAGTAATTTGTTTATTGTTTCAAAATGGCGATATAAATCTACCGGAACCAAGACAATTGCCGAACACCGGCGGGACAACGTTCCCTTACATGATTGTCGGTGATGCAGCGTTTGGAATATCACGTCACGTTCTAAAACCATATGCTCGAAGTAATATGCTGACAAAAAAAAACCTTCAACTACCGTCTTAGCAGGGCAAGACGCTACATTGAGTGTACCTTTGGTATAATGTCAAATAAATTTAAAATATTTCATAGGCCTCTAAGGACTTCATTGGCTAACAGCATCAAAATAGTCAAAACACGTTGTGTATTACATAACTTTGTAAGAGTGCGTGACGGATATAATGTTGATGACACTATGACTCTTGTCGGTATACAAAATTCACTCAACCGCAATGTACCCAATCGGAATAACATTAATCGTTCCGGCGATAGTATAAGAGACGTATTAGCAAACTACTTTATTTCACCGGAAGGGTCTGTACCCTGGCAAAACCAATGTATTCATTAAATATAAATATAAGTACTTCACATCATGGACGAAATTTTATTTAATAAAATGTGTTTTACTCACCGATCTCCTTTTTCTTATTATTGTCCATACTTATAAACTCTGGGTACAAAGACTCGCAAATTAGCGTCCACGCTTTCTGACTTTCTGACACTCACGTGCGTACGGCGGACCGGTCAGCTTTGCACTGAGCGCGCGATGGTGGACAATAGCGCGTCCGCGCACCGACACACGCGGCGCTGACGAGCGGGACCGACGCGCGCCATCAGCGGCGCGTAGCAATAAATCTGCCGCGTACGTCAGCGTCGCTGTGCGGTCACCATAGAACGTTCCATATATTCGTGCGCTCGACCGACGTACGCGACCGATATACGCGTAGGAAGAATTCAAGCATTATTTGATATTAATTGAGAAAAGGAGAGCCTACCTTTCCAAAGTAAAAGGGACTCGTCAATTGCAATGTCTCTGCTCAGGTAAGTACAAAGAGCTATTTAGATTTTCCTATTTAGATGGTCAATAATAGGTTTGATTTTTGTGAGCTTGTTCGGGATACCTCCGGCAGAGAGGTCATTATCAACAAAATGAAGGCATCGTTTAATCAGAATACACTTATTGAAGTTGAAGGGCATAATATCGGCCGAAGTTACCAATTTTTAAATAAGACAAACAAGGTGTCCAGTACTCTTGTTCGTCGGGGATAAGTATAAGGCTCTGCAGCATCAGGATCCTACGTCCACAATTCTTGTGGCGTTATTGGAATCCATTTCCTCAGCCTCGAACACTGAGGAAGAGTCGGATCGCTGCAAAAACTTGCACCGTACTTATTTGTTTCCCTCACAATGAGCGTTATAATGTCGTCGTCCCAAATTTTGACCTACATTTGGAACGGGGACAACCACCTGCTGAAAATGTTGTTCCGCCTGGTCCAACAAAATTTTCGCGTTCTCCAATAAACATTGTGGGGTCGTTAGACCAATCAAAATCAAGCATATCTTGATCGGCCACTTCCTGCAGAGCATTGTCGTCTTTCTTATCTAAGCCGTCGAGCACCTCGCGGAGTTCACCGGGCAGCTCTTCTACTGTGAACTCTCCTGCATACCTCCTGCTATGACGCGACTGGCCGACATCACCAACGTCCTCCTCAACATCACTACCAGGATTCAGACTCGCTGAGCGTTCCCAGTTTAAAACTGCCTCCTCTGCGTCATCGTCATAAATTGATGGTTCTAAAACAAAATATGCATGACCATAATCAACTGTAAAGCAATCGCTTCTTAGATTTATGAAGCAGTCACACAAAAAAGCTTACCTGGTCTAGTGGATGACGTCGACGGTAGTGGAGAAGAACGCTCAGCGGCTAATGATGTGCTCATGCGTGCTGTGAATGAAGCCTTTTGTAATAATTAGATGTTTCTATACTGAACCACAGTAGAATATGTGAGACAAATGTATTTAGAATAAGAGTTTAGTGTACCATATTCTAAGAAATAAATGACTATTATTTTTAAAAACATAATTATAAGACTACTGAACACGAGTTCGTAGTTTCGAAGATAATCTTGCCTTGATTTTTTTTGCTGGAGGAGCGTCAGGCCGCAGGAATTGCGACACCTGCTTCTGGTTTCGGAGCTCCTTAAGCCGCGTCTGCTGTTCCATTGTTAGCCGGGAAATATTTTTCCTGTCGAAGGCTCTCATTTTTTTTATTTCCTCAGCTATTGATCTAAAATAAAAAAATAAAAATAAAAGAGCTTTCTTAAAAATTGTGATAAAATTTCACAATGAAAGTTTACTTACGTAGCTGGCTGCGCTTGCGATGGTCAAGCAATAGGTATCGAGTCCTCAACGGGATAATTTTCCTGGATTTGTGACCTAAAAAAATACGTTTCCTTCTTACTCAGATCATCAACATCATATTAATTTAAAATATAAAAAATAACTAACATTTCAAATACAAGCTCACGTGCCATGCCACAGCTACTACCACCACCACGAGCACGGCCAAGACCACCACCTAGAGTACGACCGCCACCACCAGCACCTCGACTACGGCCACCAGCACCTCGAGTACGGCCACCACCACGACTTTTAGGTCTACCACGGTTACCGGCGCTTTCCATATTATCTAAATATTGAAGGCATATGTATATAAGGCAAAGAAAATACCACAAAAGAGAGCAAGAAATAAATTAACACACGTGGTGGAGCGCCAATATATTTATAAATACATACATAATCGCACCATAATACATTTCATTATATTATTAATTTTATAGTAATTATAGTAAACCGCTTTCTGTTTGTCAAATGCAATTATTGCTGGCACTACTGTAATATTGCCAATGTACTCGACGATCTCAAGAGATGGCGTTAGCAGTCTTCAAATAATGCAATTGCGCTGCATCTGATTGGCGCAAGAAAAACGGGCATACCCTGCTATAATCTCTTCTCGCTGAAAAACGCAACGCATTAATTATAAGTTTGTTCCGCCACGGACATCAGTTATCCTCGTGACAAGAAGCTGATTTTCCGTTAGTCCTATAGCCGTGTAGTGTTTGGACTCGCTTTGTAACCTTTACAAGGTGTTTGTGGAGTGCTTCAGTCTTCGATCGTGACCGGCCGGTCAATACCTGGACGTTTCAAAAGACCGTAGAAACCTCGCCGCTGCTCGCTGCCTTCAAGAGGATCGGGACTTGGTCGGTGTTGCAGGTCAGTGCTGGCATGATTGTTTGATCGATAGAAGCGGTTTACTTCCCTACACCTAGTACGCTATAATAATTAATTGTTGAGCAATCACACCCGTGGTTGGGCTATTTACACGCCTGACCATATAAGTTGGTCCTTACGAGTACGGATAGGCCAGTGATTCACGTAAATATTGGTGAATTTACTTTCTATTCATAACGTAACATAAAAAAGATTCACGTAATTTTAGTGAATTCTTACCGCCATTTTACCTCTCACAGATTTACGTAAAATTGGTAAATTCTGTGTTTAAAAACGCACGAGAACTACGTAATTATTGGTAGACTCGTATTTAAATATAATTAATTGTTATATTTGGTGAATTACGTATTAATTGGTAATAATATCCATTATACTCAATTTAGTTGAACTTATTTATTCCTACCCACTTATTTACCGCTCCACCAGTGTACTTTACGCTAAGTCATTTAGGATTTAAATTTAACTTATATTTTTACACTAACGAGGTATACATATCGCTTTGTAGTTTTATTGTGATATTATTTTATAAACATGACGGAAAGCGAATCAAGTTACGAAGTCATGTTGGCTATGTTGAATCAAAAGAAAGAATTATTATTTCAACGTATTAACCGTTTGTACACATCTTCGAAAGGTATAATTTCTTTCGATTCATCAACGCGAGCTAACGAGAACTTTCTGGCTGAAACGGAGATAATAGACGATTTACGCGATAAATTTGAGTCTATTGTTGACAAAATAAATAATATAAATTTGTCAACAAAGATTGCGGTCAATCCCGAGTATTCTTGCCTCGATTCATTTGATGATTTATACTCGAGAGTTAAACGCGTTAGAAATAAAATAATAACCACTTCTAAGCTGCATTCCCTCGACACAAGTAGCTCGATCAAGTCCGTAGTGAAATTAGAACCTTTAGTAATTCCGAGTTTTGACGGACGCCCTGAAAACTGGAATACATTTTATCAGTCATTTAAAGCTAATATTCATTTGAATCAACAACTTTCTGACTCGCAACGTGTACAGTACCTAATTTCTAAACTCACCCATGACGCACTAAAATTCACTTCCGGTATTCTTCCGTCAGGTGAAACATATAAAATACTGTGGGATAGTTTGGTTAAGAAATACCACGACAAACGCTCATTAGGTACATATTATCTCAATAATATATTGGACTTAAAAACTTGCACGCACACTGCGAACGCGCTCGATACTTTTATTAGTAAATACTCCGCTTCGATATCAGCTCTAAAAGAATTAGGTATAACGGATCTCACTGATTTTATGTTTCTTCAATGCGCTTTGAGAAAGATGGATCCTCAAACCATCCAAGCTTTTGAACTTTCGATTCGGAATGTGGAAGTGCCTACGACACAACAGCTTATCGCTTTTGTACAAGATCAGGCTAAGATTTTAGAGCGTTCAAACCCGCGGAATTCGTCATATACGAAACCCGCTGCTGTTGTTATGTCGCCCTCACGCGACCGGCGCGCTCATCACACCTCCAAATCTTTCGTCGCCAGTGAGTCTGCTAATAATGTAATTACCGCGAATTGTTGTTTGTGTAGTGGTAACCATCGACATTTATATGATTGCGCTCAGTTTAAAAATATGCAAGACGCAAAGGCTAGATATGAGTTTATTAAATCGAAGCACGGTTGCGTTAATTGTTTAAGCACTTTACATAAACTTCCGGATTGTAAGAGTACGTCAGTCTGTTTCTGTAATAAAAGACACCATAAGTTATTACATTTTGATAGTACTAATTCGCAATCGCATGCGGTAATGGTAAATACCGCCGTCGCGTACTCGCCGCCGCACGCTCATTGCGCGACCATTACTTCGCCCACGCCCGCGCCTTTTTATCGCGCTCACACGACTTCGTCGTGCGTCCGAGCGCCCCCGCTTGCTACAGAACCAGTTACACAAACACAGTCTTATACTTCTTGTCATAAGGGTGATATACTTTTGTCAACCGCTCAGGTATGCGCGCGCTCTATAGGTAGCGCTGGGATTAAATCTGTAGTTAGGTGTTTGATAGATAATGGCTCGCAGAATAATCTAATAACATCTGCTTGTTCTCGCTTATTAAATTTACCAATAATACCGTTGAATAATTCCTATGTCAAAGGTGTTGGTTCCGCTTCAAGTCCGATAATTGGGTATGTTTATTTGGATATTGAATCTCGTATTTATCCGGATCAGAAATACACTATACACGCGTTAGTTGTAGAATGCATTACGGATCAATTACCTTCGAAATTCATCGATTGTGATCGCGACCTAGATTTTCGTAATCTTCCACTCGCTGACTTAAGCTGGAATATTCCGGGAAAAATCGATTTATTGTTAGGTGCCCAGCTATTCCCATTCATATACTTAGGGAATGTGGTCGAGTGTGGGCCGCGCGCACCGTGTGCTTTATCTACAACATTTGGTTACGTACTTATGGGAGATTACCCGCGTAAAGATATTTTACCTACTACCGCGTCTTTTTCTGCGTTAGCGCTTAATGATGTAGTGCAAAGGTTCTGGGAACTTGAAGAAGTACCCACGAAACGCTTGTTGTCGCCAGAGGAGACAGAGTGCGAAAATATTTTCACGGCTACCGTGACCCGTGACGATGTAGGTCGTTATACAGTTGCATTACCGTTCTGTAGGGACCCTTCGGAACTAGGTAATTCGCACGCTACCGCTTATCGCCGTTTCGTTTCACTCGAGCGTAAGCTACGTCAGGCACCGATAGTGCGCGAAAATTATAACAAAGTTATTCAGGATTATATTGATAACAATTACCTCAGCCCTGTTAGAGAATCTGAGCTGTCTTCTGATGGTTATTATATACCGCATCACGCAGTAGTCCGACCTGATAAACCCATGCCGCGCATCGTATTGGACGCGAGTGCTAAAACGCACACAGGACTTTCGCTTAATAATATATTACATATCGGACCCAATTTACAGGCCGATCTGTTTTTATTATTATTAGATTTTAGATTATTTCCTATTGCAATGAACGCTGATATAAAACAATATTATTTACGTATTGGTGTACCAGTAGACCAACGTAAATACCTACGCATTTTATTTAGATTCAACGAATCTGAAAAAATTCGCACTTATGCCTTTAATAGGCAACCTTTCGGTCTCAAGTCGAGCCCTTACATAGCTATGCGCACTGTGCGACAGCTGGCTACTGACATGAGTCCGCTCTATCCTGATGCCGCGAAAGTGGCAGAGACCTGCCTGTATATGGACGATTTGGTTCTTTCTATTGCAGATGAGGATACTGCCACGCAATTGGCTCACAACTTGATTAAGTTTTTCAAATCGGGTGACTTTGACTTAGTGAAGTGGTCTAGCAATTCACAAGCGCTACTTGACTCGCTTCCCGACACGCACCGCAAGTCGCTTGATTTTGATGTTGACATTAATGTCTCTAAGGTCTTAGGTCTCTCATGGGAACCATGTAAAGATAATTTTCACTTCACATGCGCCACAATGAATGAAAGGTGCACCAAGAGAAACATACTCTCGATGGTTGCACGACTATTTGACGTGCTCGGATTGGTCGCGCCTGTGATTCTCTATGCCAAGTTGTTAATTAAGAAACTGTGGCTTAGTAAGTGTGATTGGGACGATCCAGCACCGGAGCACATACGCACATGTTTTTCCGCTCTTGCTCAAGAACTTCAATTGCTTGACACTTTAAGAATTCCACGACATGTAGGTGTCGAAGTTGGTTGTGAGTTACGTCTTGTTGCTTTTTGTGATGCTAGCATGAATGGTCTGGGATGTGTCATTTACGCCCATTGTACCTACCCGTCTGGCATTCAAACTCGCATTCTTTGTGCTAAATCAAAGGTTTCGCCGACAAAAATCACTACGCTCGCTCGCTTAGAATTATGCGCTATTTTACTTATGTCAAAATTAATAAAAACTGTGCGAGACACTTATGCAACACGTATGCCCATTGCTGGGATATACGCGTTTTCTGACTCCACGATTGCTTTATCATGGGTTCATTCTTCGCCACATCGTTGGTCAGTTTTCGTCGGTAATCGCGTCGCTCAATGCCAAGAAAACTTGGACTCTAAACATTTTTATCACATTGCCGGAGCTAGTAATCCAAGTGATTGTCTTTCGCGTGGTATGCTTCCATCGCAACTTTTGACCCACGATTTGTGGTGGAACGGTCCTCCGTGGATTCGCAGCTCATCTGAGAATTGGCCGATTAAACCATTCTCGCTTAATAAGTGCTCTGACTTACCTGAACTCAAGGCAAGTGTGTTGGCTGCTATCACTCACACAGAGCCGCCGTTGCTGTGTACGTTAGCACAACGTGTTTCTTCTTGGGAAAAGTTGCTACGTATCACCGCATATGTATTAAGATTCGCAAGGCCTAAAGCTAAGGTCGAACCTCGTTCTATAGCAGGGTTGACAAGTGCTGAGAATGTGTTAATTCTCGCCGTTCAATCTGTGCATTTCCGTGAAGATATCAAATTGATCAAGGCTGATAAGTTACCCTCAAAAAAGCTGCAAAGCCTCGTAGTCTTCTTAGACAAAGAAGGGATTTTACGCATTGGAAGAAGACTCTCTGGCTCAATGCTTCCCTTTGAAGCTAAACATCCGGTTCTCCTTCCAAAACGCGATCATATCGTTGACTTAATAATACAGCATTTTCATATTGCCAATTGTCACACCGGACCTGGGCTTCTTAGGTCTATTATACGACAACGCTACTGGATCTTGGATGCGAGAACTGTTATCAGGTCCAAATTGCGAAAGTGCAACACTTGCTTTAAATGCAATCCAACGCATCCAACGCCTATAATGGCTGACCTTCCTGATTACCGTGTTTCAGAGGCCAAGGCATTTTGTCACACTGGTGTCGATTACGCTGGTCCGATAAGGACAATTCTTTCTCGACGCAGAGGTCAACATGCTCAAAAGGCGTACATCGTTCCTTTTGTTTGTATGGTCACACGCAGTCTACATATCGAGGTGACCAGTGATTTAACTACTGAAAACTTTCTAGCCGCTTTTAAACGCTTTATTTCCCGTCGTGGACCAGTTTCATGTCTTTATTCCGATAACGGATCTACTTTCATAGGTGCGAAGGCACATTTAGATGAGCTGTATAGTTTTTTAATGAACTCTAGCTTCAAAAATGCACTGTCGAATGAGTTGCTGTCTCGACGCATAGAGTGGAAGATGATTCCTCCAAGATCGCCAAATTTTGGTGGTATGTGGGAAGGGAATATAAAGAGCATGAAAACGCATTTATATAGAGTGATAGGAAGTCAGTTACTTACATACGAAGAACTGCAAACTGTTCTCACTCAGATAGAGTGTATTCTTAACTCTCGTCCATTGAGCGTATTATCGTCAGACCCTTATCCTGAAGTATTAACTCCCGCGCATTTTTTGATGTCTACTCCGTTGCAACATTTACCCGCTGCTGATTTATCAGATCAACGATTCAGTCTGTTGGAACGTAAAAGGTTGTTAGATAGCATGGTCCAATCCTTTTGGAAGAAATGGCACTTAGAGTATTTGCACACGTTGCAAGTTAGGCAAAAATGGGCTACTCCCGACAAACCAGTAGAAATCGGAACTGTTGTTCTTCTTGAGCAGGAGAATTCTCTACCGTTGCATTGGCCGTTAGGAGTAATTACGGACGTATTCAGGGGCTCTGATAATGTAGTACGCGTAGCGATAGTTAAAACTCAAACTGGAATTTACAAACGCGCTGTAACTAAATTATATCCTATTCCTACACAATAAATTCAACTTAGTTTAAACATAATTTAATTAGTTTAGGCCGCTATATTTATCATATTTATTATTTATTCGCATAATACATCCGCTGTGTACTCTCAATCAGTTAGAAAGTTCGCTTGTTTTGAAACATCCTGTGATGTTCCAAGGCGGGGTGCATGGTGGAGCGCCAATATATTTATAAATACATACATAATCGCACCATAATACATTTCATTATATTATTAATTTTATAGTAATTATAGTAAACCGCTTTCTGTTTGTCAAATGCAATTATTGCTGGCACTACTGTAATATTGCCAATGTACTCGACGATCTCAAGAGATGGCGTTAGCAGTCTTCAAATAATGCAATTGCGCTGCATCTGATTGGCGCAAGAAAAACGGGCATACCCTGCTATAATCTCTTCTCGCTGAAAAACGCAACGCATTAATTATAAGTTTGTTCCGCCACGGACATCAGTTATCCTCGTGACAAGAAGCTGATTTTCCGTTAGTCCTATAGCCGTGTAGTGTTTGGACTCGCTTTGTAACCTTTACAAGGTGTTTGTGGAGTGCTTCAGTCTTCGATCGTGACCGGCCGGTCAATACCTGGACGTTTCAAAAGACCGTAGAAACCTCGCCGCTGCTCGCTGCCTTCAAGAGGATCGGGACTTGGTCGGTGTTGCAGGTCAGTGCTGGCATGATTGTTTGATCGATAGAAGCGGTTTACTTCCCTACACCTAGTACGCTATAATAATTAATTGTTGAGCAATCACACCCGTGGTTGGGCTATTTACACGCCTGACCAACACGATTGCAAAATAGTAAACCAAATATAAAAATTACCTACAAAATAATTACATCAATACATACAGAAAAAAATATTTGAAAACAAATAAAAATTGTAAATATGAATTTAAAAAAAAAAATAACCAGCATATAAATTCATTTCGACGACCGGTACAAAATATCCTTACCTTTGACTCTAAAGGTCGGCCATGTTTTTTGTTTACTCATACGCCCGAAATGGTCAAAAGATTTGGGTTTTACTAAAATATAATGCTAATTGTGCAATCTTTGGCTGAAACTAATTATTAAATGAATATTCTTTACGGTAGTAATTCTTATCTTCACAGAAATTGTGTCATAATATAATAATTTACGACGACATTTCGAAAAATTCTCAGTACTACTAGACATGTATTAAAAACTTACCGAAACAGGAAATGTTTCACCTTCAGGTAAAAATTCTTCTTGCACACACACTGAATTAATAAATTACTAAATGAAAATAACACTCCGAATTCACTGAATAACTTCAAAACGACAACAAAACGCGAAATAAAGTAACCAACACACGACGAGTGACGCCCGACTGTGACTGATATTCAAATTTTTTTTTTTTAAGTTTTTGTTTCTGTACTGCATGTTGTGCTATTTTAATCATAAAGAAATATGAACAAGTTCGAACTGAAAGAGACATATTGTATAGGAACGTGCTTGTTAGAAAGAAATAAATATATTATTCGGGGTGTGTCGCGCTGGAACGAATAGGGACTTAAGTCACTTGGAAGCGTTTTACGGCTACAACATAAAAGGGACTGGAGTCACTTGAACCCAGATGACCGGTGTGAAATATTTTTGCGATTTTGTTTAAATTATACAGAAAAACGGTTACTTACTTGTGAAAGGTAATACCAGAAGACTTTTTAGGAAAACATGAATTGTTTTCGCAGCACTTTATGACATAGGGCGGCATAATTACGCAATTATTATTTTACCAAAAGAACGTCCCGCGCTCTCACTCACTCGCGGAAGACTACGGAGCGGCCGTCTTCATATGGCCGGATTGTCTTCATATTACTCTGTTTATACTTTTTTTAGTCTGAGGGCTTTCCTCCTTCTTTTTAATTTCTTCAATAGCTGCTTTAAAAGGTAATAGTTCCATGATTCATAGCCAAGCATTATTTTGCGATGTACGATTCTTGAAAAAGAAAAGTTAGCTAAACAGAATTAAAGCTTAAAATCTTTTTTATTTGTTTTTCCAAAAAATGTTTCACTGTAATTTCCCCATTTGGCACCTTTGAACAAATTCATCATTGTTTATGTACATTTTATATTTTAATATTTAACATGTGAACAGTTATAATCTATTTATACGTGGGCTATTCCAAAAGTTGTTAGTGAAATGAAAAATAGTTGGAATATGAAAAAAGTTTATTTATAGCTTTTTAACATATTCTCCTCCAACCCCCATTCACTTATGCATTCGGGTGAATCAGCTTTCGAAACATTTTAAAAAAAAAATTGCGGGAGGAAAAATAACCGCCGAAATTCTTCGATGGCCTCTTCAGCAGTGTTAAATTTTTGCCCGCGAAGCATTTTTTTTTACCGTGGGAAATAAAAAAAATCGCATAGAACTAAATCTGGGCTGTACGGAGGATGGGGTAATATTTGTACACCCGAAGTCTTCAAATAGTCCATGATTCTAGCAGCTGTGTGAGCGGGCGCGTTAACTTGGTGAAAAAGAATGCCACGGACACCGCTCCTTTGTCGCTCGCTATTCAACTCCCTGAAAGCTTGAGGCAGACAAACTTCGCAATACCATTCACTAGAAACTGTTCTACGGTCTTCTAGCGAAATAACTGCTACTGGTCCACTGCGTCGGAAAAAACCGCTATCATTTTTTTATTAAAGCTCCTACCGCGAACAACTTTTGTGGGCAACTCGTCTTCTTCAAACACCCATTGCGTGGATTGTTGCTTCGTTAGAGGATCGTGGCTGTAGATCCAAGTTTCGTCAGTTGTAAGAATATAGGATACATTTTGCGAAATTCCTCTTTTGAATTTTTCTAGCATAAATTTGCACCAATCAACACGACGGGATTTATGCTCTTCGGCGAGAGAATGAGGTATCCATCGCGAAGCAAGCTTTCTAACTTTAAGATGTTCATGCATGGTGGAAAATGCCTGTGATCCAATCTTCAGTTCAGCCTGAATCTCTCGATGTGTAATGTGTCTATTCTCCCGCAATAGCCACTCTACCCTAATGACATTTTCGTGAGTTACTGCAGTTGTAGGTCGGCCGGGTCTGCGGCCATCGTTCAGGTTCTCTCGACCACGTTTAAAGGAGCAGACTCCCTAAGTGCAGCTTGTAAATTTTCGTGAGATTCCTTGAAGGTTAACCTTCGTTTTTAAAATCATAAAAAAATCATAGCACGAAAAGCTTCCCGCGAGACTTCCATTGTTGCAAACAAAAGAGTGACTGTTTTACTTTTTGAACAATATTTAAAAAAAGAACTACACATAGATGGCCGACGATTTTCATATTGAAATTAGCTGTCAATTCAAAATAGTTTCTAGAAAAAAGAGATTGTATTTATTCTGTAGCTAACAATTTTCGGAACAACCTAGGTATACATCGAACAGTATAGAAATCTGCATCGTTTTTAAAAACTTTCAAGAATGTTACGTACAATCCTCACGGTTTTTGAAATAGTTTTAATCAAATTGTAATTCCAGCTCTCAATATATTAGTTGTGCGATGCTACTCTGAAAAAACTGACCAGGTTTTAATGAAAGCTTTATTTCTTAACTAGTACATACTAATGTAAAATCGAGAATCTTGTCTGTGTCGTGTGTTATTGATCCATCTTTGACTTATTCTTAACCTTCGATTATCATATTGCTGGGCAAGAGTTGAAGGGCACAACATAAGGTACAGTTCGCTTCCTGAATTTGTCTTTCGTAACTCCCTTTTTTTTATTATTGGTGAGTCCTACCATAGTTTTTGCTTTTCTCCACAACTCATTTCGGAAGTGGTAATTGCAACCTTTGAATTCCGTTTGCGGAAAAATGGCGCGAATAGCATTCATGGCTGACTCCTCATAATCTGTTTTAAAATACTGAGGTTGGCAAGCTGGTATCCTCGATTTAATTAATGGTAGCATAATTTTATAACTTCTTTACCTTTTTTTGGCAATAATGCATATACAATCGGCACTATGTTGGTAAAATTAACTCTACTCATTAAATCGCTATTTAAAACATAAATCTGTTTGAATGGTTCTGGGCAACTTTTAAACGAGCCATCAAAAAAGTAATCAGTGTCAGTTTCTAAACGTTGCTTGGCTTCTTCAGAAGCAAAAATTCAAATACGTTCACTGTGGTCACAATAATCAGCTAATAAAAAAATTATAAAATCTGTAGGTACTTGCACATTCACTAGATTGTCGTGATTAATTTTACTGACTCCTGCTTTCTTATTTCTGTTGTAGTATAGCCTTGATTTCATACTACGAAATGGAAGTATCTTACAAATTAACTTAAACCCCTATCTTTCATTTTTGCAGTAGATTTCTTATAAATTCTGGGAATAGGTTCTTCATTGCATCCTTGTTTCATTTCAGCTCATTTTTGTTGTGTACTGTAATGTAATGTACTGTAAACTGTACTCTAATAAGCATTTACTCATTAGTAATTTTTAAATTATTAACCAGATATCATTTTAGATTTAGGAGGTATGGTGAATGAGAGACGTTTGGATGGTAAAACTGATCACTATTTATTTACTATTGTTTACAGTGATCGCGACGAGAGTGTTAGAGAGAGTCTTATAATTACGCTACAATCAGTTATAAAGGCTATACAATATACTTGTGCGCGTAGCTTGTGTGATTACGCGCTAGGATTTGTATTAAAATAATTCGTTGCATATAATAACTTTAAAATTTTTAGAAAACTTCTGACTTTTAATAAGTATCCAATGACAAAATGTTTGGAATCATCTATAAAGGTTACAAAGTACCTATTTATAATTTTCCCTACTCGTTGGTGTTATTAGTCCGCAAACATCACTGTGAACTAGTTCTAATGGCCTACTTGATTTATATCCAATTTTGTTAAATGGTTGCCTGGTCATTTTACCTAATAAGCAAGGCTTACACAATGTATTTGGTTGGTTATTAAATTGCACATTCTATTATACTATTTACCATACTTTTTTGTGACAATATAGTTAAATTTCCAATCCCCAGATGAGCAAAGCGTCTGTGCCATAATTTTGCAATATAATTTTGCATCTTTTTTGTGTAATTACAATACTGTTTATTTATATGTCTGGATCGAATACAAATTTACACTCGAATTCCCTATCATGGTTATAAAATCTTCCTTTATAAAAACATACTTTTAAACCTGCCATTTCCATTTTGGTGACAGATAAAAAATTTCATCTCAAATCTGGTACATAATATAAATTTTTAATAGTGCAATAATTAATTGTTTTTAAACTTTCGCGACTTTGATACATATCGCTGGTTTTAAACGAAAGGGCCACAAATCAAAACTAAGTTTTTGTCAGGAGAGCACATTAAAATTTTTCATTTAATTTTTTGTTTTTTGGCACTCCTTCTTTCAATACTGTTGAGTCTTATATCCTTCGATGCGTATTTTAATTTCCTAGCTTTTGTTTGTTTTAACTTTCTGGTAACTATAACCTAAAGACGGCTAGCAGCACGTAAGTCCCTTTAGCATATAAAATGTTCCTAACAAGTAAATTAATATTTTGAGTAAAAGGCCACAAGTAGAAAAAATTCAAATGTTTTTTATTTAAAATATTCATCACGACGCGGTTGAATAAAAAAAATCTTAGAATGAAAATAAAAGAATATACAAAACCTTCCTTTTGCACATAGCCATAAAAAAGTCAAAAGTTTAACTTTATGACAAAAATAGTGTATTGGCATCGTTAAAAATAAGTAAATAACAAAAATAAATGCTTCTAGAACCTCAACAGACATACATTTACAATAATTGTAGGTTCCTATGCAATTATAATATGGATAAGTCGTGCGTACTACTACTTACAAGAGATCAACATTTTCACTTAAAGTATAATATTCATAGGCAGCCACTATAAAAGTATCACTGATATTCTCATTATATCTCTCCTTTTTGGCACTTGCGAGAGATTTCTCTTTTAGGTGCAGTTCGTATTTTGGTTGTAGTGACACCTTATCTTCAGCATTAGCAAAGACGATGCAATCGTCACACTGATCTTTTTTTATTCTTGTTTTTGTGAATGGGTGGAATTGCTGGTTTAAAGTAGAACCATGTTTAAAATTCAAAATCAGATCTCATTCTGCAAGTGAAAATTAATACATACATTATGGAGCTAGACCAAGAAAGACAAGAAAAAAATTGAGAAAGGTATGTTGTTTTGGTTTGGGCATGTACAAGGTATGAAAGATGAAAGATTAATTTAGAAATTATAAAGAGCGAATGTAAATAGTAGCACTGGGAGGGGACAATGAGGCGAACATACTTCGTTCGATTAGAGACGTGTAAGTGAAGGACCAACTAATAATTAGTACAACATTTTATATGGTATAATACTATCATTAATTATACCACTGCAACTGGTCTTTTCTCTTTACTTGACCAATTCACAAGCCGTAAAATAATAAGAAAAGACTGAACTTAGTTGTAATAATAATAAAGCGAGTTGCGCTGTGGCATTGATTTTTATGCCATTACAAACTTTGTTTATATTTGAATAGGAAAAATAATAGTAATTTGCACTTATTAGTAGAGTTAGTAGAAATCTATTTTTAATTGTATAAAGCCTTTTGTCTTAAAAGAAAACATCGCAAGCGCAACAATGTTTTGAACATAACAGACGTTTTACAGAAACATGAAAAATGCCAACATTTTATTTTGTTATTAGCTTAACAGATTCTGTTAAGCTTAAAACAAAATAAAATATTGGCATTTTTTATTTGCTAAAGGAACACTTTCCAAATCGTGGCACCTTTGTCTTAAAAATAATTTTGTACTTATTTTTTGTAAGCGAAACGGATGCAATCCCAAATTTGGCCCAAAGCTGTGTGTGTGGCCAAAAGTTAAACTTTCGGTGATGCGGCCCTTTATCCCAAAACTTACGTGTACAGGCACCGACTGTCAGGTTGCAACTAAAAAGATGTCCGTTTTGCTCTGAAGTTTGCCATCAATGCGTCAAAATGTCGAAAGGGCGTTTGCCTAAATATGTGGTTAAGATGCCGATTTTGGTGGGTGTCTTCGTGAAATATGTAAAGGCCACATTTTTAAATTAAAAGTGATGTTGACAAATTTCGGTTTGTGGCCCTTTCGTTTAAAAGCAGCGATTTTATATGTGTAATTCGGGACTTACTCGCGATAATATTTAAAAGGTACAATACGTCTTGATTACCCGACGTTTCGACCGAATTGCACCGATCGTGGTCACGAGTGGACTGATGAGAGCTCAGCGACGCCTTCGTGAAGTGCGAGTTTCGGCAACTACCCGCACTTGGTCTTCACTATTTTTGTTTTTATTCGTACTTCGACACACTTCACTTCGACGTCCCCCGTTGTTTTTATTCGTACTTCGACACACTTCACTTCGACGTCCCCCGAATGATGTCGAGGGTGTTCTCGCTGCGATAGCATTTGCTTATGACGGGATTCCAAGATGTTGATAAGCGGTACCCATCTTCTCGGTTGAAATTTTTATGCTTTTTTAATTTTAACTGCTAAACTATTCTGTTACTTTCTCCAGAATAGTACTTGAAGCAGTTGAAATAAAAAAGCATAAAAATTTCAGTCCCCTCGTGATATATAAAGTGCAATAATTGACATTACTGCCTACTGAAAATGTTACTCCTTCGTTACCTATTCCTACTGCCTGTTACATAATTCCACTTTTTACTGCTGCTATATTCTTCGGCACTTTAAGTTCAATGTAGTCTTGAAAAATGTAACGTCTATTTACCAAATGATGAGATGACCCCGAGTCAACACACCACTCTATATTACTCAAATTATCACTTACACTGTTGTCCGCACTAGCACGTGAAAACGCCACGTCTGTCTCTGCCAAGCGTTATCTGTGTCGAGTATCTTTATCTCCGCCTTCCTTGTCCTTGGTAATTTCCTTGCTCTTGTCCCTGATATGCACCTCATCCTTGTCCACGTTAACCACCCCTTCCATAATGACCACGTCCTTGTCCTTGAACACCATGTCCTTGCCCTTGATACTGGCTGCCTCTTGGTGTTTGATAATATCCATATCCCCGTCCTTGACCTTGATAATTACCTCTACTCCGCTACTCATACATTGAAATTTCTTATGACCTTGTTTGCCACATATCAAGCACCCACCAAGTACTGGAAAACGTTTCTCCATGTTCATTCCTTTTTTTCTTTTTCTCTTCCCCGAGCAGTCTACTTTTTACAAAATATGCTTTGAGGTTATCTATAGTCTCCAGGGCCGTGATTATGGCTTATGATTCTGGCATGGAAAATAACAGTAGTTCACTTGTTCTTCTTCCTACAACGCAGTCTGCTTCTTTTAGTTCAATAAATAACTCATCCAGCTTTAGAAAATGAAGAGATAAAGGTGGACTTTGTACGTACTTTATTTCTGAGAGCCGCATACTTTCGCGCGCGTACTTTATTTCGAATAAAGAAGAGAAAGCGTAGATTTTGATTGCGTAGGCAGGCATATTCAATTCAGAGAACTAACTGTCGAATTCAATACTTTGTTTCGGGAGCTGAATGACGAAGTTTTTCCAGCTCTTTATAGTCACAATTTCAAGGTATAATAAGTATGATATATCTGACAAACTTAACGAACTTGATATTAATTGCCGGAGAGCTATTACACCAGCGGAAAAAACTGGCAGTGTGCTTGAGGCAAGAATCTGTACTTTATTACTGTTAAATACGTATTGCAAAAATATTCCCCACCTGAACGAAGCCGGCAAGCACCTCTAGTAAGTATTTTATTTTGATTAAGATTTTGATTTTCCCAGCCACCAGTTTGGTTTTCGAAAACTGCACTCTACAGTTGAACAAATGCATCGTGTGCATCATGAAATTACACGTTGCTTTGAAGCAAAACAGTACTGTTCGGCAGCGTTCTTAGACGTGCAGCAGGCTTTCGACAGAGTCTGGCACGATGGTCTGTTATGCAAAGTGAAAGACAACCTTCCACACTCTCTATATCCTATCATTGAGTCCTACCTTGAAAATAGACATTTTCAAGTGAAGCAAAGAGACGCAAGATCTACATTGCGTAAAATGAAAGCTGGTGTACCTCAAGAATCTGTACTGGGCCCCGTATTATACAACATCTTTACTTCAGACCTTCCAATATCAAAAGACGTAACTGTTGCAACGTATGCTGATGATATAGCATATCTCGCTTCTGATGTGGATCCGAGTGAAGCCAGTAATAAGCTTCAACACGTATTAGTTGAGACACATGCGTGGTTGACAAAATGGCGTTTACGAGCAAGTGCCCAAAAATCAAATCACATCACATTTACCTTAAGAAAGGGAAACTGTCCTTCTGTTAAACTCGGCACTGATCGTTTGCCAGACGTTGAGCATGTAAAGTATCTGGGGTTTAACCTGGATAGAAGACTCACTTGGAGCCATCACATAAACACATATCACATCACGCTTCTTGGCCGAAACTCAAACTTGTCTACTGACAACAAACTCCTAATCTACAACTCGGTGTTAAAACCTATTTGGACCTACGGTATCCCACTGTGGGGTACCGCTAGCAAGAGCAATGTAATGTGCTTACAACGAGTTCAAAATAACATCCTGCGTACCATCACAAACGCACCGTGGTTCTCTAGAAATGATGAAATACACGAACACCTCCATGTACCCACGGTGCAAGCTGAAATATAGAGGTCCAAAAAGAAATACGCAGAACGCCTAACTGTGCATCCCAATACTCTGGCAACAGAACTCTTAAATCCAGTTACAGTGAAAAGGCTGAAAAGGAAGGAAGTATTATGAAAAGGCAGACGAGGCGCTGGCCTCTTCGCCTTCCAAATCTATATCACATTAAACACATCTGCTAATATTCTTGCGACTGATTGTAGATAAAAGAAAAAAAAAATAAAAAATTTGATTAAGATGCGCGGGATCGACTACTGTAAAAATTCTTGAGGGAGCTCTATGTCCAGTAGTGACCGTGTTTCGATTAAATGATGATGATCCTCCTACCTAATGTATTAATTTTTATCTCCTGTATTCACAATTCGAAACAGTTTAGAAAATATATTTTTATTTTATTTTATTTGAGCATATTTCCCCGTGTTATCGACACTAGCTGCTTGAACGCTGGTGGAAGCCTTAACTCTTTGTAGTAATTGAAAAAGACCACAAAAAAATGTCATCGGTCATTTTTTTGTGGCCTTTTTCAGTCACTACAAAGAGTCTACGAATCTACGAATGATGTCTAATAAGAAATATGTGCCAGTGAAAAATACGATTGTTAGTGCAGGATTCTTCAAAGACCTTAAATGTGGAACTTGATTTCAGTGAGGAAATGTAAAAACGTGTTGCATCTTGCATAATTTTGTTAAAACAAAAAAGAACATTAACACACTCGTACCACGAGATTCATCACTAATTTTAGACAATTCACATATCAACCTATAAGAAACCGTACAGTTACCGAGAGGTCTCTCTGATAGAAATAAATTTGCTGATTTTTTCCTTTCCAGGCAAGGAGCGCTATCTTGGCAAAATTATAAAATTTAAAAATATTGTACTAACCTTCTTCATTTTTTTACTTTGTTGTCTTAATTCAAAGTCTGGAATAAATATATTACATATCTCCTCCCATATCCTTTTTTTAGCAATACGATGACTGTATTCTCGTTTTGACATATCCCATAACACAGGACGATTTTGAATTTCATTTATAAATAGTTCAATATCGGACTCGTTTTCTGATGCTGACTGCATTCCGAATCGTACCGTGCTAATGGCCGCCGGCCGTAACTCCCGCCCGCGCTTACACGGACAGAACGGGAGTGCGTGATTGCACCTGTTGTCAAAAAAACGCAACGTTAACGTCGCGAAGTCGTAGTGCGAACGCTTGCCCCTTGCTCGCGACGTCTACGTTGGAGAAACCCCAGCGCTCGTAAAACGCCAGTGGGATAGCAGCCTAACTATATTGTTCTTTTTTGAGAGCAAAAATCTGAAGCTTCTCTATTTCCTTAACGGTTCTCTCATGTTGAAGATAATACCTTTTGCGTGTGGTTTATAACATCCGTTTTAATTTCTGTGCTGTTGCTGAATGCTTTTTGTAATGAAAACACATTTTAATTTTATTTTCGACGCAGTAATTGGCTCACAGGAGCTGAAGTTTTTGACTTTTCTCATGTCGGGTTCACGTTTATTTCATTTTTCTTCTTTAATTTTTGTTTTCTTTTTACGTGCTTCTATTGTTTTCTTTGTTTCTCTTTTTTTTGATCAGTTAGATCAGCTATCTTTTTTTAATCTTGTTTAGTCTTGCCAGTACTCATTTCAAATTCGAAAAAAATCTTATTAAAAAATTAATAGCATTTAACTCGGAAACCCTACATTATTTCATAGAACCCTTAAAACTACAGCTACGTGTTTAATATGCTTCAGAAATGCCTGTAGTTAATCAGATTTTTTTTGTTTTTTTTGAGTGTTTATTTTATTTTTTTATTTTACCGTGACATATGCAAACTTTTTTTATTGCAACACGTAGACTGATATGCATTTTAGTACTGTATAAAAAATTAGCTTTAAATTCCGTGGTATATTCGAGAGAAACAAATCCCATCAAAAACATAAATGTGAAAATGGGAGCCAAGTTCAATATTAAGAATATGCATGGTTGTCGACTTTGCCGACAAAAGAATTGAGATCTAAATGGGTGCCAAGTTCTATAGATAATCCTGAAATTTATTTAAAAGAATATACAACATCCTAAAATAAATTTAAAACATAGTCACATTCTTGATATTCTCTGCTACAACAATGTTTGCAATTTAAATATATAACTTCTTAAATCTGAACACTCGATTTTTTTACTCAGATCAGATAACTTACGATAAACTGAAGCTCAAGGTTTGACTTAGCTAGTTTTCGCATACAAGTTATCTCATGTTTGGCGAATCAACTTATCTTCCTTATTTTACATGCAAGTTACGGTTTTTATATTGTGACGTCAACATATCTTACTCTTCTAAAAGTTTGGTTTGCTGGTAAAAACTAGCCAAGTCAAATCTTGAGCTTCTATTTATCGTAAGTTATCTGATTTGTGTAAAAAAATCGAGTTTCAGATTTAAGACATACATAAAATTACCTAGCTGGATGCCAAATTTCAACTTTCTAGGTCACCTGGAAGTGGGTTAGGTTTTACGTCTATATGTCAGTCAGTCAGTGGTAAAAATACTGCTTTCTAGATTTTAATATCTCAATTACCTTTTGAGGTGTATTTATTAAATTTGGGATTCTAGTTAGTCTAATGGGTTTTAATAAATAAACCAAATTTCATGTGTTTATGTCAAATAGCTTTTGAGTTATGAAGGTGTCAAAAGTGGCTCCAACTGGTTCGTGTTGACACACGGCTGCTGCGTCGCCAGTTCTTTTTCTTAAACTTGTCTTGACACGCTACCGCGTATCTAGATATTTCGTTTCACAAAATTTTCACGCGTCTAGGATTGTCACTTTTGGAAGGAATAAATTCGTGCCTAATATATCATTAAAAAAAATTGTCTCACCAGCTTTATAGTATTGTAGGATGCAAGAAATCATATTAGGCACTTATTTTTCTATTTATATAAACATAGCTTCAATCATTAAAAATACTAATTTCTAGGTAGAACTTATGTGTCATCGCTTTGGTTGTTATACTGTTCTGTGATATCAATACCGTCGTTTTTTGTCAACTTCATTGTACTTCAGCGGGCAAGGGCATTTTCCTGGAATTATTATGTCTGCGTATAAGCCTAATGTGTGAGATGACAGGGTCTGATGATTCAAGCGCACGATGGAAAAGATCTACCATAGTCTTGCAGCGTTTTCTGATTTTCTCGTGTCATGTCGAAAAAATTTATTGCGGGATACCGCAGCTTGCTCGTATAAAATTCCTACAGGTAATATGGAAGAATCAATTATATCATGACCATGCGCAAGAGTCTTATGAATTGACACTCTCATGGGATGCCATCTATACGAAGCGTCGTATTTGTGCACAAGGTCCTTGCAAAAAATTGCCGAATTTATGGAGTCAATCGGCAAACCACATGAAATAGCTATTAAAATTATGTGTAAGCCATCTAATAGCCACTGATCCATACCTTAAATGATTGCGAAAATTTATCTGTTCTTATCAGATAATGCAAATCAGACAGTGTTGCCATCGTTTGTGGTTCCCAAACTGGGCTTGACCACATCAACCAATAAACACATTGAGAGGCCTTGAAATACACATGTACAGTACACGGGTGCTATCGAATTAAATAGTTTCATGGGGCCAAGTGTCTGTAGTCATAGAATAAACAAACCTGCAATGGAACTAGCCGGGGTAGTTCCCAAGGTCCTCAAATTTTGGTGGTTTCGATGCTTATTGGCCTTTCCATTGTGGTGCATATTACTCTCCGTGTAGTGCGATGTTGGAGGCATAGTTCAAAAAGCTTTCGGTACAATAAAAGCTCAAGTATCTCGGTGAATTAAATTAGAAATTCTCTCCTCAATGTTAATTGCTGAGCTTCTGAAGACTATAGTCTGAAAACATACAGTTCCTTTTAAATTGCTATTATTATATATTGTAGCCTACAAAATTCGAAAAAGCTTATAAAGTCAATATTAATATATTAGTTAGGTTGGATTAAATAAGCTTGTTTTTTTTCATATACATAATGGTCAGTATATGGTAATGATATTTAGTAACTTTCGTTTAAGTATAAAAAATATTTTTTAAAAAAGAAATTTTTTTTAACCGACTTCAAAAGGAGGAGTTTTTTAATTCGACTGATTATTTTTTTGTTATTTGAGTGTTGGTTTGTTACGCGATATCTTCGGCATTTGAAAAGATCCAAACGTGTAGATATTCCCTCAGACTTTTTCAGCCAAGCTGCGTGGCATATTCTTTAAGAGTGAGTGATCGCGAATTCACTGCCTGAAGAGATGCTGCAGTAAGCCTAGGACCTCCATTCGGCCATTCGTCTCAGGTTTTGACTCCAACACGCCGTTGTTAGCTAGGATTTTATTTGTCTAGTTTTCTTCAAATCCGTGGATTTTGGACCTGATCAAAGAAAATTTGGCCGGGTGCTATCGAATTAGACAGTTTCATGTGGCCAAGTGTCTGTAGTGATAGAATAAACAAACCTGCATTGGAAATAGCCGGGGTAGTTCCCAAGGTCCTCAAATTTCGGTGGTTTCGATGCTTACTGGCCTATCTTTTGCGGTGCACATTACTCTCCGTGTAGTGCGATGTTGAAGCCATAGTTCAAAAAGCTTTCGGTACAATAAAAGCTCAAGTATCTCGGTGAATTAAATTAGAAATTCTCTCCTCAAATTTAATTGCTGAGGTTCTGAAGAGTATAGTCTGAAAAAATACAGTTCCTTTTAAATTGCTATTATTATATATTAATGCCTACAAAATTCGAAAAAGCTTATAAAGTAAATATTAAATAACCTTTCAACTGTGTACTGTCAAAGGCCGTATCTGTCAGGTGTGTGCAACCGGCTCCCGGTCGCAAAGTCAGGGCTTTTGGAGGGCAATTATTTCATTCCAACTGGAATATCTATAATTCTAACTAGAATTATGGATATTTATTACAAAAGTATGACTCTACGAAACTTTATTAAATTTCTTTATCATTAGTATTAAATTGCACGGTTAAATATAGCCCATAATGTAGGTTTCTCTAAATTTGATTGTTTTTATTATTTATTGTAAAAATAAAACAATTAATAGCTTTTATGTGTTATTTTATTTACAGAATAATATATTTAAAACAAAAAAATACAAACATCACATATCATCATACAATTTTTTCACACACCACTTGTTTTTATAAAAAGCACTTACATCAACCACTCTGTTTGGTATGTCAAGTGGCCTTCATACTTCTCAATGGCTTAAAAATAAATACTCTTTGGGTCAAACTTTTTATGTTTACAGTAAGTTGAGAATATTAGCTACAAATTAAAAATAGCAAAATGGTTTTAAGATTAATATAATTTGAGTAATAGTTAAACAAATATGGTACTTAAAAAGGGCACAAAACACAGTGCTCATTTAAAACTCTTTGCTTTGGTTTTAGGTACACATTATAAAAAGAGTATTTACCAAAATTTACATAGAACAATGTATCAAATATCAGACGAAGCACACCTAAAGTATTCCACTTAGCACACCCATAGGTGGGCTTCAAATAAAAATTTAAAATAATTAATTTCCTGTTCCACGAAGCACACCTACGAACATCTGTGAGGCTGCTGTCTGTAAGGCTGTTAATTCTTTATTAGAACAAAAATCTGGTCTAAACATATTCTCCTACAGTCAAATCCCGAACATCTTTGATTTTGTCCCTTTGTCTCTGAATGACATTTGGAATCCTGAAGCCGAAAAGCTTTAATATGCCGAACCATGTTTCTGGATCTCTCCCTTGAGTGACAAGCCATATTCGGTCCTCCTCAGACCCCTCTTCTCCTTGGATGTCCTCGGCAGTCGCGTCCTCAATCTCTTCTCCGTACTCGTTTCCGGCTTTCTCAAACTGAGGAGAAAAATAGTGCGGAGACTAAGAAATAAAAATTTCGATAGAAGAAAATATTTATTATTTAAAAGACTAACTTAAATATCTAACATCTTTCAGTTTCATTATAATAATGTGACACAATATTTGTCATTTTTGTAATCTTACTATTTAAAATCACTGGTTGTTTCATAATTATGAAACAACCAGTGATTTAAAAAAAAAAATTTTTTTTAACTATTTTTCTATTATTTTCCTTTTTTGTGCTCTTAATAAAATCACAGATTATTTCATAATTGCAATAAAAACTTGGACAAATATCAAAAACATTGTAAACATAGTTTTCCATAGAGATCTATGTTGAAGTTTTCTTATAGCTACCTGTTTAGTGAATAATAAAACTACTCTACTTTAACATAAAAAAATCACAGATTGTTACATAATTGCAATAAAAACTTGGACAAGTATCAAAAACATTGTAAATATAGTTTTCCATAGAGATCTATGTTGATGTTTTCTTATAGCTACCTTTTAACTAACCATAGAAATACTCTAGTTTTATGTAAAATCACAGGCTATTTACAATTACAATCTTTAAGATTCTTAAATAATCTTGAAGAAATGGGCAATTTAGTATCTAATTAAATAAATTATTATTAATCAGAATCGTAATTTCTCTAGACAATGGTGTCAATTCTGTTGTATTTACTTTCTTGACTATAATTGACAAAATTTTCTTCATACAAAATGTAAACCTTGTTCACTTTGAAGCAAGGTCTTATTTCAAATTTAAACAAGTAGGTAATAGGGGTTTGTTTTTATTAAAAATGTTATTTATTACAGAGTAATGAGACTCTGTATAATTATTAGTTTTATTTTTTACGTTATAACACGACCATTTGTCGTGCCATAACTTATGTTCGAGCCACTGAGTTACAATGTAATTGTTAAATCTAGAAATACTTTCTCCTTGAGGACATTCGCTCATGATGTAGATCCAAGCCTCATCCAAGTCTTCCAGCGTTAAATGTGGCAAAACCGTACATTAGGCAACATGTTTTCTATGTATGTTATTGTTATCTAAACCTAAGTCCCAAAATTTTTTTTAATGCTTTTTTAAAATGAAAATAGCATCCCATTATCTGTGCGTTAGGAAATACTGCTGTAAAACTCCTGACGGCCGTTTTCTCAAAATCGCTTGTGAAAACATTGACTTGCATTTTGGGTATTGTTGTTTTTAATAATTGCATTAATATTTTATAGGTCGATTTTTTTTTGTTATGTAATAAAGCATAGGCTAAAGGTTTAACGATATTTTCAACCTCACCGTGGATACTGTAAATTTGAAGAAATGGTTAAGGCGCGCATTTAAAAGTTCTGTCGCAGTACATATGATCGCAGCTTTCAAGTTCCTGTCCACTCTTCTGTGTAGCAAACAAAAGTATTCTCGTTTTTCCGTCGTTGTAGTCAGCAAGTACAAAATCTTGAAACGGTTGAAGTACCTGGATATCAAATAAACACTTCTCTCAAATCATTTGTACTAAAATAAATGATAATAATAATTGTTTATTGTCACAAATATTTACATATGTATATTATGCAGGAAGGCGGCGATTCTAGTAAATAAAATATCCAGCGTTGTTGCAACGTCCATGACCGAATCAAGGAAGGGAAGGGTGTTGCCAGCCCATAATATTTATTTATAAAATTGATACGTTCCGTAACAATGAATACATAGGATGTGCACATATTGAAGAAAGTAAGGTAAAACAAATGACTTTCTTTCTTTCTCAAAATAAAAGCAGCCATGTTAGATGGTTACTCCATAAATCGTTCAATATCTGCAACTGAAAAACTGGTCACGACATTAACAAAACAAAAGTCTTTTCAAAGTGAAATCAAATATTATTATCAACCTTATCCCATTAAAATAGAATTGAAAATGGCATGTACGAATTTCTTTGCTAAGATATTGGCAAACTCTTACATGAGTTTTATTTTATTACAATAACGTTCAAATTTTTTAAAAATGCATAGATTCCATGTCTCAATATTTTCATAATATTCTAAGGAAATATTAACTCTACTTACTTGTACATCTATAGGTGACTTTGCAAACAATCTATTTACACCGAGAGATTTGTTTCTCTTGTTGTAGAGGCCGGACTTAACATTTTAAATTGTGGCATATCACTGACTAAATTCAATCCTCGGTCCAATGTGTCATTAAGTTTAGTAGGAACGGTTTCCATGGTGGAAACTACTTGCTGCTCGATTTCATGTAGTGCTTCCTTAATTTGGGTCTCCAAAACGTTTGAGGCACATTTATGTTCCTTTATTTTAACAACTTCTTCCATGCTACTTAATTGTGAGTAAACCATTACACCCTTTTTTAATACACCGCCACAAGGCATTACCGTTTTTATAAATCTTGTGTTTACTATATTGTTTGTTATTATACACTAACACTTGTGTCCCCTTCCGGCCAAGTACATAATTAATAGATGGGTTAAAATTTCCACTACTTGGACCTGCTATCGGCTCCATTATTTTGTTTGAATAAATTGCACAAAATAACAATAAGAAGACCGGCGCACAATTGCATACATTCAGCCCGTGACGTCGCGATAGTGTAATGAGAACTAAGCATGTAAACAAGTTCCGGAAACGCTCGGCTAAATTCGGGTTGGCTCGGGAATTCAGTGGCGGGAGCAAGCGTAATACGCATAAGACGTATACATGATGCGCTAATAGCCAATTAGCGCATCATGTATACGTCTTATGCACATATTATGAACATTATGAAAATTACAAGTATTGTATCACATTATTGTAATGAAACTGAAAGATGTTAGATATTTAAGTTAGTCTTTTAAATAATAAATATTTTCTTCTATCGAAAATTTTATTTCTTAGTCTCCGCACTATGCGAGTGATATTCGTAAGTGTGCTTCGTGAAATAGGAAATTAATTATTTTAAATTTTTATTGAAGCCCACCTATGGGTGTGCTAAATGGAATACTTTAGGTGTGCTTCGTCTGGGTGTGCTTCACGGAATACCTTAAATTCAAACAGAAAATAAGTTTGCTTCTTAGAAATATTTCACGTACAACGTTGATAAAAAATATGAAAAAACAGCCACTTTAGTCAAAATGAGGTTAGAAAAATATGGCTGACTCTTTATTTTTTATTGTATGAAATATTTTGAATTAACTGTTACTGTGGTGTGTGGTGTGGCTCAAAGCAGGTAAATACACATAGAGGGACATTGCACGCTTTACAATAAGCGGTTGTTCGTTTTTTCCACACGGCGCACAAACGTCGCAACCGCTCAACCGGCAACAAACTCGTATTGTGCTGGAAAATGCTCCCCCCTAAAACCGAAGGAACCACAACTATTTCTGCAGTTCGTGTGATGTGTTATCAATTGACCCCCAAAATTTTACGAAAATTTCGTTGGGTAATTTGGTATTGTGATTTAAGTAATGTGTAAGCGTTTAGAACACTCACATTTAATAGCAATCTGAAAAAAAATTTATACCACACTCGAGTGCGCTTTCATTCAATCGGGGACATGGCGATCATTTGATTTGCAAGTTCTCTGGGAACAAACTGGCGATTTGTTCGAAACGTTCCCACGCAGTCAAAGCCCCGAACTTTCAATTCTCACGCAAGAGCTGAAGAATTGTAAAAATTATCCATCCAGATAGTATATATAGCCTTTGTGTTCAAGACCATTTAAAAGCCTGATCACTAAGGATGGGATAATTCCAGAAATTTGACCCTCTTGTGGATTCGAAGAATCGTCTTGGCCTGCGTGGAATTCGAAACGCCACAAGTAACCAGTCTAGGATTCACATACTTCGTAGGTTTTTATTCGTACTGAAGCAGCCTTATTTTTTATTAACTGGTTTATGTCTAACCAACCCTTCCACATAGTTAGACCCTCGTCCAAAGCTACATTTTGGGACATAATTATACAGTTGTGGGAATCTGGAATTGAGATGGTCTATTTTAGTTTTAATTTTGAACAATTTGGCCTCAGAACGCGTCATCAATTCCGCGTTACAACCATCATTGTCTTAGAAATGGAGACATTTGCTCAACAGCAGGAAACGGTCATAGTTCATCGACGAGGAGAACCCGGGTGTACTGAAAATGTCCTCAGTCTTATTCCAGTACTCCTCGAGACGTGATTTGACTGCAATTCCAGTGGCTAGAATTATAGCCAAATACACGTATAGTTCATCAACGTCGGTGGACTGCCACTTGGTAATACGGCTGTTAGGGCATATGAAGCCGTCCTCCAGCATGTCCGTTGCCAGCTGTTGAGCATATTTATTTGTTTCACTAGCTATGTGTTCCATTATTTGCCGATCCCAAATAGCAGTAAATGCTTCATATGGGCTCGCTAATGAAACAGTGGGACCACAATTAATGTCGGAGAAATGTTCTAAACTACGGACAAATCATTATAGAGTGGGGCAAGGTAGTGTACTCGGACCATTACTGTTCATTTTATATATTAATGATTTACCCATATAGCCCAGTCATATTAGGGGTTTCACCTCGGAATGAAAGATAATGGTGTCGATTCTATTATCAGACTCACTAAACTAAAACCTAACTTAATGTCTTCATATGAAATGAACTTTGTCTTCTTCGCAACAAGGTCTATTTGTTACTGGCATCTATTTCTCAGCGCCAATAAATTTCACTAAAACCTGTCAACGTATACTAAACTTTATTTCCACGCAGCGAGAGTCCCCATTTATTCAAATGCCGTATAATTGCCGTATAAAAACTTGTTCAAAACGAACTAAGATGACGTTATTTTAATCGACACCTACGAAGACGCTTACTAAAAACACAGAGCAAAAGAGATGGCATTCAACGGATAGCAGCTCTCGCTACGTGGTATTAAAGTTTATTTAAGCGTGTCAGACTTTAGTCGACAAATAAATTGCTTATTTCGATAGCGACGTATGTTACCTACTTGTTTATATTTGAAATAAGACCTTGTTTCGAAGGAAACAAGGTTTACATCTTGTATGAAGAAAATTTAGTCAATTATAGTTAAGAGAGAAATACAAGAGAATTGACACCAATAAGCTGTAAATTGGTATAAACCTTTGTTTTGTCGTTCTAAATGTAGTCTCAAAAGTCACAAATGTTATCGTGCCCGCGTCTTAAGATATTGAAGGTCAAAGGTCATAAAAATTAGTTTTTTGCGAATATCTCGCTTTCTACTGCTTAAATGAGATTTGCACCTATCATAAAAGTTGTAGAGTATAAAATCCTCTACAACTTTTGTTTCAACTTTTTTTTCATACGATCAACCGTTTTTGCGGTAGACCGCGAAGAGTGCGCCGCGTACAGTCATATATGGCCTTTTTTTTTTTTTTGTGCGTGTGGAAACCCCCTCGGGCCGTCACCCCACCGGGGTTTTCGGTGGGGCGGTGTGTCGGAATCGAACCGACTAAAACCACACGGTGTGCCGTACTGCGCCTTAAGTAGGAGGGATCCGGGAACAGCTTTTATTAAGACATCCGGACCCCCCCTAGCGCCCGCCCGCAAAAATGCGGGCACCACCTCCGGGTAAAACTTAAAATCTCTCAATTAGGCGACGTCCAGGCACACGCGGACGCCGCCTCCTCGCGGGGGGCCACTATAGCGGATGGAGGGGAAAACCCGTCCCATCCACCCGCGGCCACACTCAGGGCGGCATGAGGCGCTGGTAAGCGCGCCTCCGCCGCCCGGTTCGCCGGCGGCGAATTAAGTCCGAGTGGAGGTCATCCTCTAGGACCCTTTCCGCCGCCTCCTTCTGTGAGATGACTTCCTCACAGAAGGTCGCGACCGCGGTAAAATTCCTGTCGCTACCGGCCATGGAGCGTATGACAGCCGGTAGCGAGAGATCCTCTCCGATGACTGCAGTGAGGACCCGGCGCTGCGTTGCCCAAGCAGAGCAGACCGCTAGCGTGTGCTGAGCCGAGTCCTCACTGCAATCGCAGTGGTGACAGGCGGGACTCAATTCCCTCCTACCGACCGAGTGCAGGTACTTTCCGAAGCAGCCCTGCCCGGAAAGAACCTGCGTCAGTCGGAAGGAAAGGGTCCCGTGCTGTCGCCCTACCCACTCGACGATGACCGGCTGGAGCGCCTCCACGGCGGCAAAGCCAGCACGTGGAGCCTTCAGCCGGGACGACCAACGAGCCATGGTGGCTCGGCGAGGGGCCTCACGCCATTCGCGTACCTCTTTGGGCGGGGGCCGACTGCCGCTTCCCGCCCGGAACTCAGCCGTTCGCCGACATACTTCGGCGAGAACTTCCGCCTCCAAATCCCACGGGGGAGTCCCGGCCAACGACGCCGCCTCCGTCGACACGGTGCGGTATCCGCGTATGGCTCTAACCGCCATAACCCTCTGAGGGCGCCAGAGGCACGCCCTATTCTGGGCGGTCAGATCCTCCGCCCACACCGGTGCACCGTAAAGTGCCATTGACCGGACAACCCCCGTGTAGAGCTGTCTCGTAGCGACGCTGAGTCCGCCCAAATTGACCAGCCTGGGGGCAAGCTGCTGGAAGTGCTCGTCGAAGCGCCACCTTCCGTCAAGGATCAGGCCCAGATATTTTATGTGGGCCTGAACCGGTACGAGGACCGAGTTGACCTCAATGGAGGCGCCAGGGGGTAGACCACGACGGGGCCCGTGAAATAAAAGGGCCTCCGTCTTATCCAGGGCCGCGCAAGCCCAGCGCCTCAATGCGCCCGACCACCAGAGATACCCCCATGGTAGCCAGGCGCAGTCATATATGGCCTAATGCAAGGTCAAGCGTGAGTTACGGTTATCAGTACGTTGTATAAAGTTAATTATTCACTAAAAAAATATAATTATTAAACAATGCCCATTATTAATGTACTAATTATTAATTATTTATATAAAATTAAAATAAGTGACTTATTAATATTTAACTATAGTATATTATTAATTTTGGATTATATATTTTAATTATATCTTAAGTTAAAAAGACAGTAAGAGTCAAAACACATAACCGCGTTGCGACGCCGCAACGCTAAAATCGGCAGTTTGCGTTGCGGCGGCGCAAAAAAGAGCGTTTTATTGTCGTATGGTAGGGTAACCAGTTCCTCGTGATTTTTGATTGTGGCTAGTGTGGATCTTAGCCATGAATCATCGTAAGAAACTTATTGCTTATTTCTTATTAAGAAGACATTACTCTATTTTAAATATACGACAAAGAAGATACTGGATACATCCATTTAATAAGGCTATGAATCCCGATGGCGAGTTCTTTTCTCCAAAATATAAAGCATTAAAGCTAACTGCTAGCTAACTCATGCTAAAGGCGAAAAAAAAATATTTTTTCGCCTTAATATATACAGGAAAAAAATATTAAAGGAAGGAAACCTGTTACTGCTTTGGAAATGTTGGGCTTGACTGTAAGGTAAAGTAAAACAAATACGTTTTTTATTGATATTTATGGCACTAGCAATCAAATTATTTTTTTTGCATTAAGAGCGTTTCTCAGAATTTTCGACCATGAGTTAAAATGTCCACTAAAATAAAAACTTTAACAAATTTAAGATCCAAGGCTACAGGCAGATAAACAAGCCAATCAAATTAATAATACAAACAATACTCACCTACAAAAACCTGGGACTGGGTCAACAATTCTGTTAAACGCTCTTATACTTAATCACCTACTTACTTTAAGTATACTTTAATTGGTCTTTCAAAAATACAATGATTAATTTAAGAAAAATCAAACTCTTCGTCTTGTGTACCATAGGAAATACCTCTCGTTTCGTCCATTGTAAATGGTGAATTTATTGTACGTTGTTGGTTTGATGGCTTGGAATGTATTTGTGAGGATGAGGCAGTCTTCGGTTCAGTAATCGAACATCCAGGAGTAGAAGTGTGGTAGCCACTCTGAAAAGTATTATCGTATCTCTGAGTTGAATATCCTTGATTATAGCCCTGATGCTGATAATCTTGGGTACAGCCATGAGGTGTATATTGCTGAATTGAAGGCCGAAGAATGTCCGTTAGTATTTGAAGCACCCGACTTTGAAATATCAATGTCTGATGATCATTCGAAGATTGAAGAGATGGTAAAATAAATCCCTTTGAAAAAATGCAAATATCTATTCTCCGGTGTTTTTAATATTTTCAAGATATTTTCGTCAAAGTCATCCCTCTCATCTGCCTTTCGTTTTCGTGATTGACTTAGATAACGGGGCAATGCTGTTATTTCAGCTTGGTTCTCACTATCTCCTTCCACTACATTTATACTGGAATCAGTTGCATTTTGTGAAACCTTTTTCAAAAACAGTAATTGTTTATTCAAGTGATATTCTTTAATTTTTGCAGCTCCAGCTCCAGACCGATTGGCTTCTTTTAATTTTTTTTTGATATTTAGCAAAGTTATCTTTTATGGCCTTCCACTTCTTAACTAGTTCATTACCTGAAACAGAAAGCATCACAAATGAAAAATAGTAATAAATATTAAAAATACCCTAGATTACAATTAACACTAGAAAGGTCGGGCTTCATACTATACCTTCAAAGACCGCAGCGGTCAATTTGACGGTACTAGAGATTCAGTCAGATTACTTATGAAATTCTTCCGTAAATGAAATAAAAATAATATGAATTTGTTTTTTTATTAATAATAAACAATTTTAGGATTTAAACTGAGTGACATTTGTAACCAGTATTTTTTTTAAAATCTTCTTTACATTTTCCACAAATAGCTATTTTTACAGATTGTGCAGTTTTCACACTTTTTTTTTACACTTGCCGCCTTTTATTGTTTGTGATACATCGTTCACTTTTTCTGAATTAGTTTCTTGTCTTTGAGTTACATACTCGGCACGGAGATCGCTCACTAGTTAATAATTTTATTAATACATGTGTCTTTGGAAAAGTAATTCAGCTTTAGCAATACTATCATCTGTAGCAGTTTGCGTACGTAATTTTATAGCACCTTGTATTAATTATACCTACATTTTTATTATTTCTTTTCAGATTTCTAGCAACCGGCAGTGACTTCAAAATCATGCAAATGAATTACTACCGAGGAGCAAGTACAATAGCAAAAATTGTGAGGACAGTTTGTCGCGCCATATGGAAACATCTATCAAGTCAAAATATACCTCCTATAACAAAACAGCTTCTAGAAGATGTCGCTATTGAGTTCGACAAGAAAGCTAATTTTCCTAACTGTATAGGAGCTCTCGATGGTAAACATGTCCGTATTTAGTGTCCTGCGGACAGTGGATCACTATTTTACAATTGTAAGGGCTATAATTCAATAGTTTTGTTAGCTCTTGTTGATTCTAGATATAGATTTATTTTTGCCTTAATAACCGTGGTATCTGGTCGTTTTCGTTTTCTTGGTTTGTCATGCAACAGGTCACTAACACTTACAGATTTTCCAGGTTCTAAGGGTAGCTTCTTATTTGAATTTCTCTTCTGCTTGCTTGACGGAGTCCTCAAGTCTTTCAAATAGTTGACAAAAGTCTCGTCAAAGCTGATGTTTGTCTGAGGCCTACAATAATCTGGCAATTTCTTAAGTACAACCTCTTGATTAATCGGGTGGATTCCGGCAGCACGAAATCCACTTGTGATATTCTTACTTTGCATAAGTTTTGTTGTATCTAGTAACATCTTCAATAATTCAGGAAAAATCTGTTTATTTAATGTATTTGCGCTTGGATGTCGAACTTTGTAATCTAGTAAATTTTTTCTCCATTCTCTCTTTAATAGGCCAAAGAAAGCCACATCAAGAGGCTGAGTGTGATGCATGGAATTCGGTGGTAAGAAAATAAGTCGTATATTGAGCTCTTGACACTTACATATTATACCTACATTCATATGTGATGATAAATTGTCTCCGATCAAGACCTTTGGATCCGTAGTTTTTTCAGCCCATGGAACAATTATTGAGTTGAACCAATCCTCAAAAGTCTCTGCATCAAACCAATCGGATTTGGTTCTGTTATATCGCGCTCCTTCAGAACCATTGGCACACCAATTAGTCCATAAGTTCTCAGCCTTAAACCACGTACGGTGGAAAAATTTCCCCACTAGCTGTACCTGAAAACATCACCGATATTGCCGGTTTCGTGTTATTTAAAGTTTTATTTGGGTGTTTTGTGCCGGCCTTAAAAATACATTTTTTGGGAACCCGGGTTGTCGGAAAAATTTGTCTCGTCATAGTTGACGATATGTTCGGCTCTAACATTATTCAGCGAAACCTTCAAATTTTCAAAATATGTATTATAATCTTGGACGGTTTTTTGAGCACGAGATTCTTTTATGTTTGTCGTGGAGCACACTGTTAATATATTAGTGTGACGTTTTAAAAAGTTGCGAACCCACTTTGGTCCTGGTATTTTATGATTAAAAATGCCACTTATTCCATTTTTGACTAAATAATCATATACGATTGACCTCAATTCCAACGAAGTTAAAGGATATCCATATTCTCCTCAAAGTATCAAACAATTAGCAATCTTCTGTTCATTAGCTGCGGACAGTTTTATAGGACCTCCAATATTTCTCAAATGTTTTTGTTTCACCTTATTTAAAATCGTGCGGCGCGGAATACCGAATTGCTTTTCGGCATCATATGACGAAATGTTTTTGTTTTGCACGAGACCTACGGCGATGTTTAGCATGCTCTCATCATAATCTTTGTATCTTCTTTTTGATTTGTTCATTTTGATAGTCCTTCAAACAAAAACAAATAAAGTTTTAATTTTTCACCATTAAAAACATTAAACAAAAAATTTATCGAGTTGATACCTAAGTTTTATCTAAAAAGGAAGCAAATCTTTTCCCTTGATTTTGTGTGGAAAACTATACAACTTTAACTTTAGATCAAATATATAAAAACAAAAAGTTATCGTATTCCTAACACATACACAAGACTATATCTACCTATTTTAAAGTCGGTAAATAACAAAGTGTCAACCCTAGCATAGGCAAAGTTCGCAACAATTTTTCAAAACAGTAGCCTAGTATATAGCTTTTTTTCATCAGTAACAATGATAAACGGTCAAGATTTCAACGATTTAAAGAATAGGACAAAAAGAAGTAAAAATCATACATAATTTAATGTCTTACCCGAAAAGTTTTTATTTATCTAGCAGAGAACGCTCCGACACTTTTTAGTTTGAAGCACAACTGTCAAAAACTATGCGTATTACCAACATAACGTCACCAATTTAGTGTTGCCAGATAATATTTTTAAAATCTAACAAACGTTTCGATTGCAAAACTAATAAAATAAATGAGATAAACTCACTTTTTCGTTTTAGGCAAACACAGGACGCAAGGCAAAATCAGGGCGTTTGACAGTACCATTGTGGCGTAGTTTAGTGTATTCCCATATTGCATATTTTATGTATAAATTAGTATTAAGATTTGTTATTATCAAAATAAATATTTTTATATACGTACGGACCAGCAAATCAAATTTGTTATTAGTTACTAGACCGGTCGGCCGCCCGAGCGTTCCATTGTTCTCGGTGCGAGGTGGGCGGAGCCTACACTCCCGATCCGCGCGCGCGCATCATTTTTGTACCGGCGGCCTACCAGTCTACTTAACGCACTGGACGTAACCACTGTGTCGCTAGGTCCGCTAACACGCTTGCGCTTTAATTACGTTATAAATACGTGCTCTGCTTTTCTATTGTTCTCTTGTGTTCACTGTGATTTCTATCTGTCTACTCCTTCTTCATATTTCGTGCTTATGACTCTTAACTAGTGCTGTAAACCTATGTTTATACTTGCCAAATAAACTATCGCCTTCTCTGTGTAAGTGTACTAACTTTTATTTATCTCCGCACACGCACCCGAGAGACAGTTCTACATTGGTGACCCCGATAGAACACGAAGATGCCGACGAGCGGGACTAAGGAAACGGACCGCCCTACGAGCGTCGAGAACATTCGGGAAGCTTTTCGAGTCGGTGTACGAATACCGCCATTTTATCCCGAAAAACCAGCACTTTGGTTTGCACAGCTTGAGGCACGATTTGCTTTGTCGAATATCACGACCGATGCGACGAGGTATTTTAACGCCGTGGGAAACCTGGATCCACCTTACGCGAGTGAATTCGAGGACATTATTGAAGTACCGAAGTATTGAAGACCGAGCTGATTTAACGCCTTTCAGCTTCCCGCGAGAAAAAGGTGAACAGTTACTTATACGTGAGGATTTGGGGGATCGCAAGCCGTCACAATTCTACCGCCATTTGCATAAGTTGGCAGGGCCGGGCGTGCCCGACGAATTTTTACGGACGATCTGGACGAGCCGACTACCAAGCAGTACCCAGAGTATCATCGCATCGCAACCCAAAGCAAGCATGGAGGAGTTAGCAGATCTAGCAGACCGAATCCACGATGTGGTCTGCCCACACGTTGCATCAACATCTACCGTCAACTCAGTTCCTGATACCTGCGGGCAACCTACCAGCGAGGTCTACCTGATCACTGCGCTGATCAAACAGGTGGAGGCGCTGACTGCAAAGGTGGTCAGACTGTCACGCGATCGGACGAGACGAGTTAAATACAACCGCTCGAGCGTTCTACTTCTACCCGTTCTACATCAAACTACAGAAAATGGCCTTCGTGTTACTATCACTGGAAATTCGGTGGGCGGGCACGGAGGTGCGTAAAACCGTGTGATTATAAACAGTCGGGAAAAGAGACAGGCAGTCAGTGATGGCGACCTACGATTGCCCGAGTACCGGTCGCTTATTTGTTACCGACAGAAGAACGAAGACGCAGTTCCTGGTCGATACAGGAAGCGATCTCTGTGTCTTCCCTCGGACTGCGTTACCGGAACGTCGTCAGAAATCGGTCGGTGACTATGTCTAGTGGGCACCCAAATCTCGAGATCCACCCTATCACTGAGGCCCGGGCAACTGTTTCATCTGTAATATCTGGTATTGGTATTACCTCAGGCCAACGCGTAAATCTGTCTATGGCGGTCAGGCAATAGATCATGTTTCGCGTGCCAGCGAACGAAAATTACAAGATATGTGTCGACCCCACTTGGCTCTTTCAGATTGCCGAAAGCCAGATTTCTACATATCCACATTGACCTTATAGGTCCTTTACAGCTATCACACGGACATCGCTATTGCCTCACCGCCATAGACATATTTACGCATTGGCCTGAGGTAATACCAATACCAGAAATTACAGCTGAAACAGTTGCCCGGGCCTTAGTGACAGGGTGGATCTTAAGATTTGGGTGGCCACTAGACATAGTCACCGACCGAGGCCGCCAGTTCGAATCTGCACTTTTTCGACATCTGTCCAATATTATATGTTTTCACCATAAGCGCACTACAGCGTATCATCCTGCCTGCAACGGAATCGTAGAAAGGTTTCACAGGCAGCTAAAGGCTGCTATTGTATGTCACGCAAAGGACAATTGGGTAGACTCATTGCCGTTAGTTCTACTAGGCATTAGAAATGCGTATAAGGAAGACTACACGACTACACCCGCCGAATTACGAGGTGGGCGGGAGCCTACATTCCCGATCCGCGCGCGCGCATCATTTTTGTACCGGCGGCCCACCAATCTACTTAACGCACTGGACGCAACCACTGTGTCGCTAGGTCCGCTAACACGCTTGCGCTTTAATTACGTTATAAATTCGTGCTCTGTTTTTCTATTGTTGTCCTGTGTTCACTGTGATTTCTATCTGTCTACTGCTTCTTCATATTTCGTGCTTATGACTCTTAACTAGTGCTGTAAACCTATGTTTATAATTGCCAAATAAACTATCGCCTTCTCTGTGTAAGTGTATGAATTCTTATTTATCTCCGCACACGCACCCGAGAGACAGTTCTACACCATCAATCAAATGGCCAAATAGAGCGCACTGTACAGACTGTTAAAAATATCATTAAAAAATATCTTTAGAAGATGATTCTGATTATCGACTTGGATTGTTGGAATGCTTAAATACACCAGTTAGCAATGACTTACTGTCACCAGCAGAACTTCTTCAGAGTAGGAAGTTGAGAAGTATTGTTCCTTCCAACGCCTATTAAGTTACTTAATACTAAATCTCATGTAAGTATGAAACAGAAATTACTAGTTAGGCAACAAAAACAAAAAATGTATTATGACAAAGGTTCTACAAATTGAATTGCGTTAAGTACTAATCAAAAAGTTAGGGTCTATGATTCTCTAAAAAAATATTTGGGTTTCAGGCACAATATTGAGTAACTTAGGCAATAGTTCCTACAGAATACGTCTGCTTACTGGAAAAGTAATACTGAGGAATAGACGGCATATCATAAAAGACCTCTCTCCTGCACAGAACCCTCCTCAAGAATATAACTTCGATTATGATTATGTTGTGTGTCCAAGTCAAAATATTAATGTTAAAAATACATGTACTTCATCCGACTTATATGTTACTCGTTCTCGTAGGACGGTGAGAATAGATAGGGCTATACATAAAAACAGAAGTGAACAGATGCCATGCAGGGAATTAATGTTTTTTTTATTATTGCAGAGATGTTGCATTGCATATTATATTAAGAATATTAATAAATTATCTTAATTTTTATGTAATATTTTAGTATTAATTTAAATTGATTTTATTATTCAATGTTCCAAGATTTTTCTATTCCACATCATTTTATTGAAGTACTTGGTGTACTTAGATAATCAATTATGTTAATAAGTTAGCCTACATGTAACAATTTATTATGTAATTTGGTGAATACAGTATATACGAATTTAATACAGATATGCACTTAAAAATGTTTTTCAGATGTACAGAAACAAGTTATTTTAAGAACCTAATGTGCTAGCGTAATGGCTATATAATTTTGTGGCCTATCAAACTAGATAATTAATAAATAAAAATTAGGTATTTATGATTGTGTAGTTTTTATGTTAGTAATGTTTGTAATTCTAATGATAATGTTTATATTATTTGGAAACAAACAAATGTTGCGTTGTGTTATATGGTAACCTAACCAAAATATTCTAGGAATATTTTAGTTAGTAATTAATTGTTATTCTTGGATTGGACCTTAGTAATTATGTTGTGAATTATTGTTCTGAATTACATGGCAAATACATACTAAAATATTCTTGTAATATTTCAGTTTAATGCTTTAAGAATTGATAAACAATCATATCGTTTTGTTATTTTGAATATGTAATAATAATTGATAATTTCATTTCCTTCATTTAATTAACCTATACTTATTATTGTAATTTTTTTTTATTAAGAAGGGAGATGTCATGATATATGTTATAATGTGGGTAATCGAAAATGATTAAGGTTATATATTGCGGATATTGGTCTTGAATAAAGCATTCTCTGTCTACACCTCTTGTTTCACTCACGTACCACTGAACCTGACTTACACAAAATTAAACTATAAAAACAGATTAAATCATGAGATTACTAGTATTAAGTAGCAAGACCATTGTAATATTTTTTTTATACTTATCTAGGTTACCTAAATTTAGATTTAAGAACTTTTTCTTTAGATTTGTACTATGCACTACTACATTAATTTAAGCTTTAGAATAGAGTAGAATTTGCAACACTCACCCAAGTTTGGGGAACAGTAACTTATATAGTTCGTAATTAGTTTAAAGTTTATGAAATTTAAAAGATTACAAATTTTATTTTACCGTACCGTATTGTACCGACTCGAGAATAATAGTGAGCCGGGAATTGAACTAGCCGTGTCCTCTCATTCGTCATTCGGGTCGTTCAATGCGTTTAGTTGTATCACAGCTAATATGGTTACAGTTGAAAACATCGCTCAAAACTCTGAAACTGTAGGATGTATCATAATCCAAAGTATATTTATTTAATTCCAAAATAGATAGCAAAAAGGTTTCATATCAGATTTTATAGACATACAGACATTGTTGTTTTTATTAGGCGAAGATCAATTATTAGGTGGTAAGGTTAATCTATATCACCTATCGCCTATGGTGATGGTCTACTTGATGTCATTACGCTTGTTGTGTCATCATTGCCATTTTATTCGAATGTAATGTGCCCTTCAGTAACAACTATTAACCAAATAGCAGTAATGTCGGGAATCAATTTTAAGACATAGAGTCGTAAGACGTCGTCTAGTCGTAAGACACATTTGTATCATCTTTATGACAATGTTCTTGGCAAATAAAGTTTATTATTATTATTATAAATACCTTTTTGCTGAGGATCGAAAAACAATTAGACGTAGACAATTTTGTCGTCAAATATTGTGATTTTCTATCTGGAGTTTAAAAGTGGGGCTAAGTAATCTTACAAAATACACTTATCGTGACAAATGCGTCAAAAAAGAAAATCGAAAGATAAAACAGTCCACCAAAGACAATATGTTTTCAGATAAATCAGTATTTTTTAGAAAACCCATCAAATTGTGAAAACCGGTGTGGTTTAATAAAGAAAAATAAAACTAATTTAAAACGACATAGGCACACAAAATGCACGAACAGTTATAAAAAGAAAAATTATAATGTTCTACATATTACAAATACTTGTGCTTTTCATGCTCTATAGAGTTTTTTGCAGGTTAAGCTATTGTGCATTCGAGCTATTAACAAGTTGATAATGATTTTAACAATTTGCTACAATCAAAATGATATAGATTCTACAATGTGATCTAAATTCTAAGTGCAACCTTTGAATTGAATTCAACTATGACTATTGATTACCTCACTAATATGGCTTATATTTTTGAAAAGGTTATATACGAATATTTTCATAGTGCAGTTTCGGAAACAGTTTGAACTGAGGTCGGTTGTACTCCTGAACAGTTAAGGGCAAACATTCTTGTTGTGTCTATTAACTTAAAACTGACTACAAGAGCATGGCATAACATGTTTTTGGGTCAAAAGTTATTCTATAAATTGAAATCTGTGATTAAATATTGTCGGATAATACAGTCGGATAACCTTCCTGCTTGTTTGAGCGTTTTAAGTTTATAGGTTATCTTTTGTATTTTTGCAAATAGTCTTATATTTCGCTTTTAAAATAGTGTTTGTGTTCTGGTCCTCCCCCCGCCACACATAAACTCGTTAAAGCCAAACATTAAAACAAACTCTTCACCTCTATTCATTCCATATACTCATAACCGAAAAGTCAGATTCTAGACTTGAGTACTCGGTATCGGGCAAGGGTCCATACTCTGTATATGCCGTCTAGGGTCGAGCCTGACCCATCATCCGGCTCTAGTTCAAAAGCCCTTAAGTTTGCCCAGTTTTTATATAAAAACAGAATATCAGACGCAGAAGGAACAATAAAAAACATGGGCCGTAATAAGAAATCTGCTGAATTTATCTCTGCTTTATCAGTTAATAATGTCCTCAGTTATTCAGTTTTATCAGAAAATAATTATGGACCAAATATTCCTCGTTCCAAGTATCCCGTATGGGTCGTTAGGGACATCCCTACTGAGTAGATGCTGGAAGAGCTAGTCTCTGGAATTTCTGTCCCTAAAAATTGTGTGGAAGTTGTTCGGGCTAGACGTCTTAATGTTAAAACTAAAAAAGATGGATCCTCTGCTTGGGACTGTGTGGTTTTGGTGAAAGAATAATTCTTACCCCATAAACTTGTTAAAGCAGTAAAGCGACAGTCAGACTCAGTCTTCTCTGTTGATTTTGATGGTAAAAAAGTCCTTTCACCAGCTGAATCTATTCAATCGATATACTCATAATCGGAAAGTCAGATTCTAGACTTAAGTCTAGAATCTGACTACTACTACTACTACTGTACTCGATATCAGATAAGCGTCCATACTCTGTACATGCACTAGACTAGAACCTGACCCATCATCCAGCCTTAGTTTTAAAGTCCTTATGTTTGCCCAATTTTTATTTAAGAATAGAATATCAGACATCGTAGAAGGTACAATTAAAAACATAGGTCGTAATAAAATCTCAGTTGAATTTATCTCTGCTTTATCAGCTAATAATGTTCTTAGAAAATAATTATGTAGCTAATATTCTTCGTTTCCAAATATTCCTGTTGTTAGAGATACGAGTTACTGAGTGGACGCTGAAAGAGCTAGTCTCTCGAATCTTTATCCCTAAAAATTCTGTAGAATCTAAAAAAGAAGGATCCTCTTTCTGGGTCCCATCTAACTCTATAGTTCTCACATTTTTGGGACAGAGTCCCGAGGAAATTGTCTGCTTTAATACATCTCTGCCTATGTCACTATGCCAATACCTACCATTCAATGCAGGAATTGCCCTCATCACTCATCCAACCCCCATACCTGCCTCCTCTGCTTCTTCTTTAACATCGTACAAAAACATAGTTAACCTTGCCCGTGTGATATTTATACACAATATTCAATAACTCAATCCCCAAAACCCATCCCAATGGTTGTTGTCTTAAACCGCGGCACACACAAAATCTTGTCTGGCTCCTTCTTTGCTCCTTAATTAATATACTGATCAAAATGTCAGATTATGACGTACGAAGTTGCAGTTCTTGTTAAACAATTTCTCACAGCTCTCACTAAAAATAATGCTTCCAATGGCTCTCTAGTTCCTCCAATGGAACTGTAGAAGTATCCGACTTAACAAACAATATATCTCCGATTTGATCAATCAACATAAAACTTGACTCCCATTTTAGGATTTCTCTGGCCTTCGTAACGATAGAAATGATGGTTGAGCAGGTTGTGCTTTATTAGCCATAAACCGCAGTAAACCATACTCATGGCTTAAATATTGTGGCCTTCAGAGTTTTTAATGTTTCTTTTGTCTCTGTTTATTCCCCATTCCAGATGCCCGCAAAATAGCCGATTGGTTTGGTATTAATTATGTGAATGGGACAAATAATATCGGCCACCTATGCACAATACAAACTTTTGGAGTGTGTGTCACGACAAAACAATACCACGCACTCAGAATAGTGTTGAGGTATTCCACCATCATATAAACGAGATAAAGCGGCACGTTGGGTTTTATCGTCTCGTGAGTGAGTTAATGTTAGAGACTACAACGAATCTTACACAGACGGACAACAAAGTGGTCCTCACTTTGTTGTCCGTCTGTCTGTCTGTCAGGACCTTTTTCTCAGGAACCCCTGGACGCATCAAGTTGAAATTTATACACCATACACATAAGTCTGCAGTCCCTTGAAGCCGTAAAAATATCAAGCTTCTAAGTCAACGCAATCATAAGGTATGGCCACATATGCCTTATTTTTGACCAAATTTGAACATTTTGCAGGTAAATCAAAACCTATAGGGTACTTCCCATTGACCTAGAATCATGAAATTTCTCTCAGGCAGAAAATGCTACGTCTGAGTATTCCAGGAAGGATGGTTCTCATCATCTGTCGTACTATATCTATTCGTCATCAAGGTTCCCTACTCCCACCTCGCCTCGTATGGAAGGGCCTTCTACAGGGATCAGTATTTAGTCCCATCTTCTCCAGCTCTTTTATACTATTTATATCTCCGCCATAGACCAGTCCGTTAATAATTTTCTGTGAAGTTTTTTAATATGCTGATGATGTTGCCTTATATTATGAGTCTTTTTTCTTCCTCTACTGTCTTTCTCCGTCTTTATTACCTGAGATTAATCTCTCTATTACAGGTAAACTAATCCCAATTAAAGAAAATGTAAAATGTTAAGGCCTCATTCTCGATTCCCAATTATCAGGTCTTCACTATTTAAACCACGTCCACCACGAGCGAGAGGGGTATGAATATCTGGGGTCCGTTGAGGCTCTCACATCTTTTGCCAAAAACTTTTATACAATGCAATAGCTTGCATTGACTTTGAGTATGGTTCTTTCTTTTTTGAACGATACGATAATATTTCTCTGTCCAAGCTACAGCTGATCCAGTTTAAGAGTCTTCGAATCATAACTAGTGAAATGCTCTAAAATAAAAGCCACCCAAGTTGAATGCTTAGAACCTCCTTTTCACCTACGTTGCCAATTCCTGGCCGACAGATACTTCTTTAATACAGTCCAAATTAGTTCCCAACCCCATTTTCCTATTTTGCTCCAACTTTCTAGTCTGGTCTCTATTTATTTTTGATCTGGACTACAATTCTTTAACCTTGCAACTAAAAATAATTATTGACTTTGGCATTAATAAATCTCCAGCAGCCAACCAAAAACTGCTTTAAATCAAAGGACTGGTCTGATTAGGTTACTGGTTTATCAAAACTATCCTTAGATGTAAGCGTAGCTTCAGCAGTCTGAATCCCTAACTTCAAAAATTTTAAACCTTTATGGTTTAAAATTTTTGAAGCACTGCACACAACTCTATACCCGTATTCACAGGATAATCCATTGCCTTGTTGGAAGCGGTTTCTTATGTAGAATCCCATAAGCTTGACAAGGCGTTCCGTTTTTCAGAATCCTTGTGCTGCTTTAAACAATAATGCTTGAAAAAATATTAGCGTTAATCTAGATTTATATTTCTCCCAGTAAGCTTTAGCCTAGTCTATAATTTAAGCGAGGCGAGCTGGCAGATGAGCTATTAACACGAAAGGGAAAGTGATTCCAATAGATTGTAGAGGAAACCAAGTAATTGCAGATGACAAGTTTGAAGTGCAGATGTTCAGATCTGGTACACAAGATCCACATCCAGGGCTTGAGCGGCCCATAGGCAATCCGGTATTAAGTAGACAGAGATAATGGGTATTTATAAGATCGTTTATAATATTACCAGAACTACTAGTTGAGGAATTTCCCAAAAAAATGATGTTGGCTGTTAAAGTCACTCAACAATATGAATGGTTTTGAAAGAGACGATATAATACTTTCAATTTCATTGAGAACAGGTGATGAGGGTTGTTATATATAAATAGATAGAAAAAAATCCGCATGCGGCTCGCCGCTGGTATTTGTGCGGCCCGCGACAAACCTAAATAATTAGACAAACAATACTAATTATCCCTACGATTAAGTATGGTTTATATATAACTATTCAGAACAACGGGCACAGAATAAATATAATTAATATTAGTACTAAACGGCATGGGTAGTGGCTTTTGGGACTAGCGTAGCGGGATGTGAGTGAGGGTGGGCCCGCCCGCTCAGTCCGGCCGTCATTTGTCAAGCCAATATATTGTTGTACCCCACACAGCACTGGACGCTTGTTTCTTTTTATAGATTGCGAGTTACGTTTATAATGGCTGGAGTGTCATCAAAAAGTGCTACCAAAAGGAAAATAGGTGATGAAAATAGGAGTTTTCAAGAAAAATGGGAGGATGAATTTTGTTTCATCAGTGGACACAAGGAAGGTACTGCTATATGTTTAATATGCCGCGAAACTGTTGTCGAAATGAAGCGGTACAATTTATTTCGTCATTACACAAGTAAACATAGCTCATTTACAGAGGCTTTTCCTTTGGAATCTAATGAAAGGAAGAATAAAGTGAGCTACTTTAATTTAAAAACTGAAAGATTGCAAATACTTCAGTCTTGCGTGTGATTCCAGCACGGATATAACGGCGATGGCTCAATGCTCATTATTTGTGCGTTACTGCACAATGGACGGGATCATAGAAGAAGATTTCCTGGCTCTCATAGCCATGAAAGGTCAGACAAGAGGTAGTGATTTTATGGACGGAGTGAAAGAATTTGTAGAAAAATACGATATACCTGTAAGTAAATTGATATCAGTATGCACTGATAGTCCGTCCACGGTGGGTGCAAATAATTTGCTGCCCATTCACTGCTTACTGCATCAAGAAACTTTGGCATGTCAAATCTCAAATAACAAATTGAAGGATGTGATGAAAACGGTCATAAATATTATAAATTTCATTCGCGCGTGAACTTAACCATCGAAAATTTAAAGAACTTCTTGAAGAATTACAAGCTAATTATGGCGATGTTGTCCTGCATACTGCCGTCAGATTGTTAAGCTAAAATAACAATAACAAACAGAAGCCAGAAGGGACTTTTCAGACACATCTATGAGACTTACAAATGGTTCATTTTACATTTTCTTTTATTGCGTCATAGCAGATTATTGTAAATATAATTACCGTTAATTTTTCCTGATTTTGAACACCAAATATTTAATACTTCAAGATTGACAATGACGTTGATAGTCGCTCTAGACTTTTTAATCTTTTGCATTACTAAGCAGTATTATAGAAGAGGTGCAGGTCAAAGAGTTATCATAAGAATAAAGTATATACAAAGCCGGGCGATCATCGGATTAACTGAGTAATGTTATTATTTTACTAGCTGAACCCAGCGACTGCGTTCACGTGAATATCGGAATATAAAAATGTGTCGCTTATTTTAATATCAGCCCTCAACTGGCTACATTTCTCAGTAATAAATGCGGCCAGAGGATATTGGCAAGCATCTAATTTGCTTTCTTTTGGTTAATGCTCCTCTGAACATGATTTCTGCACATGACTGTACCGACAATGATAGATGACGAGTTAAAGAAAATAATCATTTAGGGAAATTGACGAATTAAAGAAATTGACCAGTTAGGGAAATTGACGAATTAAAGAAAATGACCAGTTAGGGAAATTGACTAATCAAATATTTTGATGAAATTGACGAATTATGGAAACTGACGAATTAACGAAAATTGCGAAACAGGGAAAATGACGAGTAGTGCACTAACTCCATAAGTGAGCTTGAATCTAGTCTTTTCTAATTTTGCAACTGTTGCTACTCTGCGATCCACGAATCTATTGACGATAGTGTCTATCAAGATATGGTCTCCTTTTTGAAGGAATATTTGGCAGAAATTAAAAAAAAAATAATGACGTGAGAAATATTTTATCTGTTTCATTCTTGTAGAAAACCCTTGGCATTTTTAAAATGGTGACATGAAATTATTCAGCCAGTTTAGATTTCCGAGACCACAACTGTTGAACGAAATTATCGAACTAAAAACGACACAAAACTTAAAGCTCACTTCATTGAACATCGTGAAAAGCAGGAGTACATTGAATTTTAGAAAAATGTGCCTAGCAACTAAACATTTTTACGAAACTGCGCACAATTTATTCTGACTATATTCCCTTCGACATACCTCTGTGAGGCTTCATTTTCGAAAATGTAATTTAAAAAAAAATATATCAATCAATCGCCTTTCCACTCACTTAGAAAGTGTTAACTATTTCTTTTTTATTGTTTAATTAAGCAACTTAAAATTAATGTGTTTCTTACTAATAAAAATCTCAAAGAAACATTTCTGCTTTTATTTACATTCACTTCCACCCGCGTTGCTAGTTTACACATACAATTCACAAGCTTGCGACCCTCAGTACAATTTATTTCACCTTGTCCTATGTTTTCCTCGTTTTTATCATTTCCTATGTCCGGTTTTCTGGGAGGCTGAGGTATCGAGCGGAGTCGAGCCGGCCCATACGTGCTGAAGCATGGCTCTCCTACGTAAGTTCCATAGTTTTACAAGATTTAGATAGATTAGATATTAGAAGAGAGCAAATTCTTCTCTGTATACAACAATGGACAGCTCCTCATTTGGTAAGCACATTATGATAAGCGAAGTTTTCGATCATGTACATCAATATTTTGCGTTGCTAACATAACAGAAAAAGCATAATATTATTTGGATTATGGCTACATAACATTTATGAGATAAATAAATTATTATGTAGTATATGAGTTAACAATTTACTTTTTTTCAGGTACAAGCTCATGATATGTACTGCATGTTGGACTTTGGCCCAAGTGACTACTCACGCTTCAACTACAACTCGTTGTGTACTCTGCTATAGGATGTTGGAACCTCGTACTCGTTCTCATCTACTACTTACCCTAAGAACGGATACTCCACATCATCTTAGCATAAAAAATACAAGTATAGAAAAGCTTGCACCATTGGAGGTACGGTAACTATATCCTATTTACTATATTTATTACGAGTTATTGAAAAATGACAATAAGGTCTTAGATTTTCAAAATATTGATCAGATGGATAATAATCTTGTATTAGCTGGGTCGCACAAAGGAACAGTTTCACGAACTTCAGTCACAAGTGCCAGAATTTCCAAATCGGGCTACATCTCTAGCTGCATTTATGATTAAGCTCAGGACTCAGGACGGTGACTGGGATCATAGAATCTCTACACTATTAAATATTAAACTTACAAAACTTGTATTAAAAGCGCGACAAGAACTGATGTTAGAAAACTTTGTACCAGCACATTTAGGTTTACAACATATGACGACACAAGAATTCAAATTCAATCCAACGTTGAATTCTCTTACACCGTTTCCATCGAAGTTATTGCAATCACCGTCTTCGATTTCTTACGATTCTACTGTATTTGATACTGTAGATTTTGTGGCTTTTCCATCAGTCGTATATCAGACACCACGCCAGAAAAAAATATACAGTGTTAACACAACACCAACAACCAAAATCAACGACAAAACTGATGAAGATCAAGAACTTGATTCAATCATTAAAGAGAAGTCACACGAAAAACAAAACATCGACACATTAAGTACAACTTCAGTCGAAGATTTTATAGAATCCTCTACTGCACCTGAACAAAGTGCCCATATACAAGAAGACTATTTACAAACAGATTTAATACTAGTTTCAGCCCCAAGCATTACTAATGTAAGTCCACATAGTCCTAGTCTTTTGGATCTAGACAATAATGACATTCTGATAACGAATTTAGATGAAATGGTATCCACAGATAAAAGAAATGAAGAGAAAAAGAAGTTGCAATGATACAGAATGGATATCAAAAAAAAATAAAATTCAGAAAAATTCAGGTCAAGAATATGTGGGTTCTAAATCTAAGAAAAAAATTGCAGCGAAAACTGTGGGAGATATTTGCAGCTGTAAAAGAAAGTGTGGTGATATTTTTAATGAAGAGAGACGCAAATATATTTTTAATACATTTTGGAGCAGCTCAAGTCATGAAAAACAATGGGACTTCATAAACAGACATGTTAAAGCTGAAAGTATTAAAAAGATGAGCCTAGAAAGAAAAAATAATAGAACTCAGACTTTCACATATTTCTTTAAGCTTGTTGATAACACCAGCACCATGACAATAGTATGCAAAAAATTCTTCATAAATACGCTTAGCATATCTGAAAAATTTGTATATACTCGTACAGCTATAGAAAAAGGTAAATTTGATAAAATAGAAGACAACAGAGGAAAACACGATAATCGACCTCATAAAATGAGCAAAAATACTGAAGAGAGTGTAATCGCGCACATAAAGATGTTTCCTGTTAAAGAGTCACATTATGTACGTAAGACAACAAAAAATTATACTTAGAAGAAACATTAAATATTTCTAAAATGTACAGGCTTTACAAAGACTGGTTTCAAGAACAAAATTATTTAGAGGTGCAGATGGCATCAAAAAGACAATACGAAACAGTATTTAATACAAAATTCAACTACAGTTTTCACAAGCCTAAAAAGGATTTATGTACCTCCTGTTCTATTTATAATAATGCTGACAGCGAAAAGAAGAACGATCTTGAAGAAACTCACAATATACACTTAAAAAATAAAGAAACTGTGCGTAATTTGAAGAATCAGGACAAAGAATAGAGTGATCCTACTGTGACAACAGTTGCTATCTATGATTTAGAGAAGGTTTTAACTATACCCCAGTCAGAAGTTAGCATATTTTATTATAAAAGAAAATATCCGATATATAATTTAACAGTAAAAAAAGGGTATTGTTACCTTTGGCATTACCAAATTGCAAAGAGGGGAGCCAACGACGTCGGTAGCTGCATCTTGAACTTCATTGAAAACGAATGTAAGAAAGGCATCAAAAACTTTATTTTCTACTCGGATGGTTGTGCAGGACAAAATAAAAACCAAATTATATTCTCAATGTATTTATATGCAGCAAAAAAATTTGATATAAATATTACGCATAGGTATTTTGAAACCGGACATAGCCAATCTGAAGCAGATTCAATGCATTCTTGTATAGAGCGTGCGAAAAAGAACCAAATTATTTATACTCCCGATCAAATGTACGCCACATGAATGCAAAAGTCAATGGCCAGAAATTTGAGTTTATTGAAATGAAGCAATCTCAATTTTTTGATTTGAAAGAGCTCATGCCAAAGAAATATTGGCTAAAAACCGAAACCGGAGCAAAAATTTCATGGTCACAAATTCACGAAATCTCAATATTAAGGGAACAGCCAGATATCCTTCAATTTAAATATTTTTTCCTTTTTTCTGAAAAGGGGATCAGCCGTAATGGCTACTCAAAACTCAACTGACCAGGCGACAAGCCAAATTGCATCTAAACCGGCACTACAGACAACCTCAAATACACAAGAAGCCAAGGAGAAACCAAATTTCCCGAGACCAAAGAACAAGACAAAGAGAAACGTTCCGAAACCATCAAATATTTCAACTAAAGAGACACAACTGACGAACGACCCTTTGTGGTTAGAATCTTTTGTCATCGATGGCGAGACGGGGTTTGTTTCTGAAGAGCCAGTTCGAAACTTTAATCCAGATCCCGCGGGCTACGTTCAGTTAGTCGAGTCTGAGTATAAATTCAAATTCAAATTCATTTATTCATAAGAATACAAGCTCACAGTTAACACCAAAACGCTTATATCTATACTAAGCTTACAGAAATATAGTTATGATTACAATGCAATAAAAAAAGTATTCTGCAAAAAGCTATTTATTAGTGACACGGCTCGAGTAGTAGGGCTGTTGTGCATCTGGAGGAGAGGCCAACTAGGTGGACACGACAGTAGTCTATGTTGCCGTCTGCCGACACCACGCATGTATTGATCAGGGACATAGAAATAAATGCACTCACGTACGGGTGCATTGTCGATCTTATTTATAAGCAAGAAGTAATAGTGCATTAACATTGATAGATCGCGTCTGAGCAGTAAAGTGTCAATACTAACCATCCCCGATACAAACAAGGAAGGGTATAGAAGTGTATAATACCCATACTGTCGTTTGTATAAGTACCTCGCAAATTTTCGCTGGATTTTTTCCACCATACCACTGTATAATTTTTCTTGTGGGTTCCAAATAATCGCGTTGTACTCTAATTTACCACGAACATAGGAATTGTAAAGAAGCCTTATTACGTGGACATTTTTGAATTGGGATGATGTTCTAATAATGAATCCCAGACATTTGTTAGCTGCTTTACAAGTGTTCGTTATGTGTTCTCGAAAATTTAATTTACAGTCTATAATTAAGCCAAGGTCTTTGATAGATAGTACACGTTCTAATGGTACGCCTTCTAATACATACGTTGCTTTTATAGGAGAACAAGAGCGGGAAAAACTAATTGTTTTACATTTCGAAGTATTGAACGATAATTTATTCTCAATGCTCCAGTTATTGACTGCGTCTATATCGCACTGCAGTGCTGTGCACTCTTCAATGCTAGTCACTGACAGGAATAGTTTTAAATCGTCAGCAAACATAAGACATTGTGCTGTGGAGAGTACAGTAGGTAAATCATTTATCATAATTAGAAATAGAGTAGGACCTAGTGTACTTCCTTGACTAACACCTGAGCGAGTGAAGTATTCTTCAGATTTAAATCCTCCTACCTTGACATATTGCCTACGATTCCTGAGGTAACTTGCCATAAATTTAAGAAGAGGTGTACAAAAACCTAGAGCAGCCAATTTCCTAAGAAGAATGTCATTGTCTACCAGGTCGAAAGCTTTTTTAAAATCGAAGTATGCAGCATCGACCTGGCAACCAGACTTAACTCTAGTTTTTGCATAGTCTACAAAGTGAATATGGTTAGTCAAAGTGGATCGTTTTGGCCGAAATCCATGTTGTGAAGAATGAAGTAGCCCCTCTATTTGGGTATAGATTGATTTATTGATAATGGATTCTAATATTTTTCCAAAAACTGACAAAATAGCGATAGGTCGAAAGTTGGTCACATCATTGGACGATCCATTTTTAGGTACTGGGGTAACTCTGGTTACTTTCCATTTATTGGGAAATAGACATTGGCGAAGTGACAAGTTGTAAATATACAGCAGCGGTACTTCCAAAACAGACGCACAGTCTTTAACTAAAAAAGCAGGTATATTGTCTGGGCCATAAGCTGTTGAGACCTTAAGGCTATTAATCGCGCGCCGTAGTTCGGAATTTTGAATGCAGTCAGTTCTAACCCCAGACACAAACCCTGCATGAACTGCTTCACGCTCAGCAGTCTCCGCATCTAAAAAAGGAGAGTTTTTATGAAAAATGGAACTGAAGTGCTCGGCAAATGCATTAGCTGCTTCTTGTCCTTCAACCACTTTATTATTATAAATATATTCTTTGCACTGCTGTCTATTCTTACGCTTGTCCTTTATATATTTCCAAAAACTTGATGGATCATGAGCTTTATTATTTTCTATTTTTTTTATGTATTCTTTAAAAGCTATACTTATTAATTCTTTAACTTTAGATCTATAGTATTTAAATAATTCTCTGTTGTACTCTAGTCCTAAGCTCTTCAACTTTTTAAGATTAAAGTACTTTAGTTTTATGTAGTGTATGATTTCTTTAGTGTACCAGTTTGGATATATATATTTATTGGATACTATTGTTTTACGTGGTACTCGTGAATTAATAACATGATTCAGCTTACTGTACAGAACATCAACAGCTAAGTTAACATCTTTCTCCTGCAGTAGATCTGTCCAGTCTATGTTAATGATGTCTGAATACAGCCCTTGAAAATCTGTTTTGCGAAAATTCCACTCAGCATTTAAATCTTGACCTGGTATCAATGGGTTATCAACAATGTTACTTCTCGGTAATGTAAGTACTATTTCTAGGGGCGGGTGATAGGCATCGATAGACACTAATAAAGCAATCTCAGACGTGGACAAGCATTACGCTAAAGCTGTCCCAGCGTCTGCACACGCTTACTATCATCATGTACTTCTATGGTACAAACTCGCTCTTGCAGCGCAGAAACATGGTGCGAGCTCTTTTGAGCAAGAAAAGTTAGTGCAGTTCGTGTCAGGGTATGGCACACTAGAGATTGCGTCTGGAGCAGGCGAGTATTTAACAGGGTTGGGCGACTTCACCGATACTACAGGAGTGAAACACATCCTTAACGCTGAAGAACCGAACGCTAACGGCCATTTTGGTCAAGCGACCGCTGAAACTCATGGTCTTTATGAGACCTTACCAGCTCCGGCTATTTCTCTGCAACGTATTGCGAAAATAATCGAATTAACATATCCGTAATTAACACTTCCGAAAAACCCATTACATTAAATTCGAACCTAAACCTAAAACTTAACTCTATTGCACCCATAGAATTTAAGGAACGCCCTGCTAGTCCAATAAACCATATACAAGTTACAACCAATAGCGTCAAGCGTACAGCAGAAGTATTAAAACAGTTACGCGTATCACATTTAAACGAAGAGGAAAGAGGCGCTCTTTTGCAATGATGTTCTGACTTCTCTGATATATTCCATCTTCCAGGAGAAAATCTTACCCATACTAATGCCCTAAAACATGAAATTAAAACTACGACGGACATACCAATACACACTAAATCTTATAGATTCCCCGAAATACATAAAACCGAAGTTCGAAGACAAATGAATAAAATGCTGGAACAAAAAATTATAGAACCCTCTGATTCCCCTTGGTCATCGCCAATATGGGTGGTCCCTAAAAAGCTTGATGCTTCTAATATTCAAAAATGGAGAGTAGTAATCGACTACCGTAAGCTTAATGATGTAACAATCGGCGAAACTTACCCTATTCCCCAAATCACCGAGATCCTGGATCAACTTGGTAACAGTAAATACTTCTCAACCCTAGATTTAGCATCCGGTTTCCATCAGATTGAATTAAATGAAGCCGACAAACCCAAAACCGCTTTCACCGTCCCTGAAGGACATTTCCAATTCTCAAGAATGCCATTCGGACTTAAAAACGCTCCTTCAACATTTCAGAGGCTGATGAACTCTGTCCTATCAGGTCTCCAAGGAATCCGGTGTTTTGTGTACTTAGACGACGTAGTCTGCTATATATTTGACCTTGAAACGAGTATCCGCAACTTAAAAGAGATTTTCCAAAGAATTCGAGATTTCAATCTCAAACTACAACCAGATAAGTGCGAGTTTCTTCGACATGAAGTCGGTTACCTCGGGCACATTATTACTGAAAAGGGAGACAACTAAGAAAATCAAATTATAGTACAACTGAAAAGGAGTTGTTGGCTATATTATACGGCTGTAAAACATTTCGTCCCTACCTATATGGGCATAAATTCCTTATCATTACCGACCATAGACCGCTTAAGTGGTTATTTAATCATAAAGACCCCAGCAGTAAGCTCCAACGGTGGAGGTTAAAGTTGGAGGAATACGATTACGAAATCATTTACCGTAAAGGTAAACTAAATTCCGCCGCCGATGCTCTTTCCAGATACCCAGTGAACCCTATATATCCTGAAAACAGACGCTCTCTAAATCCTAATACTAACGATAATACTAGTTCTAATGAAGAAAATCCACTACAAACATAACAACCTTCAGACTTACCTAATGAACCACGCGATGACTTACAAAGTCCTCTTGTATCCCCACCGTTCAGTCTCGAAGCAGACCTTATAAACTCTGAAATCGAAAACGAGGTAATGGATTACCTGAGTTCCGTTGACAAAAGGCAACCTGCTAGAATCGAATCCGAAGCCCAACCTTCAACAAGCTGGCAGACTCCCGAAACCTTACCTGTGAGTGATCAACTTTATGAGCCCTCAACTAGCCGTCAAGACCCTGAAACCTTATCCGTTCGCAATCAACCTTCTCCGTCTCATTCTGATGTAACCTACAGCAGATTCCTAAAATTACCCGTTAAAGTCTATAATACCTTAATAATGGAACACAATGCAACTCTACTTAAAAACACACAAAGATTAATAATTATACCTACCTCCATAGACATGGACGAGTCCATGCCTTATGTTCAGGAAGTCCTTGATAGCTGTCCAGAACCAAATCGCAATGAATTTCTACAATCAGAAAGAACCCTGTGCACATTCTCGCCCCTTACAATAGAAAACAAAACATACCTCTTCTTATTCACCAAAGTTAACCATTTTGATGATTTCTCGTACCCAGATATATTTAAATCCCTAAAATACACATGTGATCAAATAATGATGTCCTATCCTACGATAAACCAAATCAGCACATCGGACTTTAAAAACCCGTTTGACAGACTTTCCTTTGTAGAAATTTACAATATGTTCAACTATCTATTCGATGGAACTAATATAGGGATACACATATACCATGAGAATATTATATATTCCTCATTGAGCGAAATACCAAAAATTCTCAAAGAAAATCATGATATTCCCATCGCAGGACACCTAGGATCTATCAGAATGTTAAGCCGCATTAAAGAAAGACGTTATTGGAAAAACATGCGTAATGACATTGAAAACTATATTAAAAAATGTCGATCATGTCAAACAAATAAAGCACTACGCAAAATAAATAGAGCACCAATGATAATTACTCCCACTTCCACATCTGCATTTGAGAGAGTAGCCCTCGACATTGTAGGTTCTCTACCCGAATCCGGCACAGCCAAACTTAGATTTATCCTAACCATGCAAGATGACCTTACAAAATTCTCGTTAGCCTATCCCCTACGAAGTAATACTGCGGAAGAATCGTGTGAATGTCTCCTTCATTTTATATCACCTTTCGGAATCCCTAAACATATACTCACTGATCAAGGTACTAATTTCACGGCCGAGTTATTTAAGAAAACATGTGAGTTCCTCAAAATAAAGCAGTTATGGTCAACTCCTTATCATCCACAAACTCAAGGCGCGTTAGAAAGATCGCACTCGACCCTTAAAGAATATCTAAGATCTTATACCAACGAGAAACAAGATAATTGGCCCCGATATGTCTATACAGCTATTTTAGCATACAATACCGCAATACATTCGACTACACACTACTCACCATACGAATTAGTATTCGGACATAAATCCCATATCCCCGACTCTGTTTACAACGACACTTCCACTACTACCTACCCCGAATATGTAAAGATGCTGCAACATCGAATGAAACATACTCGCGATCGGGCTAAACAATTTATCATACAATCCAAAACAAACTCTAAAACAAATAATGTCAAAAAATAAAGTCGGCGACTACGTTCTCCTAAAAAACCATCTCCGGTTACGTAAAGCCTTATCACCCGTGTGGAAAGGCCCTTTTAAGGTCATTAAAGTCCACAACAACCACACATTAACATTGCTCATAAATAGACGACACGTAAAACACCACTTCGATGAAGTGAAACACGTCAACGTCCAAGAAGACGTTCAGGACGAGGTCCAAGAAGTCCAAACAGTAACCTAAAACTATGTTACATTAATTCGGTAGTTAAACACGTTTCATATATATTTTTATTATTAATATATATATTTTTTTTTATTATTATTTTAGAGTAGGTATAACCATTAGTTAAATAATAAACATAGCATGAAGCTACAACTATTCCTATATAAGTATAGTACATATAGAATCATCTAGATGTCTCTTTTCATTACAGCGTACTGGCCCAAGGTCACCCAGAGTTCGTCCAACAAATCAACACGAGCTCAGGTATATATTTTGACCCAATTGGCGAACTCAAAATTCGCGTGAGCCAATTGGATATAGTGGCGCCATTAGACATCTCCTACATTGAACCTCACATCAAAAATATAAATTCCATACTAGGGACAATTCGCTTTATCTGTAACCAAATTGCAATAGAAATCTCAAATAATTTAGAATGTCACAACATATTAGAACCACTTACAGTAAGATATCGCGACATTTCTTCCGAGTATTCCTCTATATCTCATTTAGTAAACAAAAGGTTCAAACGAGGGGCATGGATAGGAGGTATCGGTACTCTGTCTGAAACTATATTTGGGACTCTAGATGAGAACGACGCTGTCAAATATGACAACGCCATTCAAAATATTCAAGATAACGAGAAAAGGCTAAGTTCATTAATGAAAGAAAAACATCTTAATAACTTCTACTGTTTTATCAAAATTTAATAATACATTACACGAAGATTAAAAATAATGAAGCCAGCCTTAACCAAGCTATCGACAATTTCTCTTCAAAATTAAAAAACATATCATTAATTTCTAACGAATTAAATATTAAATCAAAAATAAATTCAATCATCAACAGTTTAGAAGCATCCATACTCACCTTATCATTTCGATTAGAAGACATAACTACTGCTGTCTTGTTATGCAGTCAAAACATCCTGCACCCGATTATTTTATCGCCCTCGCAATTATACCAAGAGATTGTCGATAACTATCGTTACTTACCTGTAGATCTTAAGTTACCTGTAAGCTTAGCGTTAAGTAATATTCATAGCCTAATGAATATATCTAGTGTAGTATGTTATAGTTTAAACAACAGGATTGTTTTTGTTTTAAGAATACCTTTAGTATCCCCTAAGGAATACAATTTGTACCATAGTATTGCACTACCGACTCCACATAGTAATGTAGACCCGCAATCTTTTAGTTTCATAATTCCTAGTAGTAAATACATAGCAATGACCAAGGATAAATCTGAATATTGTAACCTCGACTCATTAAAGGAATGCATAGCGATAAGCTCGCGCGAGTATATCTGTGACGTATTGACTGTGTTCCCGACGAGTGCGAATCCGAGCTGTGAAAGAGAATTGTTGTCTAATGTGATAAGAGTTTTACTATTGCAGTGTCATACTGATTTCCTTCACGGACACATAGATTTATGGAAACCACTTTACAATAGTAATTGGATTTACATACAATCCCAAAGTAATAAACTGTATATAGAATGCCCAAATCAAAAAATTAACGATATTAATATTATTGGTACAGGAATTTTAACTATTCCGAATAATTGTATCGGATACTGTAAAAATACAAAATTAATACCTAAATTTAATAACTTTAAAATTAATGTTATTGTAGCGCATTCAGACTTTAACATATTAAACGACTCCTGTTGTAACTTAGATAAGTTTAGAAACTTAATGAGTAATGAGCCCCCTCTAAAATTACAAAACATCGACCTTGACGTATTCACATTAGAAACAAAATCAAAATTAAAATCTATGTCTGATGAAACAGACACTGTTTTAAATCAACATCAAATAATAAAATATGAGACTCATTACTCAATCCTAATTATTATAACTATTTGTATAATTTCTATTTTTTGTATTTTTAAACTGTTTTTATGTATTAAATCGCATAACCGTCTGTCCCGTCACTTTTCTATATTTCACAAACCAACTCCAGTCGACTCACTTCCAGAGCTCCAGACTCCAAATCCCGAACCGGTTATACCCGTAAAGATCACCAAGCATCTACCGGAACCAGAAAACCTACCATCTCCTAGTATTAGGAGAAATGTGTAGATATACACTCCCCGTCTCCTCTTGGTTTCTCTCCTACTCTTTCTCTCTCTCCCTAAACATCGAAATTTCTACCCCGATGTTTAGTCTACCGCGGGGAGGTGTTAGAGACACCTTATGCAAGCTTTCTTGCACACCCTACATTTCTACCCTGCACACTCAGCATTTCTCCAACAATAGCCTAGCGACCCATCCACGCATCACCAGTCTTATCCCGACATCCAAGCCAGACGGTTGTCTCAACCTTATTGTCGCATTTTTATTTTTTAAAAAGAAGTTCCCCTAGACTCGTAACAGTACGTAATCTGGCACCCATTTTCTGAAATAATTATATAGAGCACAACATGCCATAACCACGGCATCAACGTTGGAAAGATCTAGATTGAGGGGTCTCCGTGAAGCCAATATTCCAAAGGTGAACGCTCCACCACTTTACGGGCTCTACTTAAGCGATAGTTGAATATTCTTCTCCCACGGCTAAACTTCTTCAATGGGTATAGTTTCATGAATGGAACACATGGGGCATCCGATTTGTGCCTGGTAACGGAGAAGATGGCGGTAAATTAAAAATATCATTTATTAATTTTTGATAAAACTTTGTAGATCCCAGTTAGTACCGAGCATCATTAACAAATCCATTAGTGTGCCACATTGAACGTACATGAATTCATAGTTCGTATTGACAACAGCAAACAGCATAACGCTTAAAAACTCTTTATAGTTATAAAACAGAGAACCACTTCCAGGTGGTTTTCCGACAGCAAAATTTATAGCTTGCCGTCGTAACACAGTGCTTGAAGTTCCATTTTCATCGAATTCTGCTGCTACTTGTCTCTAATATTTTTCTGTTTGCGGCAAATGAAAACTGATAATAAAAAAAAAATTACTTTCATGATTCACCATTATCTTGCTCAAAAGATACTCTGTTGACAATTGCTACAAATAGTCCTTTAAAAACAAAAGGAAAGAAATATGGTATGGTCCAGCCCTACTGTTAATTAAGTGTAACTGTATATTTGTTCATGATACTTTTATGTAATGGTGAGTAATAAACAGGGTTTCGTCAGTAACGCACGTGTTTACATTTGCTCCCTAACGACCACATCATATGGTGACCCTGCTTGCGACATTGTAGCACAGTGTCGCGTAACTCGAGCCGATGCAGGTGCACTTTTCGCGGTGTAAGCAAATTCGTGAGAACTGGCCTGATAATTCATGTCCTCTGTGCATCGTTTTATGTAGATTGAAATAATGAGTTATAAAACGAGTATTCGACCGCGACATTGTGGTTGTAATTTGGAGCGTCCGGAAATTTTGTTTGAGAATCGAAGATGGGCAACAATCAGACTGTAGAGAAGGAAGATGTGAATGTGGCGCAAACGGCGGCTGTGGACCAACTTCGAGAGCATGCAGCCACCACGAACTACATTCTTGCTGCAATTTGTATCTTCTTGGGTATAGGCATCTTGTTTATTATGTACAGATTGTACCGGAAATGCCATCGCGATTGGATGGATGAACATCTACGTGAATTCGCATTGAAGCGGTCTGCAAGTTATTTTAAGAAGCTGCAGTGCAAGCCAACAGTGAGGAAACTGTCTAACGCAGTTCCTATTAAGTGTAGTAGTACCTACTAAAAGGGCGGTCAAAGTGCGCGAGTGCGTAAGTTTTCCGAAAAAACTAATTTGTGAAATTTCAATAAATTTCGGAAATTTTGGAAGATAACAAGATGACCTTGGACTGAAATTGGTACTGATACAATCATTTATTTCTTTTTACTCTAGTTAAGCGAAACCTTTACATAAATATTTTCGTAAAATCTTTCTGAGATTTATAGAAGATTCTTTGGAAGATATTGTAAGTTAATTATGTCGTTAAGATAATTTTATTTAGTATGTAATTGTGTTTTACGTATAGAGTCGAGCAAATAAACGGTAGATGAGCTCATAGAGTTACTGGAACAGTTCAAGTATATTAAAGATTACTTAACTAAATTGGGTCCAAGTAGAAGGACAGCTAAAATAAAGAATAAGAAATATATTGAAGTAAAAAACTTAAAGAAACAATTTGGTTTTGTGTTAGAGAGTGTAAAAGTTTTATCAGAAACAAAAAAAATGTGTAAATTAGAAGTAGATAGAATACAAAATATATGTGATAGGATTAGTCAATATTATATTAAAATAAGAGAGTTGTGTAGTGAGACAGATTCTGTTTCCGAGTGGACTGCCTCAAGTAATTTAATAAAAATTGAGAAATTCCAATTTAAAACCGCTATTAGTCTTTTACCGGTTATGGATAAAACGGAATCGGTTGCAAAGCAATTAATTTCTAATATTGAAATGTACTCCGATATGTTAGAAGCCGAGGAGCAGAAAAAGCTAATAACTGTTGTTTTAAGATCAAGGTTGTCTGAAAATGCAAAACTACGCTTGCATCTTATGCCACAGCAGTTCCAGATCTGGTGAAGGACATGAAGGACCGACTTCTTAGTAGAAAATCGGACACATCGCTGCAACAGCAACTGCAATGCGCTAGGCAGAGCGATAAAAGCGAAGAAGACTTCGGTAAGTAAATAGAACAATTATTCGTTGATTTAACTATTTCTCAAGCGGGAGACTCGAAAAAATATGAAATTTTAAAAGCTGTGAACGAAAGGAATGCTATTAAACGTTTTTCCGATGGTCTGAGAAATAGTCGAATCAGCACTATCATAGCAGCGAGAAACTATATTTTTTTTTGAATGACGCAATCCGTGGTGCATTAGATGAAGAACTATCGTCATCGACCGATGAATGATGAACTTCTACCAGTATAGAGGTTGGTCAAATAATTTTACGCCCCTTAATAATTATCGTGATCTGTTCAACTTGAACAGAGGACTTATTATAGCGCACTTATTATAATTCCCAAAATTATCGAGGCAGTGGTTACAGACAACAAAATAATAATCATAGTTTTAGGGGACGGCAATTGTATAACAGAACACGGAATCCTCGTGGTCAAAACTGTCACCGTGTTAATGTGACACAATCGACCAGTACCGATGACTATAAAAATATTCGTCCCCTTAATGTGACACAGACAAACAATGATAATGGTAATCATAAAAATTTGGAAATACCTAAAGCATAAAAGTTCAGTCATATTTAACGTGTTAGTTATTTTTGGTTACTCGATACCGGTACCTCGCTGTCTCTCGTTAGACACGAAGCGATGGTCAGAGATCAAATCCCTTTTCGTGCTGAGAAAATAAAAATCATTATTATTATATATTATACAGTCCTGATTAATATCAGGACTGTATAATCGCTCCCAGTGAATTATGTGAAGGAGTTTTTCTTGCTAGTGTACTAGTAAGCCCACGTAAAGGAATAATACCTATTAAGATTTTAAATACTAGAGACGAGGAAGTTCAGCTTAGTTATTTTACTCCAGAATTACTGAGTTTAAGCGATTATTCAATTTGTAGTTTGAAAAGAAATTAAATAATTCGAACAGAGTAAAGAAATTGTTTTCCATGCTAAATTTAAGCCATTTAAATTCTGAGGAACAGATATCTATAGAGAAAATTTGTGCGAAATATTCAGGTGATAAAGGTGTTACAAATTTATATCAACAAAAGATTTATTTAAAGGAAAACGTTACACCCTCTTATGTTAAACCGTATAGGTTACCTATGTCAGAAAGACAGGAAATAGACAGTCAAATACAACAAATGTTGAAAGACGATATTATAGAAGAAAGTTAGAGTGAATGGAATAGTCCTATTTTGCTTGTACCAAAAAAGAGTGAAGATTCTAGCAAGAAATGGCGTTTAGTGATAGACTACAGAAAATTAAATGAAAGGATTAGGGATGACAAGTTTTCTCTTCCGAACATAACCGAAATTTTAGATTCTCTCTCTGGCGCAATATATTTTACTTATTTAGATTTATCACAATCATACTATCAATTATTATTAAAGCCTGAAAGCAGAATTTACACAACTTTTACAACAGATAAACAATGGTGCCGATTCTATTGTCAGACTCACTAAACTAAAACCTAACTTAATTTCTTCATATGAAATCAACCTTGTCTTCTTCGCAACAAGGTCTATTTGTTACTGGCATCTTTTTCTCAGTGCCACTAAATTTCACTAAAACCTGTCAACTTTATTTCCACGCAGCGAGAGTCCCCATTTATTCAAATGCCGTATAATAGGGATGTTGACACTAATCACAAATGTATGTTGCATTTTAACTAAATGATTCATTGTGATATATAAAAACCTTAAACGACGTTTTTTTCATTAAAAAGACTGTTATAAATATATTATAAATGATTAAAAAAAGGCTGAAATAGTAACCATGACCACGTGACTGAAAACACCAATCAGATCCTATTACGTAAATTTCCGAGAGACTGACAGTTGATACTTGGAAAGACAACTAGCTGTCAGCAGCTGTCAGTTGGTATCATAGTAAATAATAGTAACTGTTTGTATACTCTTTGATATTAACATAAAAATCGTCACTCATTGCGTGAATTATCTCCAAGTTAGTTGCAACTCGGTAATAATCTTATCACTATGGAAACTGGATTTATCAAAGGAAACTCTTCGAACTTACCGAAGATAGATTCGTTGATGGTGCCAAATTTTTTTACAGGAAACCAAGATTTTTGTGCTGCTGAACTTAGGAACGTGAAAACGTCTTTGTAAGTATAGTTAGTTGTATGCTAATTACAAAAAAAAACACATAACGTTGAATATTTTACTTAGTAGTTAGTACTACTTTATTGTCTTTAACACTACATTTATTGTAACGTCAACTTAAATGTTATAATAAGTATTTCATATTTGTTTGTTTCAGATCTTCCAGAGAATCTTATGGCGACGATGCCATTGGATATGTTCAGGTAAAAAGACAACTACATTTGTGTGAGATCAAGTACCGCGTTTGCCCTGAACACAAAGTTCGCTCTAAACCATATACAGTCACTGTTATTGTAGATGAAAAGAATGGTGACGTTATCAGTACACAATGCCACGATTGTCCTGCATCGGCAGGTGGATGCAAGCATGCTGTGACCTTTTTGATGTGGCTACATTGAAGAAGCGAAGAGCCCTCTTGTACACAGGTTGAGTGCTACTGGAAGAAACCAAAATTTGCCAATTTGGTAGTACCATAAAATTCATCACAGCCTCTGAAATGGGTAAAGGAATTCCTTCAACATCAAGTGATGTCAGTGTTTTTAATGAGTTTGTGGTAGAAACTGCAGCCAAAGGGATTGGTAATTGTGAACTGATTCGTTATTTAAAAACTACCACTAACGATTTAGACACAATATCAATGTACCAACTAGTATTGAGATACAGAGATCCATCTTGTGAAGAATTTATTAAAAAAATAATGCCATCTTTCACTACTGAAATTTTACAAAAGGTAGAAGAAGATACTAAATATCAGACCAAAAGCAACTTGTGGCATGAGCTAAGGTTTGCCAGGGTAACAACATCAAAGGCTCATGAAGTTAGCAAATGTCAGACCAGTGATGGTGCATTGGTGGCATTAATTATGGGTGGCAAAATGCCCGATACCCCAGCTATGAAGAGAGGTCGAGACTTAGAGCACAAAGTGCTTCAAGTTGTACAAGAGAGATTGGGAAAAGAAATTAAAAGATGTGGTCTTTTTATCAGTAAAGACAATCCCATGATTGCAGGTTCGCCAGATGGAGTAGGCCATGATTTTATTATTGAAATTAAATGTCCATTTAGTGACATTACATTTAAAAATTATCTCCACAATGGAAAACCTACAAAAAAATGTTTTTCACAAATCCAAATACAAATGTATGTCAGTGGAATAAAGAAATGTTACTTTTGTGTTGCGGATACTGACTTTCAAGTTAACAACAGAGTTCACATTATTTGCGTGGAGTATGATGAAGCATATACTAATGCTTTAATAAAATCATTAGCTGTATTTTGGAAAAACTATATTTATCCTCTGTTGTTCAAAATGTCAGAAATATAATAAAAATCCAGTATTTTTAATTCAGTTTTTTATTTGCACACACATTTACTTTTATTTATTTGGTAATCAAAGGATTTTGTAAATTTATAAGCCCACAAGCTATAACTATTACATTGTCTAGGTTTCCTAAAAGGTAATTATTTATACAAGCATGAGGCTTCAACAGTCTAATCACTCTTTCAATATGAATTCGTAAACTTGCAATTTTTTTGGTTTCCTTTACTTCCTTTTTTGTTAATTTACTACCAGATTCAACACTGGGTGGTTTTATCAACTGACATCCAACCCCAAGTAGTAATGGTTCAATGTGTTTAAAGCCCCTATCAGCCATTACATGTGAACCACTAGGTAAACTGTTTAAAAAATCACAATTTTCTAAGAGACATACATCACTAATGCGACCTCCATAACCTTGTGATATATAATTAATCAGTCCATTTGGTGTACTGGATATAAGGTACTTCATTGTATTGGCCTTTTTATATTCAGACCAAGTCAGAGACTGATTCAAAGCATTGCTAGGTTTTTGAATTTCTATTTCCAAACAATCTATAATGCAAGTAACATTAAAATAGTTTTTCCTAAAGGCTATAGGCAAACATCTTCTGATAGCTGACTTATCTAAATTTACAATGAATGGCCTCATAACCTGTGCAATTTTAGGTACATTTTCTTTGAAAAGTCCCATTTGTACATGATAGGATTTTGGTCTGTGTAGTCTTGCTTCGACATTTGGGTGTATATAATTTGGACTCCCTTGTCAATTTTCCTTTGTTTTTGCATTTCATTAGGTAGATCTAAATAAACAGAAAACAAATGTTAAGCGCTATAAGTAAAAAAACTTTATCATTGGTTATTAAGTTTTATTCTATAAAATAATTTGTATGTAAATCAATAAAAAGTAAGAATGTTAATTATAAATAAGATCAAAAATGGGGCATTTATAGACTAGTGAATAAAATATAATAATTGTGGAATAAATTATGTCGATATTGACATACCTGAGCTTGTGCTTGGAACATTACTACACAAGTTTACACATTCTTCAAACACAACAGTTCTTTGCTCTTCCAGTTTTCCACATTCTGTTATCAATTCCAGTCTTTTTCTTTTCACACCGATTGGTTGATACACATTATAAGATATACTAGGCCTTTCTGGTTGACAAGCAAATTTTGTTGGTACACAATCAGGTTTCATCTTTATTCTAGATATCATACCCATTATGGTATATTCTACATAATTTTCCATGTCTTTTGATAACTGAAATTAGATTTGTAGGTTAATAATCATACTTACGTTTTGCGAATATAAGTAAATAAACTGTCTAACGCGAATGTACCTACTATTTAAGTACGTTAATGTCTACATGTCATATCGAAAAAGAAAACTTTATAAAAAGATTCAAGTAGACACTTGATAGGTTTTGTTAGGTACTTGTAAATAATCAGATACTTACATCGAAATGATCTTCACAAAAATTTCTTGACAACGACGCTGCCTCTCTTCCAGCAAGTGTTAGCCACTTTCTCCTTATTTCTTTATTTTTTGGGACATTTATGAAAAGTTTTTCCGGTGTGCTGATTGTTGTGCTTTTGCACTTGGGCACTGCACAGCATTTGTAATACTTTATGTCCATTTCTCTCAGGTAAAGCACTTAAATTTGGTATATTCGTGAAGGTAACCGCGAGCACAAACACCAAAAACACTTAATTCTCTGACGCGCTGACAGTTGAATAATGTTTTTCGGATAATGACGTAATCAAACTGAAGTGAGTGTTTGGGCGGGAAAATTTAAAAGTAACTTTATTTTTCAATTTTTTCTTATAAATTTAAGTGTTATTTTAACAGAATATTATTTATTGCGTTCAGTAAAGGTCTAGGTATAAAATAAAACCAGTTTTGAAAATATGTCAACATCCCTATTGCCGTATAAAAACTTGTTCAAAACGAACTAAGATGACGTTATTTTAATCGACACCTACGAAGACGCTTACTAAAAACACAGAGCAAAAGAGACGGCATTCAACGGATAGCGGCTCTTGCTACGTGGTATTAACGTTTATTTAAGCGTGTCAGACTTTAGTCGACAAATAAATTACTTATTTCGATAGCGACGCATGTTACCTACTTGTTTATATTTGAAATAAGATCTTGTTTCGAAGGGTACAAGGTTTACATCTTGTATGAAGAAAATTTAGTGAATTATAGTTAAGAGAGAAATTCAACAGAATTGACACTAATATCAACTTAAAAGGTTACCGATGGGTTTAAAATTAGTCCAAGTGCCTTTAGTCGTTTAATGACAGTCGCTATGGCTGGTTTAAATTATGAAAAAGCTTTGATATATTTAGATGATTTGGTTTGCCATGGACGGAACTTAGATATACATAACAAAAACCTAATAGATATATTTGAAAGATTAAGAAAAGTAAATTTAAGTAAACCCCAGTAAATGCCAATTTTTACAAAAGGAATTATTATATTTAGGACATATAGTATCATCAAAAGGTGTGCAACCAGACCCAGAGAAAACCAAAGTTATAAAAATTATCCAACGCCTCAGTCTAGTGACGAAGTGAAACGCTTTGTCGCTTTTGCCAATTATCGAAAATATGTACCTAATTTCGCTGAGATCACAATACCACTCAATAAATTATGTCGAAAAGCAGTTGAATTTGAATGGACGAATGAATGTGAAAATGCCTTTAAAAATCTCAAAGAATTGTTATGTAACCCTCCTGTACTACAATATCCAGATTTTACAACTGAGAACGAATTTATTTTACGAACCGATGCCTCTGGTAAAGCTATCAGTGCCGTGTTATGTAACAAAAATGATTTACCGATTGCCATGTGCCAGCCGTACTTTAAATAAAACAGAAATTAACTATCCTACTATAGAGAAGGATCTTTTGGCCATAGTATGGTCAGTGATATTTTCGACCATATTTGTATGGCAAACTTTTCAAAACATTTACATGGGCCGGCCTTTGAGGTGGGAGTAGGGGAAGAGGGGGGAGGGGAGAGATGGAGAGGGAATGGTTAGGGCCTCTGGTAACCTCACTCACTCTGCGAAACACAACGAAACATTGCTTAACTACCGGTTTTGTCTGAGGCCGCGGTATCACTCTGGTCGAGCCGGCCGAAGCATGGCTCTCCTCTTGAATCCCATTAAAACACACAAAACTGCAGCTTTCAGGGGGAGTTTCAAATATGCAGCGACTCACTGTTGGAATGACCTGCCACCACCCATGCGAGGCCTGAAATCGAAACAAACTTTTAAAAGACATTTAAAGTTACATTATCTGACAATACAGAAATCCACATAACATCTCATAACAAGTACAATATTTTTTATCAGAAGAATATAAAACTAAAAACTTTTTGTCTACACCCGCTAAACACTAGCGGGTGTAGACAAAAAGTTAGCCGAAAAAGAAGAAAGGGCAAGACAAAGGAAATTAAATGAAGAGAAAAAAAGATGTGAACAAATGTGTTTCGGAGGTTTATCGTCATCTGTTACTACGGAAGATTTTATTCAAACGCAAGGACATCACGACCTATATACCAGCTCTGATGAAAGCCTTGATGAACCCTTGGCATCCTCCAACCTCTCAAATGGTAAGTTCTGACACTACTACAAAAAGAGGAAGGAAAAACTTTATAACACCTAAGTTAGTTGCTGCTTTAGATAGATGTCAATTAAGCATAAGAGATTCTGTTTATATAATTCAGACTGTAGTAGAAGCACTAGATCTTAGCTGTGACGATTTTCCGATAAACAAATCGTCTATTCAACGTATTCGCACACAGAGTCGAAAAGATAGAGCGGAATCTATAAAATCAGATTTTCAGAATAATATGCCTGAAATGGTGACCGTTCACTGGGATGGGAAATTATTACCTGGACTTGACGTGAGAAGTTCTAAAGAAGAACGCCTGCCAATCCTAATTTCATTTGGAGAAAAGGAACAACTTCTGGCTGTACCCAAACTGGAGAGCTCTTCCGGCCAGGATCAAGCTAAAGCTGTGTTTAACGCACTTTATGACTGGAACCTCGATGACAAAGTACAAATAATCTGCTGTGACACAACTGCGTCTAATACAGGGCGATTGAAAGGAGCTTGTGTACTTTTAGAACAAAAACTAGAAAGGGAATTACTACTCTTTGCTTGCCGCCATCACGTTTACGAGCTGGTTTTAAAATGTGTGTTCGAAACAAAAATTCACCAAGTCACAAGTAGCCCTGATATACCACTGTTCAAAAAGTTTAGAGACAACTGGAAAACTATTAATCCTGCTGCCATTGAAACATATACTGATATCGTCACACGACATTTTTGTAATAAAACAGTAGAAGATTTGTTGACATTTTATAATGAAGAACTGCAAAAAACCATTAGACGTGACGATTATCGGGAACTGATTGAACTATCTATTATTTTCTTAGGAGGAGACAGTGAAAAAAAAATTAAAATTAGACCTCCTGGAGCGATGCATCAAGCAAGGTGGATGGCTAGAGCTATTTACTCTTTAAAGATATGTTTGTTGCAATCCCAGTTCAAAATTAGCGCCAAGGATAAGCTAGCACTTCAAGACGTCTGTTTATTCGTTGCGGTTTTATATGTAAAACCATGGCTTGGATGTAGTTTGGCGGTGAAGGCACCAAACCAAGATTTGAGCTTTTTAAAGAGGCTTAAAGAATATGAAACTGTTGACAAATTGATCTCCAAAGCAGCCCTGAGCAAGTTTAGTGAACATCTTTGGTACTTGTCAGAAGAAATTGTCGTTCTATCACTCTTTGATAATGAAGTTAATGAACAAACTAAATCGAACATTGTAATGAATTTCCAAAGAGAGAGTTTGTATGATTCTAGGATGAGATACATTCCATCTGAAGAAGATATGTCTGATTATTTGTATAGTAAGTAGGATAACACACAATAAATAAAACTATTTTTTTACTGTTTTCAATAAATTGTTAATAATACTACCTTATTTATTGTTGCAGGAAAATCATTAAGTGATTTTGTGTCTGTCAAGAGCACAAATTTATTTTCCCGTTTAAAAATTGATAAAGATTTCCTCCAGAGACCCGTATCTACATGGGATGAAGATGTTTCCTATTCAGAGGCGAAAAAGAAAGTGCTTTCCTTAAGGGCAGTTAATGATACGGCTGAAAGAGCTGTAAAACTTATGCAAGATTTTCATGGTTTGATCACTGCAAAGGAAGAACAAAAGCAATTTTTGCTTCGCTGTGTTCAGGAGCATAGAAATCTGTACCCAGACTGTAATAAAGAGACTCTTAAAAGAAAATATCCTGCCTGATCTGTATTTTATCTTCTTTTAATAAATATTTCATAAAAAAAATTGTGTTTCAATTGATTTAGCTATTTAATGGAAAGGGTTAAAAACAGCAATTTTCAAAATGTTCAGAGTTCTGTCGGCACGTTTTAACGTTGACGTAGAAAGATGAAATTTTGTATTTAAGTATGTCTGGGTAGCTTAAAAAAAATAAGAGGTATGCATTTCGATATCTCAAAAAAAATTTTTTTCGCCCATATAAGGGACACCCTAATATATATATATATATATATGTATATATATATATATATGTATATATATATTGGATATATATAATGAACTATTTATTTATTAGCAACTCTTCCAAATTACATTCACAAATATATTTATACATATAAGTATTACATAATTTTTGCTATTAATTCTAACCTTAAGGGTCATGGCCTCAGAAACGGTTTAGTGATCCAGGTCTCCAACAGGTACTGGCAGTGACGTCATCCTTTCCCCCTCACGTTTGAATAGCACTTGTGCATCTGGAGTGAACAATGCTGGCTACTTGCTGAAAACATGACACTCAGTTCAACGATACACATACACACTTCTTACTACACTCACGATACACACTACATTTTTGAAAAAAACATGGCAAATATTCAATAAATAGCTTGCAATTTGTACTTACATGGCGTGTGTTTGGGTTCGCTGGTGGGACGCCATTACGTCACCCAAGGTTGTGCTGAAAATCAGCGCTGCGGCACCAATTTCTTTGAGGCCACAGCAATGCTGAGCATATACCTGTTTTTGCGCATACGTGACGCACATAAAACACTGTATTGTTTCTTCCATATTTAAGATAGGCGTAGTGTTGACATTAAAAAACAATATTATATGCCCACAGACTACGCCTACAGATTACCATAGAGTATAGACTTTTTTTTTTTTATCCGGCTATAAGGCTCACTACGTTCTTTTCCATTTCTATTTTTTGTTTTTTTTTTTTTTTTTATTAGGTTTGTCACTTGCTTTTTTTATTGTATACAAGATGTTCTTTATTTAATATGTCTTGTGTGCGTCCAATGTATGTGCATAATAAATGGTTTTTCTTTCTTTCTTTAAAACAACAACGTGACATGCTAGAAAAGGCTTGCAATTTAATGAACGCAAAGGAAGAGGACTGGAAGATCCATTGGAATGCAACTGAGAGATTTAAATAAATCTCAGCATACTATATACATATATATAGCCCGCAAATAAATTATATTATGTTACTTTAAATAAAAAGTCTGAAGAATAATTTGTGTGTTCAATAATTTACTGTAACACCCACAAATAACTATTGAGCTATGTCTAGGCCTTCATATCCCTCATTCCCATAAATACAATCATCATCATCTTACTAGAGTGAATTTCAGCCTTCTGTTTACACCTCATAATCCCCACAACGTATACGGTTCCCGTCCCCGTACTTTTTACCACCCACACAGTACTCTATCCAATCGCCGGATTCTCCCCTACATACCTTACCATACCAGTACCATCCTTCAACATCCAAACAGTATCATATCCAATCTTCAAATTCACTCCCCCACATAGTAAGGATACTATCACAATCTATACAATTACATATCTGTCCTCTGTCCTCCTCCTGTGTCATCAACGCCTAATAGGCTAGGCCCAGCATTTGAGGAGTCTACTCCTGCGTTAGCAACAGTTACTTATTGGTTTCGTGAATTTAAACGTGATTGAGAGAACCTAAACGATGACTCCAGACCCGGCCGACCTACAACTACAGTAACTCATGAAAATGTCATCTGGGTAAAGTGGCTATTACGGGAGAATAGACACATTACATATCGAGAGATTCAGGCTGACCTGATGGATCACAGGTAGTTTCCGCCATCGTGCATGAACACCTTAAAGTTAGGAAGTTGCTTCGCGATGGACACCTCATTTTCTAACAGAAGAGCACAAATCCCGTCATGTTGAAAGGTTGAAAAGTTCGAAGGAGGAATTTCGCAAAATGTGTTTTATATCCTCGACAACTGACGAAACTTGGATTACAGCTACGATCCTCTCACGAAGCAACAATCCACGCAATGGGTGTTTGAAGAAGACGAGCTGCCACAAATGTAGGAAACACTTGACATGGACCCAGGAGTAATGGGAAAAAAATTATTTTGCGAGGAGTCCCGGTTTGGATTTAGGCCTGATACGAGAACGGTAAGAGTGTATCATCATCCCGGAAATGCTGAACGGCTGAGATGCGTCCAGGAAGTGCACCCTTACCGTGGCTCCACAGTGATGGTATGGGCGGGTATTATGAAAAACAGACGAACTGAGATAGTTTTTGTAGATGGCTATACGAACGCCGAAACTAACGTTGAAGATGTCTTCGGGCCTTATGTTCACCCATTTGCACAAAGTCTTGGCCCAGATTTCACGCTGATGCATGATAATGTGCGTTCGCACGAAGCTCGGATGACCAGAGAGTACTTGGCAATGGAAAACATCCGGGTATTGTAGTGGTCTGCACAATCACCAGACCTCAATCCCATCGAGCACTCATGGGACATGCTCCAGAGACGTGTTCTAGAAAACAACAAGTGTCAACAGGGCTAAATGATATTCGTTTGCCAAAATACGTGTTTGATTATATTATAAAAATATTTTATGATTCTGAAATTCATTCTGGATTCCAGAGACTCGCATGTGCTGCCGTCACTGGTTGCATGCGCACAACACCCAGAGCTGCCCTTAAAGTGGCTCTGGATCTAGCACCACTAGACCTATATATACAGCAAGAAGCAGCAGTGGCAGCCATTAGACTCAAACACCTAGGTCTGTGGTACAACCAAGAGGATCCTCATTCCAAATTATGGAATCAATTAGTGGAATACAAACCACTAATAGCTGCCCCATGCGATAGGATCCCGAAACAACATATCTTCGGAAGGAGGTACCGAATACAACTAAATGAGAACGACCGAGACTGGAGCCGGAGTTTTCTCACAAGACTTGAATATAACAATATCACTGGCGCTAGGCCAACACAGTTCCATATTCCAATGTGTGTGCGTTGCGATAACCTACGCCGCTACCGCGGTCATGTCAAGGGGTATAAAGGAGTATAACATCTGCATACTGTCAGACAGTATGGCCGTCCTAAAGGCCCTGGAGGGCAATACTATGAACTCCGGCCTCATTTACGAATGCCATCAGACACTTGAAGGTTAGCCTCTGTCAATGGGCTAACTCTTCAATGGATCAAGGGGCATAGTGATTCACTCGGAAACGCCGCCGATGAGCTGGCAAGGAAAGAATCTGCAACGTCAGTGGCAGGTCCAACTATACTGCTGTTACTTCCCTTCAATCAACTTCGCTCATGGGTAAGACAACGGACCCGTGAAGCGCACAACGATCGCTGTGCTGACACGCCCGGCTGTAGGCAATCTAGACTGGTGTTGACGAGGGTCTCACCGCGTCTAACTTGCAGACTGCTCAGTCTCAACCGACTTGACATCCGAATAGCTGTAGGAACCATTACGGGCCACTTAGCCCTAAACCGGCACCTATTCACCATCAATGCGACAAACAGTCGTCTATGCAGAAGCTGTCTCAACGCGGAGGAAACGGCCGCCCACGTTGTCCTGGAGTGCGAGGGAGTGGCCACACAACGGGCAAGTATCCTCGCGGGAGCGAGGTCGCTCCTAGAAGCCTGTGAACGCCCCAGGAGGCTTCTGTGCTTCTGGAAGGAGTTAGGCTGGCTCAACTAGCCAGCCTATCTGAACGTATAATGGACCGCTTATGAGTCTAAATGCGGAAACAGAGCCCTATACCAATACCTTTCATCACGGCTGAATATCAAGAAAATGTGGCGAAAGTTGTATAATGCTGATGAAACAAGACTTTTTTAGAAATATTTTTAAATTTGAATACAATATTGGCTTTGGAAGTCCAAGGTGAAGCCTTCAACATGTTCCATTCATTTGAATTAAACATTGAAGATGTCGCATTTGAGGATCTCCTGCTAAAATTAAAACAGTATTTTATACCTAAAGTCAATATGTCAATGGAAAGGCACAAGTTGTTCAACAGAAAACAAAAAAAATGATGAGAGTATTGCCACATACGTCACGGATCTCAAAAACATTGCAAAATTATTTAGGTTACAAGAATCAGTAAAATCAAAGAAAAAAGTAAAATCACAGAAGTCAATCAAATTCAAGCCGATGCAATAATCAGATGAGGCAACCACCGTGTAATAGATGATTTCGCTGTCCTGCCATTGACAAAGTATGCAAGATCTGCAAGAAGCCTAACGTTTTCAGCGTGGTGTCTCGATATAGTAATAAAATATTCACAATATTGAAGTCCAAGAAACTGAGAAGCAGTCGTCAACTGAGATTTTCATTTCATTTATTTGTTTGCTGCAACGCAGTACTCTTACAGAGTTAACATAATTGTCAATGATAAATGTATTAATTTTCTGTTAGATTATACGTGCCGACACAAACATACTATCATACACTACATTTCAAAGTTTACAAACTACAATTATACAAAAAAGTCAACAGAAACTGTCTACATTTAGTGGTGAGATCTATATCTCACCACTGTTGACTTTTTTGTGTGTCATTGGCCTATGCCAATGTACACTTAACGTCTCCTAATGGAAAAAAATATAGTTTGTTGTTTCATATTGCTGATTTACCTTATCAAAATATTTTAAGCCGTGATTGTTGTCAAACATTACATGTAATAAGAAGAGTACAAAATGTTAATTTAGTTCAAACTCTGCTGATGATATTATTGCAAAAAATTATGATTTATTCCAGGGCATAGGTTGGTTTTTCAGTGTCAATTAACTTTGAAACCAGATACAGTTCCTAGCATTGATGCTTGTCGCAGAGTTTCATTTCGCCTAGTGGAGGGCAATAATTGGCGGAGCCAACGAAATGAGTAAGTTCTATTGTTTTGACTTCTAAGAAAAATGGCAAGATTCTGCATAGATCCAAGAAAATTTAATGAGGCACTTATGAAATCAAGTCAACTTTAGCTGGTGCAAAATACTTCACAACTCTTGATGCTAATAAGTATTTTTGGATGCTACAATTAGACGAAGGCTCATCTAGACTCTGTACTTTTATCACTCCAGAAGGTAGAAACCGTTTTTTACGACTTGGTATAAATGCTGCCAGTGAAATATTTCATAGGGATATGAAAAGGAGGTTTGACGAATACCTGAAGTTAAGGTTATGATGGATGATATTTTAATTTATGGACACAAAAGAGGAACATGACTACATATTGGGAAAAGTGTTACATAGAACCAGGCAGTGTAACATTACATTTAATAAAGAGAAATGTAACATATGCAAAAATGTATAATTTTTTCTAGTACTTTGAAAAATATAGGAATAAGAGTAATTGGCCTATAGAACGTCATATTCTCACGGTCTTCTTTTTTGAAAAGTGGTTTTATAATTGTAGTCTTCAGTTTGGAAGGAAATACCCCATGTAAAATACATAAATTAAACAAATGGCATAGTACTGGCGATATTACGTGACTAACATATTTTAATACGTTCGTGGCGATCTCATCGTAACCCGTGCTAGCAATGTTTTTTAACGATTGAATTATTCTGTTAATGTCATATGGTGTTGTGGGATTCATAAATATAGAATTATAATTATTACACGTATTCAATGTAAGTTTATTATTTTATGTCAAATTATTGTTTAATGTCAAATTACTGTTTAATGTCAAATTACTGTTTAATGTCAAATTACTTCTTGATGTCAAATTACTGTATACTGACAAATTACTATTTAATTCAATTTTTATTGTCCAGATAACTTGATTTTCAATGTCAATTAAAATTGTTAAATTGTTCAGCAATTTTGGTAGGATCAGTTATTATTTGTCCGTTGACATTTAATCTCGTAATATAGTATTTTGGAATATTTAACTTATTTTTATTAATTATATTCCAACTAGCTTTCGATTTACTTCTACTATTATGAATGTAATGGCTATTTTGAACTTTTTTGTGAGAGTAATTATTTTATTTAATCTCGAGGAATATGTTTTAAAATTTATTTTGTCAATTTTACTTTTGGACTTTCTATATTTCCATAGTAAATACCTTTTAAGTTTTGAGCATAATTTAACCCCTTTACTGATCCACTTTTGTTGACGTCTAATAGTTATTTTACGTTTTATTATCGGAAAGCATAATCTGTGCAAGAGACAAAATAGCTCGTGGAAATCATTAAATGCCGTTTCGGGATCATGGTTATTGTATATCTCATTAAAAGTTAAAGAGCTGAGATATTTTCTAAATTTTTTCAGGTTTTCTTTAAACCTACTAACCAACCTGGGAGTTATTTTAATTAGGCAGCTTATTAGCTGTGCTGTATGGTCCGAAAGAGCTAAATCAAATATATCAGCCCGACTGTCACGAATGTAATGTTATGGATTATGTGATCGATATAAGTTTTACTTGACAAACGAGTTGGAGAATTAATGGCCAAGATTATATAATGCTGAGCCAGCAGATCTCTATATGATATATATAATTTTGTCCTTATTAATGTGTTAATATTAAAATCGTCACATATTATTATTTTCTTGCTCTTGAGACAGAAGTAATGTAAGACATTGTTAAATTTGTACAGAAACGCATCTATTTCGTCTGTTTCGTTGTGAGGTGGCCGGTAGACACAAATAACTATTATGTTATGGTTAGTAAGTTCAACGATGACGGCGTCGATCACAAAATCCCGCTGAACTGCAAGAAGCTCGTATGCATCTAAACAGAGCCTTCACTACTTTCATAAATGCTATGAATAAGCGTAAAGAATATGAAGATGACAGAGACTTATTTTCAAAACCTATAGCTAATAAACTGAGGAAAATGCCGGAACAAGATAGGGAAGACATTATATTAAAAAAAAATGAAATACATGGTATGTACCATAGCAAGATACGTTTCTGTAGTCGTTAAAATTTGCTTGTTCAGAGCCCGTCAGCTCATACATTTCAAAGGCGACCATCCTTTTCTTCTAGTCTGTATACCAATGTGCCATCTACCCAATATCATTATGATGGCCAAAATAGTAATTCTCCTTCATATGCTGTTCAAAAAATTAACAAACTCATCACTCAACTCTACCTCACATTTTTTCTGTACAGCAAGAAACAAACCATTCAGTACCGCCTCCAGACCAAATACACATACCCGAATTAAAGCGTACATGTTTTAAAAAAAAAATTTAGATTACTTAACGTAGGCACGAATAAAATTATGAAAACTTCTTGTATTCAAAAGAGTCCCTCATCATCATCTCAGTACATTGTAAATTCTACACCCAATAATGACATTTTATTTCAAGCTATCGCAAACATAAACATTGATGATATTCCACCTATGTATTCTTCACTCCACTCTGTACACTGTATACGATGTCTCTGAAGTATATGATGAATCTAAAAATTGTAATGGTTTTTACTTACCTTAAAAATATCTTTTAATGCTTCATTTATCGCCTTACACACTTCCGGTACAATTAATGAAATTATTTGACTTAATATTTCGGGCAAATAATGCAGACTTCTGTAACTGTCTCCAGTTGCCAAAAAATCTCACTGCCAAGCGTACTTTTGCAGGTATCGAAATTCTCTATGTAGTATCTTGATTTGTAATACTAGGCCCGATCTAAGTTAAGTAGTAAGTCTAAGTTACAAAATTCTGTATAGGGTTCTGCTAGTAATTCAGTAAACGTATTCTCCATACTTTCTCTGTAAAATACAATTAAAATATTGAAATAAATTACAATTAGAGCCGCGCGCTGTGTTCCACTAAGTGACTAGTCAGTCACTTAGTGGAAGAAGGCTCTAAGAATGGACGAAAATATTTATTTCAAACTTAACTAAAATAATTACCTTGTTCTATTCCTATGCATACTTAACATCCACCAACTTCGTTTCCGCTGTGGTTTTTTAATTTTACGTCGGTTATAAACTTGTAAAAAATAATTATTTGCACTGAAAAGGTGGAAGGCGGAAGCACCTATATCTTCAACGTCCTCCATAGAGAATAAGGTTGACCGTGGCCTATTGATATGTGGAGAGTCTGTTTTGATCGATCGTGAATTGGGACAAGATTGATGTTGAAGTGTTGGACTGTTGGACGTTAGTTTGGATCCGACATTATAAACATACCCCGCGGGCAGAAGCTAGCATAATCTTACTAATATTAGACAGGCGAAAGTTTGTGAGGATGAATGGATGTTTGCTACTCTTTTCACCCAATAACGGCGGAACGAATCTGGATGAAATTTGGTACAGAGATAGATTATAGTCTGGAATATCACATAAGCTACTTTTTATCCCGGTTAAACTCGCGTCTTAACCCATGTTGATGCATTTCGGTATAGAGATCTCAAGAAATTTCCGTGGGTTAGCCAAGTAATAGATCTTTATTATATGCGGTTCTAAAATCCACGCGTACGGAGTCGCGGGCAAAAGCTAGTATGTGATAATTGATGTTTTTATTTTTTTTTTAATTTAGGTAAATATTTTAAACTTATACATAAAATAAATAAGGTAACAAATATATATTATTTCTAATTATTAATTTTTATTTCTAATTATATACATCGCACCTCCGGTGCAACAACGTCACTTATGCATTTTTTGTTAAAATTGATCTGATAATGAGAAATTAACGCAAATGTACCGCTTTACCTGGTGCGTCGTTGTCATTTGTGTAGTGCTTAAACTTTTCGTGTGAGGGCAGAAGTCGTTATGGTTTTGGCGCGAATCTAACCGCTACTTGGAGAAACAACGTTTGATTTGTCAGTTGCGCGCGGCCCCTTGAAAATTGTGACAATGTCCGTCCAAAATAGTAATGGTTAATTTAATGTTTAATAATAATGTAATGAAATTTGTATGAAAAACATTTAAAAAAATTCCAAGTGTAAAGTTATTGCGTCATGATACTACGTGGTCCTGTGTTTTTTTAGTTTTTCATTAAATAATTCATGTTTGTTGAATTTCCCATCGATTAATTGGCCTGAAAAATTTGACATACATAATGTTAATTTGCCAATTATTAGTAAAAAATACTTGCATTCGACTTTTTGTACAACGATTTGAAAGAATCAAACCGTCATGTTGAAGAATTTTCTTATGTAATTAGTATTATGCAAGTTGACTTTTAACTTTTAAAATTGTATAAAAGCCAATAACACTAAGATGTCTTAGCTTAACCTTGTGAGAGCTGGAGTGTGTAGTAGGTTCGAAACCTATATGACAGATCTCCAGAATACAATACTATAATTGAATAATAAACACTATAGTTGAAATTACGTAATTTTCGAGAAACTTAGGTATCTTCTTTATTTCCAGACCTCAAGTGGACCAACGAGGCAGAAAACTTGTGCTACTTGCACTTTCAAGCGGCAATCAAGGCTCGGAAGTGCAAGATTTAGCTAGCAATACAGCAAGAATCGAGCAACACGTGCAACATCCAAAACAAAAAAAAATAGTGTCTTATCAGACAAACTCTGAGAATCAAGCAACAAGAGCAAACCCAGGTGAATCTACAACAACTACTATAGAGCGGGATAATACTACTTTAGAAGACAATAACTCTTTGTCAATTTTGGCTAATATCGATGGATCGAATGAACGTGACGATGTTAATGACAGCACATCAGGCGATTTCTCTGGCACAGATTCTGGAGATGAATACAATCCTCGCCGGCCTTCAAGGTCAAATTCATCTAGTAGCTCTAGTAGCAATAGTTCCAACAGCAGCTCCAGTAGTAGTTCTAATAGCAGTTCCAGTGATTCTACAGCTGAAAATAATACTCCTCATAATAATGTGAGCCTTCTTCATGAGCTCAACCAGTCAGCACCACCTATAACAAAATCAAGAGGCAAAAAGAGAACTCGTAAACCATCAACCTGGAAAAAGAAAAAGAATACTACTAAGAGATTGAAAAATAATGGTCAAGCTTATATCTCACTAAAATCTAAAAAAGTAATGCAAGCTAAAAAAATGGGTCCTACATGTACATCGAAATGTCGATTGTCTTGTGCTTCAAGGTTTACTGAACAAAGGAGGGCTGAAATATTTGAGTCTTACTGGAAGTTAGGAGGTGTAGAAAGGCAACGCGATTTTTTAAATGCTTGTACAAGAACACTGAACTGTACTTACCGCCGCATAAAAGCGGATAGAACATACAATAGAAAACAGAACACTGCATATTACTTATATGACAATAAAGAAATTCGCGTCTGTAAAACTTTTCTAATCAACACTTTGGGTATCACACAACGTATTATACGGACTGTTATCGATGGCAAGGCACAAAATGATGGATTTATTTCAGTTGATCGACGCGGAAAACAATGTAAATTGAATCCTGAAGTTATACAAGCAGTTAAAGATCATATCGAATCGATTCCAAAGGTTGAAAGCCACTACCTCAGAGCTAGTACTTCTAGAGTATTCATTGAGGTTTGACAGTTGCTGAATTACATAGAAATTACACTGAAATCCAGAAGCAACAAACCTATTGTAAACTATGATGCCTACTCACGGATTTTCAACCAAGATTTTAATATCGGATTTTTCAAACCAAAGAAAGATCGCTGTGATGAATGTGAAGCATACGAAAATGCCTCTGAAGAAGAAAAGAATAAATTACGTGATAGTTTCAAGTTACACCAGGAAGAAAAAAGTTTAAGCAGGCTCGAAAAAGACAGGGATATGAAAAACTGTCGTGAACCTAAAACCAACACGATTGTTTTTACGTACGATTTGCAAGCAGTTTTACCCTGTCCTGTTGGCAAATCAAGCTCTTTTTACATGTCCGTTTCGACTGCTCGGCCACTATGTCGTAGAAAAAAAAAAACTTATGTCAGCATTTCGAAGGAATTTGTAAAAGATGAACAGTGAAAACCGCAAATTCGAAGAGTCAATAATCAGAAAGTTATGTGGGTTTAACCGTGGCCGCGCAGTCCGCATGAATTCAACTGCGCGGCCACCAGTTCTCTTAAACGGAGCGTTGTAAAAGTCTAATTCCTTTTGCTAATCACTGACAGGATTTCGAAGAAAATGTAGATCATAAAAATAATGCCCTACTGTCTGTAGTTCACGACCTACATCACTCCAAAGTTTGGCCGCGCAGTCCGCACAAAGCGAACCGCGCGGCCACGAGTTTTTTTTAATAGACCTTACACGGAGCTTAGTAGAAGTCCCATTCTTTTTGCTAATTACTGACACCATTTCGAAGAATATGTAGACAGTATAAATAAATCCTATAATTAAGAACTACAAGACCTACAGAACTTAAAACCTATAATCGAAGGAAAAAATAGGGTGACCAAGATTTATAGTGTGTGAATCCAGGCTTTTTTCCATTTCAATATCATAGTATAAATATATCATCACTACACAATATACAAAGTCGCTTTTTCTGTCCCTCCCTATATCCCTATGTATAGATTTTAATGCGGTTTTTTTAATAGATAGTGATAGAAGAGGAAGGTTTATATGTATAATAATAAAATCCATTAAATAGGGGCTGTTATTTTTGATGTTTCTAACGTGATGTACAACGTTCGAAGTACTTCGCCCGCGCGTATTTAAACGTTTTTATAAACCTGTTCAGTAGTAGTTGCGCAAACACACACACACATTATTACAAACTTTCACGTTTATAATATTAGTAGGAAGTAGGATGCCTCAAAAAAAAGTATAGGGTAAAATAAAAGCTAGCTCGCAAAAGACAGATTTTTCATACTTTACATTTTAATTTTTTATTTATCGTGATATTTTGAAAAATGTACACTATATCTATATAAATTATAGCACATGTGTTATTCTGACATGTAAGCTATTTTACTGCAAAGTTTCAGAAAAATCCGTTCAGTAGTTGTTGCGTGAGAGCAACAAACACACACACACACACACACACACACATTATTACAACCTTTCACATTTATAATATTAGTTAAATTATTAAATTATATGAAACATCTGTCCTGTCTGCGAATGAAAGGAATGCCAAAAATATAATATCTTCCTAAAGTGTTTATTTATAATACTTAATTATTTTATAATGATGACGTTTACCTATTGCAGTAGTCCATGCGTTTCATATCCAAGATGTAAGCTGTTTTAAATAACTTCCTAAAAAAGTCACTGTGCGCTTGCGTTGGTATGTTTTCATTCGAGAGTATAGGTAAGCACCTACCCAGTTGCGTCTGTAGCGACTCCCAAAATGGCTACAATATCAGCGGGGAGGGGTCCCGCCCTGCCCCGCGGAGCTTGACTCTGTATAGTGTTTTTATTCAGTCTCGGTTGTTACAGAGTGCGCCCGTGTTTATCAGTGCAGTGTTAGATAGTTCATAGTTATTTCATAGGATTGTATTGTGACTATACTAATTGTCTTTAATACTGTTGCTTTTATCACACAAGGAAGTTTTATCAATCAAGCGGTAAGTACTTATTCAAAACATTAATAAAATGTAATGTATTGGAACATGCGTGTAATTCCCAATTCTTTATTGCATGCCTACAGTTTAAGGTGGGTATTGTTAAATTGAAAGTTGAATACAGTGGATAATATGTTAAATTTAATGCAACATTATAACCATTATCATAAAAAAATGTTTTACCTATTCGGTAGGTCAATTCTAAGCCCTCGAAATACATTGCCAAAAGGATTGAAACTCATATGAATTCGATATTATATTAAAGGAATAAACAAATAGATACCAAATATAAAACTTCCTAGGAAATGTTCGTCCGCGGCAGACTTCCACTAAAGCGGCAAACTCGCGTCAAAGCTCGCGTTGTTACCGTAGCTGGCCGGAGGACCACTTCTTACCACTAATACATCGCATTTTTTTTCAGAACGATGGGTAGAAAAGGACGTAAACTGAGAGTCAACGAAGACAAGCTAAAAAAAATATTTATAAAATATTCCACAGACTGCATAAACACAAAAATTAAATATAATGATCCTATATTTCATACTATCTCAGAAGAAATAAATCACGATATGTCACCGCTTGCGTTGTACTCGTGGCTAAAGAGAAATTACAATAAAGTTTTTGATATAAGTACGACGACAGAAAGTTCTTTATCTTCTCCATCGTGTCGGAGCACGACATCTTCAACGACAAAAAGTGAAATTAATGATAAGCATACAAATCAATTTTCTTTCTTACTAGATGAGCATGAGTGGAAAAAAGTAGAACCAATTTCTGTTCGTTATATAAGACGAGATCTAAAAACTACATCGACACACAAGAAATACAAAACATTGCCTAAGTTCAAGTGGAGCAATCTACTCAAAGAAAAAATATGGCAGTACTCGAGACGACCTTGCACGTGGACTTTCAAGAATAAATTAATTGACTCAGAAGATAATGTGAAAATAAAAGGGAAATGCACACAATGCAGCTGCACTGTAGAAATATGTAGCGAAAAGTTAACAGACAAAACAGCAACTATAAAATGTACAATTTTTAATACAGATAACTTAGTTCCGCATAATCCAAAACTGAAATCTAAGAAGTCACCATACAAAAGAAATCAACTTGCAAAGAAATTACAGTACAAATCTGCCACAGTAATTCATAAAGAAATAGCTTCAAAAGTTATTAAGTATAAAGATAATGCAATCCCTCCCATACTTCCTACAATGAACGCTCTTCGGAAAATAAAGCACGAGAAGAGACAAAGTAATCGTTTGCATGCCAATCCCATTTTAAGCCTACTTATGATGTCAATGTTGCCAAGTTTTAAAAATTTGATTCGCGAAATAAAACTTGTCCCGAATTTTTACATGTATTATATATATATATTGGTCTGAAGAACAAAATCAATTCTACAAAGATTTTTTAGAAAAAAATCCACAGGAAGTAACTATCACTATAGACGCCACGGGATCTTTCTTTCACCCAATAAAACTTCCTGATGGATCAACATTAACTAAGCGACTCTTTCTATACGTTTGTATGCTAACTTCAAAAACGATAAAATCTCAAGCGATATTTCAAATGATAGCGGACACTCATACTGCAGATTCCATATCATCCTGGTTAAAAAGATGGTATAAGGATACATAAGCATACCGCTCCTAACGAAGTTGTAACTGACGACTCGTCTGCTTTGATTGCTGCAAATGTAGATGCTTTTACAACATCTATAACAGTGAAAAACTATCTGAGACAATCATTCTTAGTGTTGAGAAAACTTAGTGTAAACTTACCAGAAGTTTTTCTTAGGTTAGACACCAGCCATTTTATTAAAAATGTTTACAATTTACCTTGTTTTCAAAACGTGGATACTCCAATTAAAATGTTTTTTATTCGATGTATTTTATTGATAAAAAGATCTGAAAGTTTTGATGAAGTCAAAATGATAGTTTCAAATATGGTCAAAATATGCACTTACAAATACTATAACACTACTAATAAAGCTTGGGACTTAGCAATGCAAAATATGAAGGAGAGATTATTCGCTACGGAAGATCCGGTCCCCGAATATGGCGGTGAAAGAGAAACTTTCTATCACGATACCTTAATAATTGAGGAAGATAATATAATGTATTGGTTTGATGAGATCGTTGAGCAACAAAAAAGCTTATTTCAGACGCCGACTGAAACACGCAACAAATATTATCTGCCCCACCTAACATCAACTTTGAGAAGATTGCTAATCAAGCTTCCATTGTGGAGTAACGTAATGTGTCCTTTGTATGATACACAAAATAAGTCGCCTACATCCTCCTCAGTAGAGAGTTACTTCAAAACACTAAAGCATTTGTTATTTGAGACTCGTACTCACAAATATAATATTGATGAGTTTTTGAATATTCATTACAATTTTCTGCAAGGAGAAACCAAAGTTAGTTTGAAGAGTCTGAATGATATTCCACACAATATTAGTTCTAAATCCCGAAAACGAAAGTTAAAGCGAGTTAAAAGCATTAGCATAAAGAAAAGAATAAAAAATGCTGCCGTGACATTCACTTCCGACTCGATATTTGCTGAGGAGCCCTCGTATACCGAAAATTGGAAGGGTGAGGGATATGAAACTCATAAAATAACATCTACTTCAATCTTATTTTTAAAAAATGGAAATGTAAGCGAATCTAAACAAAATGTTTTAAACACCTGCGCGTTTGATTCTGTGTTTTTTATGCTGGCACATGGATACCAAACAAACAATTATATTCGCGAAGTCTTCAACTCTTGTGAAAATAGTTTAATTCGTGATTTTATTAATATATTAGCCCAAAATCAAAATGAAAAGGAAGCATATAAGCTAAGAGAAAACATTGTTTCACTCTATTACCAAAAAAAAAACAATTATTACGAATGTAATTGTAATATGGCTTTTGTGTTTGAGCATATACTTTTTGATTTCTTGTTCAGTGCAGAAAGAAGTAAAAAATGTATTACGCCTTTTTGTAATGAGAAAAATGTAACAAGATTCATTGTGTTTCTTTCTCTCAATTTCGATATTATTAACATGTTTGGTATCAGAAGCTTAGAAGACGCCATCGTTATCGATAATTTAGAATTAAAACATTGTTTAGAATGCAATAACAAAAGCATTAAATACGAATACAAATTAAATAATATTATTTTATTTGATTTAAATGGTACTCAAAACATTATACTTAATGAAATACCACGTTATATAAAAATAACGGAACGTAAAACATTCAAGTTGATAGGTGCGTTAGAGTATGTTCTTCCATGTGTTGGCAATATCGGTCATTACAAGTGTCATTGCTTAATCGACGACCAATGGTTATGTTATGACGACAACCGAAACAAAACTCATGAAAGTTCAGTGCAGCCCATAACACTGCACAATTTAACTTATGGTCTTATTGGTAGTTAAGTTACATGATAATAGGTGAGAATTTTGCTCTAAAGTGGAGCTAAAATTAGATTTTTATTATATAGAGACTTGTTAAATGTTAGATAATAGTAGGCTTATATCGAAATTCACTGTGATTTACATGGTATAGGAATATTTTGTGATTTTATCGTAGTAAGTTTTGCTATAACGATTATAGTATGACTGATTTGTTTGTAATAAAAATATTATGATGTTAATCGATACAAAAACGTAGGTCGTTATTTCTTGATTAAATTGTAATTGTAAGTACAATAACAAATTAAACTGTGATTGGTAGGTAGGTGTAAGTTGTATAATTTTAAGTTTTAGAAATGTTGTTGTTATCGTAAGTCAGATTTTGTTTTTAAATTCTGATTGCAATATGAAAACGAACTGTGATTGTTGAATTAGGTGATTTAAAGTATACTTTAATAAAACTTTATCTACTTACAAACTTATAATTTTATGTTATATAGGTACATGATGTTGCTCTCGTATATCTAGTGTAGTTTTTAAATAAGCTACTTTTTTTAGCTTATATAGTTATGATCTTAATCGTTACAACAACGAAAATAAGCAATTATTTTTTAAATTGTAATTATAAATATGAAAACGAATTGTGATTTTTAAATTATGTGATTTATAGTTTATAGTAATATTATGTTTTATCTATTACTTAAGAAATAGAAATATAAATCAATCGATGACATTTTTTTCTTTATATCCTTTTAATTAGCTTCTCTACTCAATTTCAAACCAAAAGACTAAAACTATTTGCATGTTACGATAAAAAGTATAGAAATATACGTGACAATGAAAACGTCTTATATGGGAATATCTCGTCAGCGCATCGTAAATCATGGTCACCCTTCTTTTAACTCTAGTTACAGGGTATAAGTTCTGTAACTCGCGATTTTCAAACATTAGAACTTCATTCATGATGTTTACAAATTCTTCGAAATCGTATCAGTGATTAGCAAAAAGAAAGACACCTGTACCAAGCTCCGTTTAAGCTCCACTTTAAGAAACACGTGGCCGCGCGGTTCGCCATTACGTGAGTGTTGTGGAACGAGAAGTCCAAACTTTAGAGCTATATTTTTACAATGTATTTTTTCTTCGAAATCCTATCAGTGATTAGCAAAAAAACTTAGACTTTTACAACGCTCCGTTTAAGAGAACTGGTGGCCGCGCGGTTCGCTTTGTGCGGACTGCGCGGCCAAACTTTGGAGTGATGTAGGTCGTGAACTACAGACAGTAGGGCATTATTTTTATGATCTACATTTTCTTCGAAATCCTGTCAGTGATTAGCAAAAGGAATTAGACTTTTACAACGCTCCGTTTAAGAGAACTGGTGGCCGCGCAGTTGAATTCATGCGGACTGCGCGGCCACGGTTAAACCCACATAACTTTCTGATTATTGACTCTTCGAATTTGCGGTTTTCACTGTTCATCTTTTACAAATTCCTTCGAAATGCTGACATAAGTTTTTTTTTTCTACGACATAGTGGCCGAGCAGTCGAAACGGACACCTTTTTACTACAAATCGAGACTAAATTGTTATAATTTAACAATGTCTAATGCTAACAAGCAAGAAACAACTTGTTATTTTTGGCACGAAGGCTTGGGTAATAGAGGAGCCATCGAAATAGGATCATGTGTATTTAAATACTTGGAGCAGATTTTACTTGAAAAACCGGGTTGCGATATAATTATTTACTCGGACAATTGCTGTGGGCAACAAAAGAACAGATTTGTTTTCGCCATGTACTATTATGCAGTTAGTAAGTTTAACATACATTCAATTCAACATAACTTTTTAATTCGTGGTCATACCCAAAATGAAGGAGACGCAGCACATTCAGTTATAGAAAAAACTATAACAACAGCTAAAAATGCTGGATCAATTTATGTCCCTGACCAATATATATCCCTCATTCGTGAAGCGAATTTCGATGATTTCTTTGATTTAAAGTCACCTGAGGAAGAAATGAATTTCAATATAGGGAAAAATTTGAATGGAGATGTAATCAAAACTGGTGACATAAAAAATATTAAATTCACAAAGGTTTGTGAAAATTACCAATATCGAATCTCTTATAAAACTGAAACCTGGGAGGAAGCTAAAGCTATAATTCAACGAAGAGGAATAAACTTACGCAGAAATAGGGACAACGCTCGCTTCGTTTATCCTTCGATAAGCGAAATTCCCTTGAAGCAAGCATACACTTCAAAACTAAAAATAACAGAACGCAAAAAGCATGATTTATTGCAATTAGTACAGGCTAATATCGTCCCAAGATATTATGAAAGTTTTTACAATGATCTCATTTAATACTAAATTTTTTACTGTTTTACCATTTTACGTTTTTGATAATCTTTATAGTCACATTTCCACAAGCAGGGAAAAGAAGTTTCTTAAAACTGTATCTTTAAGAACTCTGACTTTCCTGGGAATGAACAATTTATTCTAAGTTTTTGATGTTTGAAGAGATTTCGTCAAACGATATTATTATAGATAAGTAAAAGATTTTGATTGTTGTTCACGTAGTATTAAGTCTTAACGTAGTGTTTGTATACTCTTTGGTATTAAGTTCACACGATCTTGTATTGTTTAGTTCTCGTAGCGCTACTAGGTGGCGTTGCCTACAAAATACAAGTCGGTGTTAAGACTCTCAAGAGTTCAATGACCTCTGGTAAATTTTTGTAAATTTGTATTCCAAGATGTGCGGCTACAGAGATCATCAGTGCAATCTCTTGGGCCCCATCTAAATATAGAACAGGTATATACTATCAGGTATTTCATTTAGAATCCTATAGTAATATATCCCGCCCAGTTCATCCCGACCTCGGCCACAAACATTTGGTCCTTGCGAGTCGGATAAGGACTAGTCAAGGTGGACTAGTCTTCGGGGAAACGGCGTCGACACAGTGGTGGATTGCTGCTGATGGCGCTGGGGTGCCGGCGAGGCACCAGGGTGTTGAAGATCAAGCTGAGGCCAACGGCGGGCGGAAGCGGAATCCAGAACCCAAGCGGATGTGGCTTGTGGAAAGTTTGTACAGTCGAGTGAGTGCAGGTGGACAATAAAATTGTAAGTACATTTATACTTCACTTTGAAGAGTTCTAGTGGATGGACTTGGAAAAATTTAGAAGCCATTTGAAACATTGGACAAGAACAAATGTCTCGGACTTAGAATTAATTTGTAGTTTAGTTTTAGACTTAGAATAATTTTAAGAAAAGTGCACCTACGGGGAATCCATGCCCAAATTTTCCAAGTTTCGTTTGTTTTAAACACTTAGAATATATTTTGAGATCTGAAACTGGACTTGTAATATTTTGTAATAAAACAGTTCGAGGTAAGCTAAATGGCAGGATTGTGACGCAGTATGTCACTTTGACTTAGAAGAATTTGAAGTATAATACAGTTGTTGTTTCTTACTATATTTGTACACACAAAATGGAGTCATTATTCAATTTACAAACTGATACAAGAAATAGAATTGAAAAAGCTAAGATAAATTTCAAAAAATCACCAAAAGACAGAATCACACAAGGTTATATACAAACTAGATTAGAGACTTTAGAAGAACATTGGACAAAGTTTAATAATATACACAGCAAAATAGTTGAACAGGCCACAACACAGGATATGAAAGGTGTATATTTTACATCAGAGATGTACGAAAAGACAGAAGAAACATATATTAATTACAAGTCTGAATTGAAAGATATTAATTTAAATATAGTAGAACAAAGTACTAGGGTCGAGCAGGTTTCTCCTACTGTTAGTACAGCACGTAATGTTAAATTGCCTAAGATCAATCTTCCAACTTTTTCGGGCAAGTATGCTGAGTGGATAAGTTTCCGAGATCTTTTTATATCACTCGTGCATAATAATAATGATATAGATAAAGTACAAAAAATGCACTATTTAAAAGCATCCTTAAGGGAAGAAGCTCATCAATTATTACGCCAAATACCTATAACTGCATCTAATTATGATGTTTGGGCACAGTTAGAACATAGGTACAATAATAAACGTCATTTAGCTAATAACATTTTGCAACGTCTGTCAAAAACGTGTTAGTGCGGAGTCATCGGTTACTCTCAAACATATATTAGATACTACAACAGACTGTATGAATGCTTTAACTAATTTAGGAATTAATGTGACTACCTGGGATATTATTGTTATTCACATTGTGACATCTAAGCTCGATCAAGAAACTCGCAAGCAGTGGGAGTTGAAAGTTGCCACTGATAGTTCCACCGAATTACCCACCTTAAGTCAGTTCAAATTATTTATAGAAAGTCGTTTTAGAGCACTTGAGTATATGGAGCCTCAGTGGGAACTGGGGCAGTCACGTGGTACCAACTCTTCAAAGCACAGGGTTACGTTGGCGACTAATAAAACAGATTTCAATTCTAAATTAAGTTGTGAGTTCTGTACAGAGCTCCATAAATTGTGCTTCTGCAAAAGGTTCATGGAGTTAGATTTAGATCAAAGAAGGCAATTTGTATTTGAGAAGAAAATCTGTTTTAATTGTCTCGGTGGTAACCATATGGTAGGTCAATGTAAAATTAATAGGTCCTGTCGTATATGTAAGAAGAGACACCATACTCTTTTACATATGTATATTACAAATTATGTGCAAAAAGATCAGGCAGTCAAGCAGGGTAACTCTTCTGATGATGGGAGTGTGCCCTTAGTGTCTTGTCTTTCTACAAAAAATACACATCTTCGTCAAGTTTTACTAGCCACAGCGCTAGTAAGAGCTCAGACAGCGTCGCACAATTTTCAGGTAGTTCGAGCCTTGTTGGATCAAGGCTCTCAAGCTTCATTTATAACAGAAGCTGCAGTTCAGTTCTTGCGGTTGAAGAAGAGCCCAATTAGGGGAATCGTCTCTGGTATAGGCAATGAGAAAACGTCTGTTACCAACTATATGGTAACGTTATTGCTTCAGTCTTTGGCTGATTCTAGTTTTGAGATACAGGTTGAGGCTTACGTTTTAAAGAACATTACTTCTTATCTTCCAGAGCGGCAGTTAGAACCTTTAAGATGGCCAGCTCTAGAGAATGTGATATTAGCAGATCCACAGTTCAATAAGCCCAACAAAATTGATATTTTGTTGGGTGCGGATGTGTTCAGCAAGGTGTTGAGAAATGGAGTAATGAGGTCTCCAACTGGATCATTTGTTACTCAGTGCACCAGCTTAGGTTGGATCCTGTCTGGTACAGCTTATTCGAAAGCCGAGGTCAATAGTACAAATAAGATCACGGCAATGCATGTACACATGAGTGAAAACGATATCCTGAAACGGTTCTGGGAAGTCGAAGAGCAGTTGCCGAAAGAGGGAAAGATATTGACTGAAGAAGAACAAATGTGTGAAGAGTGGTTTGCGTCTACAACCAAAAGGAGCGCAAATGGTCGTTATATTGTAAAACTACCATTTAAAGAACAGAACCCCTCGTGTGTAGGTGGTAATAGTAGAGAAATAGCCCTGAAAAGATTTAAATTATTAGAGAGGAGATTTAGTAAAGATGAAGACCTAAAAGACAAAGAGGATATGGATAAAGGCAAGACAGACAAGAGCTTAAATAATTCAAGAGAAGAAATAGAAATATTCGAGACTACAAAAATATTGGGCATTACCTGGTGTCATTGTGAAGATGATTTCAGGTACACAGTTCAGCTAACTTCGACATCAGATAGAGTATCAAAACGCAATATTATATCTGACATTGCGCGGTTATTTGACCCTTTAGGCTGGTTAGCGCCCAGTATAATATTAGCGAAGGTAATAATCCAAAAGCTCTGGTTGGCAGGAGTAAATCGGGATGACGATGTGCCAAACCTTTTAAGGGAGGAATGGCAGACTTACCGTAAAGAACTGTTAGAGTTATCTAAAGGGCGTGTTCCTAGATGGCTAGGAATTACCGGTAATGATAACTGCGTTGAGTTGCATGGTTTCAGTGATGCCTCGAAGACAGCATACGCAGCAGTGATCTATACTAGAATGGTTAACAGCGAAAACGAGATACGTGTTTCCTTATTAATTGCCAAGACAAAGGTCGCACCGATTAAACAGATCAGTATTCCTCGCCTCGAGCTTTGTGGTGCAGTCTTATTAACTCGGCTATTAGCAGACGTGACTAAAGCTATGAATATTCCTAAAAGCAAGATACATGCCTGGACAGATTCGACGATTGTACTTTCTTGGTTGAACAGTCACCCAAGCAGGTAGAAAACCTTTGTGGCAAACCGAGTGTCGGAAATATTAACCACACTCGACTCAGATCAATGGGCTCACATTTCGTCTAAGAAAAACCCTGCAGATTGCGCATCACGAGGAGTTCAACCAAGTTTACTATCCGAGAACCAACTTTGGTTTAGTGGACCCCATTTTCTGTATAATCTTGATATAGTCTATAATCGCCCAATTAATGAGAAGATTATTTTAGAAGAGTCTGTAAAGTGTCACGTCGCCGTCGCAGAAGATGAGTTCCCGGGGGCAAAATTCAGTTCTTTATGGCGATTGCTGAGAGTTTTAGCATTCTGTAGAAGATTCATATATTTTAAGAACAGAAGGAATAGACCGAATTATTTACAAAAGATAGAACTAGAAGAAGCTTTAAAATGCTGCATAAGACATTGTCAGAAAGTAGAATTTCCAAATGAGTACATACAGATAAAAAAGAAAATGCAAATAAAGTTCAAAGGAAGTAAAATCAGATCCTTATGTCCCTATATAGATAGTGATGACATACTTCGTGTTGGTGGCAGACTGCATGAAGCTCCTCTCTCAGATCAATTGAGGCATCCTATAATACTGCCTCATAACGCGCATCTCACAATGTTATTAGTAACAGATGCACACGAGAAAACTTTGCATGGGGGTCCTCAGCTTATGATCAACTACTTAAGATCAGCATATTGGATTATTGGAGTAAAGAGCCTGGTCAGACAACATGTGCGTAAATGTGTGACATGTGTCAAACAAAATGCCAAGGTTAATAGCCAATTAATGGGAGCATTGCCTACTGCGCGAAGCACTCCAACAAGAGCATTTCTTCACAGTGGGTTGGATTACGCAGGTCCAATTAATCTGAGGACGTCTAAAGGTAGAGGACACAAAGCATATAAGGGCTATATTTGTGTGTTTGTTTGTATGGCTACTCGAGCCGTACATTTGGAGGTCGTGAGCGATTTAAGTACTGAAGGTTTTCTCGCGGCTTTTCGACGCTTTGTGGCTCGGCGAGGGCATTGTGCTCAAATATGGAGCGACAACGGTACGAACTTTGTTGGGGCCGCAAGAGAACTAAAGGAACTGACAGCTATTCAAAACAATATTGCAGAATATTTGGAGACTAAAGGCACAATATGGCATTTCATACCGCCTCATGCTCCAAATTTTGGTGGATTATGGGAAGCGGCTGTGAAATCCACTAAATTTCACCTCAAGAGAGTTATGGGAGAGTCAACTCTAACTTACGAGGAAATGAGCACCTTGCTCAGTCAAGTAGAAGCTTGTCTTAATTCTAGACCCATGACTGTTCTTAATGGTGAAGATCTTGATGAACCGATGCCATTGACACCGGGTCATTTTCTAGTTGGTGAACCATTAGTGACAGTCCCCGAACCCAATTACGAGGTTTCGTATATTAGTCCTCTTAAACGGTGGCAGCTAATTCAAAAAATGTTGCAGAACTTTTGGCGGCGTTGGTCTGCAGAGTATTTAACCACGCTAGTTCATAGATATAAATGGTCCTTCCAAAATCCCGAACCAGAGATCGGTGATGTTGTTCTGGTCAAGGAAACAGATTTACCTCCTGCTCGTTGGTTACTTGGTCGAATAGTTCAAAAACCATCCAGGGCCTGACAATATTACCCGTGTAGTCACATTAAAGGTTAAAGGGAATCTTTTGAACCGACCTACATCTAAGTTATGTGTTTTACCGGTCAATGACTAGATCGATTTAAATAATAGTCACTTAGTTATATTATTTGGTTTTAGTATTACAGTTCTTGTTCAGACAACTGTTGTTTAGTTCATAAGTTCATTTGGGTTTGTCAGTTCAAAGGTTTATTTAGGTTTGTTAGTTCATAAGTTCATTTGGATTTGTCAGTCCATAAGTTTATTTGGGTTTGTTAGTTCATAAGTTCATTTGGGTTTCTTAGTTCATTGAACATTTACAACTTATTGTTTAGTTCTGAGTTCATTAATATCATACTATGTATGTATATTGTCAAGGTATATGTATACTTTTTAGTACATAAGTTCTTGTTGTAATGTTCAACCCTCATCAATGACATTATCTCAATTAATAAGTGCATATTTTTTTGTCTATTTTTAAGGACATATTCTTTGATAATGTCCTTGGTGGGCGGTATGTTCACGTAGTATTAAGTCTTAACGTAGTGTTTGTATACTCTTTGGTATTAAGTTCACACGATCTTGTATTGTTTAGTTCTCGTAGCGCTACTAGGTGGCGTTGCCTACAAAATACAAGTCGGTGTTAAGACTCTCAAGAGTTCAATGACCTCTGGTAAATTTTTGTAAATTTGTATTCCAAGATGTGCGGCTACAGAGATCATCAGTGCAATCTCTTGGGCCCCATCTAAATATAGAACAGGTATATACTATCAGGTATTTCATTTAGAATCCTATAGTAATATATCCCGCCCAGTTCATCCCGACCTCGGCCACAAACAATTGTGATACTGTTGATTATTGCGGAATTATATTTAAATACGGGTGCCATAATTTTGTTTAGAAAGACTGATTAATTATTAAGATTCCATGTAGAATTAGCAAATAAGTTCTTTGCTTCGCTTGCAAGTTATTTCCATTCACGCCCCGAGGTTACTTGTACTTACACGTTTATGTGTATAAAGATATAAATTTATTTTTCTTTGCATGTATGACGGCGCGTGCTGTTTAAGCTGGTTGAATCTGAACATGGTTAAATTAGCATTGCAAACTTTTTATATTATGATGGTATCGAAAAGGTAGTTTCATACAGATATTGAACAATTCTACTCATGTTGCAAAAATGTCTACAAAATCGCTGCTACTGAAATAAAAATACGATATAACATGGAGGACCCGGTCTTGTCAAAGCTACAAGTTTTTGAACCAACAGCAGCGCTCTCCCACAATTTCAGGAGCCGTTTCCCAACACTTATGAAGTGATTCCGCTTATGATTGCACCAGATGATAACGCAAAAAAAACAAATAATTGATGATCAATGGAGACGGCTGCCAAACGTACAAGCTTGGTATCCTGAAGGATTTAATGAAATTAGTGAGCCAGATAAGTTTTGGACTCTACTCTTATTGACCTTACTACATTGTCCCTACCTCATGTAAATGCTGACTGCGAGCGAGTTTTTAGTAAGGTTAATTTAATAAAAACAGACATCAGAAAACAACTGTAGAAACTGCGAACGGGACACTTCTTGTTGCAGAGAGCCTAACACACGTACCTTCGTACTGAAAACTGCGTCAATTTTAAACCGACGAAAGATGACATATACAATATACATCAACATAAATAAGAACGACGTCAGTGAGGCTGAAGATGTACCTGATATTATCTTTGTAGACGTGAACTAAGGCTAGAAATACCACATACAATTTCATAGTTTAAGGAAATTTAGGTTAGATGTCGCCGCTGTTGAATGATTTGTGATGGTCTTGGTCACACCTCTGATGCTCTGATGGCGTACCAGCAACGGAAAACGCTTCAACGTCACCAAAAATCTGCCAAAGAAACTAAGATGTTTTTTTCTGATTGTATAATACCTCGTTTATCGTCGTATATTCAAGAAATTTGACAGATTGTAGTAGTCTGATGTGCCGGTCACCGTAGATTCTCATTTAACCTCAATTTTAAATTTAATTTTTTTCAAATTTAGCACACATGTTAAAATAAAAAAATTAAGAACTCATTAATAAAATAAAATAAAAGTTACTGACTTTTTTAAATTTTAATAATCTTTATTTTTTGTTTTAATGATGTTCGCTCTTCGATCATTCGAATTTGGAGCGAGTAGTGTTCCCCGCTATCTCGATCAATGGGCGTCCCTGTTACCGCACTGCGATTGGCGTGGGCGTGAGACTACGAGGACAGCACCACCGACCGGAAAAAAGTAGTATCAGCAGTATAGAGAGAGAACGACGAGAAACTATCTTCGAAAATTTGCCTTTTTAACTGTAATTGTGGGGTTTTACCGGTGATCACCGTGTGTTCATTGAGATCAGACAGTATACAGTGAAGTGCAGTTGTGCCAGTCACCTTAGCAGAGAAATCACGCAGCCTCGAGCCTTGGACGTTCCAGCGGACAGGTTTGTGGGTTTTCTACTTTGCGCCGAATTTGTGGGTGATCGAAGGGGAGAGACGTTCTCTCTAGGCATCTCTGCGAGAGCGTCAGTTAGTGTCCTCTTTCTTTATATCTCAAATACAGTCCATTTCTCTCAAAGAGTGTTCGTAACATTGACACGTGGTTGTCGTACGCCACAAATGATATTAACATTTTATTTGTTTTATTCAAGTTTTTTAAGAAAACAAATGTCTTCTTTTGCAGTCATTTAATGTTTCATTATTGGTTTATGACATTTTAAATGCTTGATGTATGTAAGAGGTTTGAAAACCAGAATACGAGACTTTTAATTGTTTATGTACAAGAAAAAAGTTCCAAGGTTGGTACCCTGGCTCACACGTCTCATGTCCCCTTGGTACAGTCGCATTATTGTGTTACAAGAATTGAAAAAAAACGTGTCAACAAGCATGAAAAATTATTTACGATGTGAATTGTTTAATAAAAAATTAATAAAATATATCATAATTAACATGTCGCAGTTCACTTGGCATTTTATCGACGAACCGGATGTGTACTACGAACTGTACTTTAAAGAATTTACCACTTTTGAAAGTCATCGAGGAAGTAACAGAATTTCCCAGCCCAAGTAGTGAATTGATTGTGACAGACAGTGAAGATGAGTGACATTACTTTCATACCCACTCCTCCGACGACAGCTCCACCGTCTTGGGAGAACGCATCAATTTCCACACCGCCGCATCCAATCTATAAGTGGGAACTGATTGACCTGACTGATTGAATTGGCGTCTGCAAAGAAGACCAAAATAAAAGAGCTTCATCACGCCTTTTGCTATATTCAAGTTTTCTCGAATGCCATTCGGTGTTCGGTACGTTCCAGATACATTTCAGCAATTAATTGGCTGAATACGTATGAGCTTACCTGATGTGAAGCTGCTGGCGTATTTGGATGACCTCGACGTCTTCTCACAATCCTTTAAAAGCTACCAAGAAGACCAGAAAAGTGTTCACTTGACTTATAAACTTCGGCCTGACAGGAAATCGTGAAAAAAAAAAATGTTTACTGCTCGTCTATGAAATATTTAAGTCAGTCATTACATTACGCCAAAAGATTTACAAGTGGATCCTGAAAAGATTGTTGCTAACTTGAATCTTCCTACCCCCTCCTCTCTGAAACATCTTATCAGACGTACTCCTGATATCGAAGATTCAGTAAAGATTTTGCGAACCCCTCACTTGCTTAACAAAAAGGAATAATAGTTGGGAATGGATGGAAGAGCAACAGAAGGCATACAACGAATTGAAGAAACCCTATGGGATTAAGAGCGACGAAAGAAAGAAAGAACGAAATGCGATTTGAGCAATTTTGGTCCAGGTGGAACCGGGACCGACGGCTTAACGTGCTCTCCGAGGCACGGAGGGGTCTCAATGTGTTGAGAATGGTCACCCATCCTAAGACTGACCTGACTAGTATTACTTAAACCTACTCGGTTACCACTTAGCCACGAGGCCCTCTAGGTAAAAACGCAGACGAGTGCGGACTGAACCGCCTGCATCTTTTTTTTAACCAATTATAATCCTGGAGTGTTCAAATGTAGAGTGAATAGGTTTCTCTTGGATAGGCGTGTACCGTCTTCGTCTTCATCGTCACTTTCCATCAGGTGAGTTGGAAGACAAACGCCTATGCCTTTTCTTAATAAAAAGAAGTTTTCACTTCAAAAATATACTACATATATATATATATATTAATAGTGTTGCATATATTTGCCAATTAAATACCAATCTATCATCAGTAAGTTACTTCATGGAATAATTATAGCAGTTATGCATATATACATAGTTAATTTCCCTATTACAGGAATCTCACATTTTGAAAATAGTGAGCGCTCTTGTGTTCCTGATTTGTCTAAAAATTACATTGACAAGCAACTATACCTTATAAAACAGGCAGCATGCAATACTTTAACACGCATAAAACATGTGTATGTGTACCTTGGACATCATTAAAAGATGTTGGTGTTGAATTAATTTAAAAAATCCTGCATACAGTTCCGTTAAAAGTGTCTTATTTGATGATAGAAAAAAGCCCTTGAGATAAAAAAAAATATAGGCTATTTTTTTTTATCTCAAGGGCTTTTTTCAAAAGTCCAATAGAGTTAGTAGTGCCACCAAAATAAAAAACTATGTCTTTTGGCAGACTATGCTTATGGCGACACACGCATTGTCGCATTTTGTTCGGAAGAGGCCAGAAAACGAATACCAACATACATTTTTTTTTTTTGAAGGTGACACATTCCATTTACACAACAATTGTACACTATACATGCTGATTTTGGTTCTTCAATGAAGTTTATAAACGTCGTCCCAGTCATTTACGTTTTAGTGTCAAACCCAAAATCAGAAACATATGATATAGTGCTGTATATGATTAAATCACAGATACCAGGCTTTAATAACAGACTATAGGCAGACGCTATAAGGGAAATAAAAGCAGTTTTCCGCAGGCAAAGACCAAAGGTTGTTTTAACTACTACTCAAGAGCTGTATGGAGACAATCTCAGAAGTTTTAGGTGACTACCACACAAAGCCACAAAAGGATTGTGGCTCTCACTATTATTTTACCTTTCTTACCATCATCGTTGGGCATAGTTGGACATACATATTGGGTGATATGCCAGATGATGATTAACACCTGAAAGAATTCGTCCGATACGTGGAGCATCAATAGAATGATAACTTTTTAGCACGGTGGCCCATTTTAGAGAGCTTATCCGAACAACCGACTGTCTTGAAGGATGGCACTCTAATATAAACGAGAAGGTTGGAAAAAGAGTTTCAAATTTGGTTAATCTTCTCAAAACATTAACGAATGATTCGGACTTTTACTTATTAAAGGTGGAATCTTAGATAAAAGGAAAATTAAAAGAGACGACTTCATTTTAAAAACGAATTTGATGCTAACTGACAATAATATTGATATAGGTTACTTTTTAGGGCGATTAACGTGGAAGGGCTCGCTTTTAAAAACAAATACTTTTGACTTTTTTAGATTTTTAGTTATTGACACTATTTATCTGGACCAACTGTTGTCTATCACTCAAGTAAGATTTTAGTAAACAGAGGGCCTGTTTAGAAAGTCCGTAATGCTCAAGTTCCATGGCTTATGCAGTCATATGCTTTGAAAGGTCGCAAAAGATACCGAGAGCTTCCTCAGCTTCCTCCCATGCGGTGTAAATGTGCTGAACAAAATAACACCGGCGTCACTTGTACAATGCCCTTTAGTGAAAAATTATCTCTGATCGTGAAGGATATTGTTTGCATTAAAATTAAGTAGCATTTGATTAAGCATGATCATTTCGAAGACATTACCGGTAGGACTGAAATAGGCCTATCATTAGTTGAATCTTTACTGTATCCAGATTAAAAAAACGGTAGGACTTTCTTCTTTTTCATGAAATCAGGAAAAAATCTTTTATCTTCAGTCAAATTAAATGTTAGCGCTAAGGACCGGAAGTTTCAATAATGGATTGTCAAGTTTTGATCGACATTCCCCACAGATCTTCAGTCAATTTCATCTTAATATTCTAAAAAGTTTTTAATACTACTTCAGGATTCAAGTGTTGAAGCTAAAATCTACGGGACAGCTACGAACATTTTTTCTAAGAATAGTGATAGAGTGAGTAGGAGAGTCAAGAGTTTCAGTAGTTTTTATTGGAATATCAGTAAAAATTCAACAAATTCCTGAGCTATGTACTTATCAGAGCTTCAAGTACCACGCCGTGTTGCTAATTCATAATTGTTATTCGATACTTTATTCTGACTAGTTTCATTATTAATTATTTTCCAGGTAGTTTTTATCTTCAGAAAATTTTATTTTATTACTAATAAAATTTGATTTAGCTACCTTACTACTTTTCTAAAAGTTTTCGAATAATTAGCGACGTACCGTTTGAAAGAGTCGCTCTTTACGTGAGGCTCTTAGGCCATAAAGTTCGTTACAATGCAAAATGATAACACACTTATTGTATATGAAAAATTCCCTATTCAAACGTCTGCGTGCCATGAAGTAGTTGAGGTGACCACGGCTCTGTTCGAGAAAGCGAGAGTGCGTGGGAATTCGCTGCCTCTTTTCGTGAGGCGCCGGAGAGGGTACAATGATCTCCAGCCTCCATGAGCGCCGGCCTGGGGGTAACGGGTGAGGCTGCCCGTTACTCTAACAGAAGCAGGCTTGAGACCGTGGCCCGACGTTTTCCGCGCGCGCCTCTCTAAACCGGAAGACGGCAAGGCTCTCGGCTCCTTGCAATAAACTCACTTGTGGCGACCCGTGTGTTTCTAGAAGATAAAAAGGCGCCCTTTTGGATTGCTACACTCCTGGTTAATAAAAATGTCTAGTTTAAATGGTGATTTATGTGATTAATGATGAATGTCGGAGTGGATTGATTCAGACTCAGACAAAGAATATGGTATGATTTGCAAGAAATACCAGACAAGAGTCGATCATTTCAATATCTTGGATACTTTTGAATTCTAAGTTAGGTTTCGGCTGGATAAACCGTTTGTACAACGGTTGCTCTTAGAAATATATCCTCATTTAAGAGTGAAAGGAACCAGGTATGTACATTTACAAAATATTTAATTAATTTTTTTTTACTCCTTAGTGTTTAATTGCAGCTAAAATAATGATTAAATAAAAACAAATGTTGTTGCACGAATCATCGTATCTCTCGCCTATATCAACTGCTATTAGCATTAAGGTTTTATGTATGTAAGATGTAAGTTGTGCTATCGCACAGCTATACAACAAATATATATAGCACAGGGATACAGAACACCTTTTCTATGAAATTGCAAGATTTTCTCGGGTTCTTGGAGCGCTTGATGGTACACATATCAGAATCTAATCAACATGTATGTAATCCTTTTTGTTTCTTTAACATTTGTTTAATAGGAAATCACTTATTGATGATATAATTAAGTATGAAATAATTAAAAATCAGTGCATAGGAGAATCAATTGGAGAGTAATCCCTATTTTAATAAGTAATTCAGATATAGATATGTTTGCCTACACTATACACTTGTTATTTTATTATGTAATAATTAATTGTTCCTTCTAGATTCAGAGACCAGAGAGGAATTTAGGAATCGGAAGGAATATTTTGCCATAAATGTTCAGGCTGTATGTAATGCAGAATTAAAATTCATGAATTAGTTGCTGGTTCATCTCATGATGTTACTATATTTAACAACTCAGAACTACGAGGTTACATTACATTCAACTAAAACTATACCAATACTAATATAAACTTAATGTAAAAGAGTTAAAAATTATATATACTATAATTTTAGCTCAGTGTAAAAGGGAATTATACGGTAACAAATGGCTACTTGGTGACAGTGCATGTCTCTTAAAACCATACCTTCTAACACCTCTTTTAAACCCTCAAATAAGAGGTGAAAAACTGTATAACGAAGCCCACATTAGAACAAGGAACTGTATTGAAAGGTATATCTCAAGTTTTATGCTAACAACAAATATTCAGAAAACTATGTGTGTGATGTGATGTGAACTGTTTATAAGTAACTATTATTATTGTTGTTTAAGTGCTTAATGCCACCTCGACCATTTCTGGTCTTTTGTAGCGCACTTTTTGCTTTATAATTCACTGCTCAGACTTATGGCTTCGAGAAACCTCCAGATCCTTTCAGCAGTGATTGTTTGTATATCCTGCATGTTGCATGATATGTAACCCTAGGTTAATATTTCGGTGCCGCATTAGTGGGCCACAAGAGTATAGAATTTGCATTACAGTTTCTTCTGCCTCTTGACAATTTGCATATTGTGTTCTCGCCCAACTTTAGGTTGAACATATGTTTGTTCAGTTTGCAGTGTTCGGTGAGGACTCTTGTTACTGCATATAGGTTTTGTATCTTTTGAGCTCGTAAAAATTCTTTGGATACTTTATTATCATAGCCCTTTATAAAGGCTTTCGAGTGTCTTAGACCAGTCGTGGTCTTGCATCTCTTAATAGCCAATGATGTATATTGGGAGTTTATGAATGAATAAGCTCGCTGTTTGCTGATGCCGCAGAATGGTTCTGGGCCATACTGTCGGTTGGCTGCACCTGCTTTGGCGAGTTCATCGGCTTTTTCATTGCCAACGATGCCTGAATGGCCAAATAAATAACTAAGGCTAATTTTCTGATATTTTAAGGAGGTTTCCTGTAGAAGCCTTGACAATGAGTTTGAGTCTACTACGAGCTAATGCAATGATCATTGCAAGTGCTGTATTGCATAATTTTAACAGACTTAACTGTTTAGCCGATGTAGCACCAGAGGTAGAAATTCTTACTGCAGAGCCCATATATGTAGCAAATAATGTTGAGGATTCCAATTATACAGAAAGAACTATATTGATTTCCAATTTCTTTAACAAGTGAGTAACAGAATTAATTTATGTAATGTTAATTTGAGTTATGTAATGGCATATTGAAGTTATGTAGTAGAGGCAGACCATTGACACGCTGGGAAGACGATATTAAAAGAAAAGCTGGCCCACTATGGATGCAAGTAGCACAGAATAGAGACAAATGGAGTTATTTACACACCAGGGCTTCCTGTAGATTAATATACATATATAATGACAGTTACTAACAAATTCTAAAATAATATTTGTGACGGTATATCTAAATAAATTGTATAGCAGTGGGTGCGGGCGCAGGCTCGCTCACTTTACTCCGGTGTTGGCAGGCGTTCCGAGCGGTCGTTCGACCGCTACTATAGTGAAATACCAGTGTTGTTTCAATTACATCACCTAATACTTACCCCTGTGACGACAGGACGTCACGATATTAATAGTAATAACCTAGAAAAGTAATTTAAAAATACTAATAAACTATAATGTAAACACCAAATTGTTCTAAATAGGATACATCCCAGATACAGTGTAAAGTACAGGAAATAAACAGCCTTTTTTAAATTTATTTTATTTATGAGAAAGTAATAAATAAGTCAACAACACATTAAGTGTCACAATTGCCTACGTAAACCGCGATAAGTTAAGCACGATTAGTGAGCTTTTAAAGTTATAATACGCTTTATATGGTTGATAACACTTTATACCATTCAATTCCTAATTCGCATTAAAAAAGGTCGAAAAAAATTCACCACTTTTATCTGGAATTGCATCAACATCTTTAAAGTGCCCTAAATCAGCAAGTGTTTTTTATTCTGATGGTCCAGACCATATTCTTCATTTTTAGAGCTACCCAACACATTATATTATTTTCAGATCGCTCTAATGAAAGGCAATACGTTTTATATATCCCAGAAGCAAACAAAAACACTACTTTTAATCGAAACTATTCAGTGATACACATTATAAAAAAAGAGGTAGTTAGACCAGCAGAAAATATTTCTTCAGTAATTACACACAACTCAATTAGACCTAGACCATAACACAGTTATGAGTGATATAAGTCGGACATAGTTTAACTCTTAATAATAGAAAATCGGCTAATGACATTCGGTGGACATTTTCGAATTCCCCAATGTGAGTTCAACGAATTATTTTTGCGCAGATTAAGTGCTCCTGTGATCCTGCAACGAGCAGCATTCCACTACGATCCGAGAATAGATTATTGTGCCAACAAATCCGTAGCAAATGAGGAAATGACAATCATTTGTCAATATTGTAAGGCGTTAAAATACAGCTGTGAATCTGCTGAATTATGTTGTGCTGGTGGGAAAGTGAAATTGCAAAAATTGGTCCCACCACCAGATCCATTACGCTCATTAGTTTATGGGATGGAAAGTGATTTTAAACACTTCTTGGCCATCGGAATCGGAGAAAATTTGCAATCTAGAGATATCGTGCTTCATCGTCGGAACAATGAATTGAAACGTGTGTCTGAAACGCACAGGAGTTATGGCGCTTTACAATATCCATGAATTTTCTAGCAGGGTGAAACGGATACCATTTCAATATCAAAATGGTTAATCAAGTAACAGGTAACTAGATTATTACGAATAGACATACGACTATAGCTAGCTACGTATATCGCTAGGAACGCGTGACGGTTTTAATATTCGACCACCCCGCCCGACTGCCGCACAAGAAGTGTCAGGACAGGTGGTGCTGGAGTTGCGGATGTGACGTAATTGCGACATATATTATTGCTTACAGGCGTTGAAACCAACAAAAAAGCTAGTGCTATGTATTTTTAATTACACAGACTCATGATACGTGAAGGTGAAGTAAATCACATTTTAATGTGTCGACGGCTTTTTCATCAGTTTGCAGTTGACATGTATGTTAAAATTGAAACTGAACGATTGACATACATTCGTTTGAACCAACAGCAGCATCGATCTGAAGAATACGTCCATCTCCGCTATGCTATTAATGCCGATGGTAACCCAAACAACGTGGGAAGAATGGCAATTTTGCCGGCCACTTACATTGGAAGCCGCGCAAGATGCGATGTCATATATTAGACAATATGGCTGCCCAGACCTGTTCATTACATTCACCTGTAACCCACAATGAATTGAAACCAAGAAGGAATTGCTACACAGCTTAACACCACTTGATAGACATAACAACCCTGCTAGTTTAAAAAAAAAAAAAAATCTTATGAAATTTATTATAAAGCAAGCCAAGTCCGTTGTAGGATGTACTCTATTGAATGGCAAAAGCGTGGTCTGCCACATGCACACTTTTTAGTCAGGTTATTTGACAAAATAAGGCCAGATAAAATTGATTCCATCATTTCAGCTGAAATTTCCGATGAAACAGTTGACCCTAAATTACGGTAGTGACTAAACACATGATACATGGACCTTGCGGAGTTTTCAACATCAAACTCACCCTGCATGGTCGACGGTAAGTGTTCCAAGCGATACCCCAGAAACCTGATTGCTGAAACAATTACGGGAAATGACGGATACACATTGTATCGTCAGCAATCAGTTGCGGACAATGGGCGATCGGTAATTGTGAAAGTAAAAGGACAAGACTTTGATGTAGACAATCGTTGGATAGTGCCATACTCGCCAATATTGTCCAACCAGCTTTCGAGGCTTACATCAATGTGGAATATTGTAACTCCGTCAAGTCGATAAAGTACCTATGAAAATATGTTAACAAAGGTAGCGATATGGCCATCTTCGGTGTAACAAATGCAAATGACGAAGTATCTCAGTATCAGATGGGTCGCTATGTAAGCAGCAACGAAGCAATTTTGTGCATCTTTTCATTTGCGATCCACGAAAGGCAAAAAGGACAAGACTTTGATGTAGACAATCGTTGGATAATGCCATACTCGCTAATATTGTCCAAAGTTTTTGAGGCTCACATCAATGTGGAATACTGCAACTCCGTCAAGTCAAGACAACAAATATTGTTTATCCAGAAAGCTTACAAAACGAACTTACGTTGAAATCATTCAAAGATTCCAAAATAAGGTACTTCGGAGTATAGTAAATGCTCCCTGGTACGTTAGAAATGATGACATCCACCAAGACCTAGGAGTAGATCTTGTTAATGAAGTAATAAAACAATACGCCGAAGCACATGAACAAAGGCTTCTTCAACATGTGAACGTTGAGGCTATCCAGCTCCTTGACACCACGGATATAGTTAGAACACTAAAAGGAACTAAGCCCTTTAAGTTATTTATTGAAGTCAGTGCTAAGTAGTGCAGTGAGTGTTACTCTTAAAGAACACAAGAGCAAAGTATCTTTCCATGATAGTAAAGACCATAAGAAAAGTGCCAATGGACACATTCTTAACTTTGTAAGAATTTAGCAAATTAAGTTAAATTTAAATTACTTCTTAGCCTCAAGGTCTAGATTGAAATTGTTATGAGTAACCGTTTAATTACGAGTGCATCATAATGAAAAAAAAAATGTTAAGGCAGATGACTTAGATACCATATTCGCGAAAAGCAGCAGTACATCTACTGTACCATACAATACAACACGGTATACTATCTAAAATATTTTGTTCATCGGAAGCAATGCGAAAGCTTTTTGGAAAAGCTGGTTATAGAGACTTGCCTAAATCACAAATAAATCCAATGAGTTTTGAATAAGAGTGAGCTACTAAGAAAATAAGTAAAAAACGAGCTTGACGACATTAAGGCAGCCGGAAAAAAATTTGCTGTAAGCTTGGATGATTGGACAAGTGCGCGTAATTGCAGAGTTAATGTTCATTCGCCAGAGCTTTCCGAAAGTTTTAGAAACTTGGGAGTGACCAAAATAAGCGGCTGTGGAACAACTGAAAACTGTTATAATATATAAAAGGAAAAATTTACATATTTCCTTAAACATTTTCAGTTTCCCTAATTGACCAGTTTCGTTAACTCGTCAGTTTCCTCATTTGGTCTGTTTAAGTAAAACTTTGTACAGTTTTTGTACAGTTTCGTACAAATAGTGATAATTCGACCCATATAGAGAAATAAGAGACATTACACTGAACAAAGACTCTGAGATGCAAAAATATAGAGATCATGTTTGTGAAGCACACCCTTTTTCTGTCACTGTTGCTATCGACTCCTGTAAAATGGGAGTTCATGAAGAGTTCGGCTCAATTCGACTACTACTACTACGACTGAACAAAGTATGGACCATCCTAAAGACGCAGATTCGGAGTTTATAGAGGACGCACGGTTGATCCTGTAGTATGAACTGGTTGGTCATAAATCAAAATGAAAAAATGCCGGTAGATATTTTTTTTTCATCGATTTAGCAAATAGAGATTTATTTTATGTAATTAAAGTAGTATTGGTTGTCTGGTATACTTTTTATGACAGGACAAAGTTGACGTAATTTGTATTTTCCTTGTAGTCAATTACGTTTTCTAAGTTTGGGCAGTATTGAAACATTGTATTACTTTAAAAGTAACAGGGTATAATTAATAAAAAAAACATGAGTCATGCTGAAGGTATGTAGTATTTAAAATATATAAATTTAGTGCTTCACGATAAATACTTCTTCATAATAAATTTTGATTTAAAAACCACTTTTTCTTCAGAAGTGCAGTTTTAATAATGTATTTTTTTTTCGAAAAAGTGCATTTTGTCAGGGTACTAATTAGTTCTCGATAACTCGTCAGTGTATTTTATGTAGTTGATATCAAAAGTTTTGACAAAATGCTCTTTTTCAAATGGCAATGGTTTATAGTTTTACGGTAGTAGATTAAAAATATGAGCCGCTCGTGTTTCGGTTAGTTTTTACACTTAACTGTGAAAATTTTCGTATTTAACAATAATTAATAGTTTTGAATTGTATTGTAGCCTAATTATATAGATTATTTTTTCGTTTTTTTTTTTTAGGAATAATGGATTATCCAGTAAAAAGGAGAGATTTGTGTGACAAATTGTTTTCAATTCAATACAATAATTAGATAGCAAGTTTTTAAAATTAGAGGAGATAATTATTGCAGAAACCAACTACCCTGCTTCAGGTGTAACTTCTCTTAAAGAAACACTGCATAATTTTCTTAAATCTTTTAAAATAAAATGGCTATCGTCGAACAGAATCAAAGAAAGGTTTTTAAAAAATAATTCAACGTGGCTAGATGAGACTTGCACTTTTAAAAAATATATTATTAAGCAAAGGGTCAGCCCAGGTAGGCCCCCGAAGGATTTTGAGAATTGTAGTGACCGCAGTAAGCGTAGGAAGACCGAAGTTTTACGTGGGTCCGGTTCTGGCAGTGAACTTCTTTATTCTGCTCAAATGAATATTCGAACTGAAGGCCACCATTCCCAATTAAATAAATTAAAAGATATTATATCACCGAAAACTACAGTAAATGAACAAGAGGCAGTATCTCCTCAATCCGCTTTGTCTATGTTCACTGAAGCGAAATTAAGTAAGAAGCAGTATAACGTGGTGTACGAAGCTACGCGTCTCATATCTTTCCTTCTTATAAACGTTTGCAGGAGGCTAAAGGTGCATGTTACCCTGCTAACGTTAACGTAACTGAAACTAATGCTCGAGTACCGCTTCAAAATTTGCTCGACCATACTGCAAGTCGCTGGCTTAAGACACAAGAAGAAGTGTTACAGTCAATATCTGAGACAGAATTAACTCTTCTATCTAAGTGGGGTTTCGACGGTAGCCCAGGTCACAGCCAGTACATGCAAAAATTCCATTCAGTATCAAGCGATGACAAATTTGCTTTTTTAACATGCATGGTCCCTTTAAAACTGATCACCAACGAATTAGAAAGCAAAATTGTGTGGTTTACCTCTAAGCATTGATTTTAAGCAAGAATCTGTAGAGCTTGTTAAAACCAAGAAGGAAGAGATAGATACTGAGATAAGACAGCTCGTTCCTAGTGTGCTAAATATTAACGGCCGTGAATTTAAAGTTACACATACGTTGCTATTCACCATGATCGACGGTAAGGTTTGTAATAGCTTGACTGACAACAAACCTGCAATGAGATGTTTGTTGTGTCGTTACACAAACCTCAAATTTTTTTAATAACATTGATGCCATGCTGGCACAGCCTATAGTCATTCATGTCATTTGGTCTGAGTGTTCTTCATTGCTGGATAACGTTTTTCGAATGTTGCTTACATATAGCGTATAAATTAACAACACAAGAATGGAGACAGTCTCGGGACACGAGGGTAATCATCGATGAAAGGAAAAGAGCCATCCAACGTCAATTCCGCAATGTTACCGGGTTACTCGTAGATTTACCCAAAGCTGGTTATGGAAACACAAACGTTGGAAACTCAGCGAGACGTTTTTTTTCTAACCCCGAGCAGTCGTCTCAAATAACAGGTGTGGATGAACAACTAATCAAAAGGTTTAGTATAATTTTGAAGACAATAGCCAGTGGTTACAAAATTAACACCGAAGTTTTTCATAGTTACTGCATTGAGACGGCTCATTTGTACACCCGACTTTATCCATGGCATAATACGCGCACAAAGTCTTAATTTATGGCCATGCCATAATCGCAAATACCATAATGCCCATAGGGCTTTTGAGCGAAGAGGCTTTGGAAGCCAGAAATAAAGATTTTAAGAAATTTAGAGAATTTAACGCTCGTAAAACTTCGAGAAAATACACTCTATCGGGTGTATTTAATTTGTTTTTAATTTCTTCGGATCCAGTAGTATCGTGCGGGTTGTGAGAAAATATAAAACAACTCTTCCTAGTGAGGTGCTAGAAATGCTTTTACCAGATTAAAAGAATCCAGCCTTCATAAATCCATTTATTGTGATATATATTTAAATTGTTTAGAGTAATAAAGACATTAATATAATTTAGTAATTAATTTGGAAGTAATAAGTTATTTTGCCTTAAAACGCCTTTAATAAAGACAACTATGAAAGTTAAGGAAGCGAAAGATGTTCGCCGGGAGCGTTCCAAGTGGAAATCAGTGGTCTCTGCCTACCCCAGTGAGAAATAAGCGTGATTTTATGTATTTAGGTACGTATGTATGTATTATACACCTTTAAGACTTAGCTTAAGTCTCGGAACGTAGTTAAATAATATTGACCAACAATCCCATACAACAGGATCCATCGTGCGACGTCCCAAAATTCGCTATATAAAGATAGATGCAAAAATCAGGGAATTAATAAAATAACATATTACTCTATAGAAGAAGTAGTTGTACCCGAGTTGTTGGTAAAAGAGTTTTTAGTACTTCAAATTGAAATTTTAGTAATTATGACCCCATTTGCCGTGACATCTTAACTAACCGGGACATTGCTGATATATTTTTTAATGGAATTTTTAATGCCCCAAATCCGTATAAATAACTCTATTCTATCCATGCGGATATTGGTAGTACACAAATACAAACCAATATTGTTCCTCTGACATACTGCCTTCTGCCCAACAAAACTGAAAGTACTTATGTACGGGGTTTCAGATTTTTGAAGGACATTATCCAGTCAAAAGAGAAAATACATGTTGATTTCGATCGGCTGTTATCAATGCAATCAAAAACGTGTTTCCCCCACATGCTTCATATGTTAAAAATCATTTTCTTTAATTCGAGTACGTACTAAGAAGGCTACTAACCCCTGTTCTTGTCTCTTCAGAGACTACTCCACAATACCCATCGGAATGGTTCGTTTCCAATCCTGACAGCAAAACTTTACTTGCCAAAGATCTAACTCTATTAGTGACAAATCATATCAAAACAAATTAAAGACAATAACATTAAAATCGATCATGTAAAAACCTTTCTATATCACTTTGCAAAAACGGTGAATGCCAGATCAGACAAGGAATGGAAGCCATACGGCAGACTTATCGGTGAAGCGGATAGTGAAATTTGTCCTCTTGATCTATTGACCATACGCCAAACTGAACGGCTGGATAACTCCCCCGGATTAAGTTCCACAACGGAGGAGGAATACCCATGGATCGCAATTCACCTCCTGGGAATCTATAGGGTTATAAGGGCGTCTGTGGTTGAAGTATAGAAGAAATCAGATAAGTGTTAAGATCAATGCACAGCTGAAAATCATCAAGAATTCAGCCACAGAATTGATTGAGTCATCTGATTTATACATCAGATGGTTTAGTGACCAAGCAACCATATTTATAATGCTATGTTTACAACAAACTAACTTTTACAACATACATTTGCTACTATTGGCTATTGCTACCTCACGTTGTTCCTGTTTGGCTAGGCGTCAGTCAGTTGAGTACAACACTGTACTCATCAGACACCAGTTGCGACCGCACACGTACTCTTCCGAACTTATAAAAACTTATTAAAAATATGGTGCTGATTGCTGCTATACCGTTTTGTATATATTGTACAATTCTTGGAGTTTGTGGCATAATTTCCTATGTGGTTATGTGCCGGCCGATGTTAAGTGATGATTTTAACGAAATTGAACTTGAGCCTAATATAAATAAATGTGTGAAAAAACCTAGTGAACACACACCCACACTTGTGGCGGGATTCGATATGTTTTTCAATCGATTCCCTAAGTATGAATACGCATGTACGCGCATAGGAACGACCAATTCTCGGCACAGGGATTGTGACTGTCTTCTATCTTACGGATACCATGAACTTATTATGGATGCCCAATCTAAATGATGTCATGGACTGGGTATTCATAGAGCGAATTGGGGATGATATAGATAGAATGATGAGGCAGGGCGAGGAGCTGAATGATCCCTATTCATACTTTCCATACCAAGTGGACCTAGCTTTAGTGACAAAGACTGCTTACTCTGCCACTTCCAACCCATACTTCTTCGAGTGGGTTGACCTAACCGGGACTCTTCTCAGGTCGATAAGGTCAATGAATGCCCGTCACGTAAATGACGGCCAGGCAATGAACATCCTGCTCAATGCCTCCATAGTCGCCTATGTCTTCTCACAAACCTTCCACATCCAAAAGGTGTACACAGTCGACGGATCTGAGGTAGAAGAAGCCAAATCCGACGAAGGAGGGGAAGAGAACCTCATAGATAGAACTCTAAAATCTAGGGATCCTTCAGACTGGGTATCATTAATTAAGGGTACTTCTAATCAAATGCCCAATGCCGCATGTCGGACGAACTGTAGGCAAAACGAAGTACCGAGTGGGCGCCACAACGTTAAACGACGTCGCAGCATGTCCAGAAAGAGATGGCGTGATGAACTTGATGCGTATTGGGAAGATTGGCGGCAGAAAGCTGTAAACCGTAAGGAGTGGAGGGAGGGTAGAGAGGCCTTTGCCCTTCAGTGGGAGGACCATGGCTGATAATAATGTGTTAATAATGAGTTACCGAGCTGTATGTACGATTTTGGATTGAATCGGTATTCCTTTTGGAATACCTACTTCTGGTAAACCTTTTGGTTTATAACGTCTATTGCAGTTATACAATAGGCTATCTGCTGCTGTTCTCTCTTTATTTTTCTATTGATTCTGTTGTTAAATAAGTATCTTAGAACCCTTATTACGCAAGCCAACGCAAACCTGAATAATAAGGTTTTTTATTAATTATTAAGTATTAAGAAGTCGTTAAGGCGCTTGACCTTGTCGACGCACTGATGTCCCGTAGAAGCAGTTTATTTTATTTTGCATTAATGCTGACTTATGTGTGTCTAATTATGTTTTGTTTATGTCCCTATGTGATGGTAGCTACGAACCGGAGTGTCACGTCCAATGGGACTATCTACTGTCTTTTAATAATGATTAAAAAACAGTAGATAGTCAAGAAAACTAGTCAAGGAATATTACATGTCAATCGCGGGTCTATAATGTTAGAATTGGTAACTATGTCATCGAATCGCCAATCAACCAACCAGAAATCTACGAGTTGTTATAAATCTAGTAATTCTAACAATTTTGATCCCTTTAACTCAATCCCACAGATGGTATCCAACACATCAAAAGAAGCGCTGGTTCAACCATCTACGAGTTCTGAATTTTATCCCCATAGTAACAATTCATACAAAGGAACAGTAATTAGATACGATAGTAATGAAGATTTTGATTCGGACGTTCTCGATAAAGACTATGTGCCACCAAACACTATAACAACTTCTTATAAAAGTGATTCAAACTCATATATTCCAAACGCGCCATCAAAACTAATCACTCTCTGGAGAACTTGATGGAGATAGCAACATTGAACTTTGAAGATAAATTATTAACTAAATGGGGAACTAAATAGGTAAGGAAACGGCAATACGATACTAGTAGAAAGAATAAAGAAGATTAATTAATTAACATTTGTGTTTTATTGACCTGTTCCCGGTACTTTCTTAACAGAGTAGTATAATGGATTACATTATATCAAAATGCACAAATTTTAGCTATAACATATAACTATCAAATACACTTTTTTGCTCTACTGTAAAATTTAATTAATGGGACAAGTCCGCTTTTGTTCCCCTGCTCCTCATAGTGTTGTGACGTGTGTCTGAATAACAACGTTAATATATAAATTGCAAGACCTTTGACAGAGTGTTTGAACAAAGTGTAATCGCAATGTTAACCACATTTAAACTTATGTCTAATTGAATTTAACGGTAATACATATGTCTTTGAGTTTTGTTTGAAACCATTTTTTTATCAGGAGGATGTACTGTGCCTGCGGCACTTCAGTATCGTATTGAATATTATATTAAACTGACGTGTCATTTTATATTGGAGGTTTTATTACAATACTCGTCATCAAATATGGACTATACACATACAACGGCACAAACCATAGCCTGCGAACGGCTAATAACTCTGCAATATGTGGAATGAAAAAAGCGCAAGACGTGACAGCACAGCTTCAAAGCGTTGCCGCACTCGTCAACAGCAAGATGATCAAAAGCCTCAGATCCGAAATACTCAACAACAACAATCCGTTCTGTTTGTTTCTCGATAAAAATGTATTATTCAATATTTCAACGGGTAAAGGTGCAAACCCAGGTACGGCGAACTTTTTATTAAAAACAAATTCGTTGAACAGTGTTCTAAAGATGCCATTTGTTTTGAAAAAGCACGAAAATTAGTTAAAGTAAAAAGGTTCGCGACTGAAAAAATAATAAAAAAAATTAAAATCGGCTAAAACGTAAAAAAAATAATTATACAACGCGACATATGGGGCAGTATGCTAGCCGCGGCCGTCGAGAACGATATCGATATTAAACGTGCCATAAGCTACCCCTCTAAGTCCGTTTGAGTTTGTGTTTTGTCGCTTAGATGAAACAATTGGCTTGCCGCCTTGGCTGAATACTTAGACATAATAAAAGCCAATGAAGCGCAAAACTTTAATATCACGAGCAACGACTTTACCCACGTAGTTTATGACGGCTTTAATCTCCACCATAAGTTTATGCAAGCTCCCGAAGGGTATGGCGAATTATCCAATCTCGTTTTAGATATGCTAACCCGAAATGATATACTACAACGTGTGGATCTTATTTATGGTACTTACCCGGACGGCCTAACTATCAAGGATTTTGAGAACAGGGCTCGACATAGTATCCGTGAAAACTGTACAATACGCAGTCGGCTGCTGAAGAGAAGCCAGCCGTTACAAAAAGACTTAAATAATATTACGTTTAAGACTAGCGCAATAGGATGAAGTGTCTTTCTTTCGCACTGTAACAAAAAATATTACGCTATACGTAAATTACGTAAAATGTTATAAGTATTATACGCAGGAAAACGAAGACGGGACCGTTGAATTAAAGAGAGACATTGTCGAGAGCTTGTGTACAAATCAGGTGGAGGCAGACACGAAAATTGTCTTGCATATTTGCTACAATACAAGTCTTGAAAAATCTAACGTGCTTATTAAAGCGACGGACACCGATATTCTCATCCTTATGCTAGGCAATAAGCATAACACGCTCAATAAAAATTTAAATAATGTCATGCATCTCGGTAGCGGCCAAATTTCTCGATTAATATGTGTCACTGATATATACGAGAAACTCGGAGCCAATGTGGCTCGAACTTTGCCAGGCTTGCACGCTTTTACGGGCCCAGATTTTACACCATCATTTCACTGAAAGGGGAAAACCGCTAGCTTAAGAAAAGTCATGTGTTACCCTGTATATTAAAAGGCTTTCATAGATTTGGATAATCTTACGGAATTAAACCACAATAGAATATTTGACGTGCTCGAAGGATTCGTTTGTGAATTGTAACAAGTAATGTAAGTAACAAGGCTAAAAATTATTTAATAATAATAATCATTTATTTCAGGCTGCATAGGCCTATAGATAAATACCTTAATCTATATTAATAATATACATACTAAAACATTACGTCAGTAAATAAATAAATAAACATTTAAACCCCTTCATCAATCAAATATCGTCTTATTTCAAACAATTCGTTATTTCTGTTTTAGCATTGGACAGCTGTGAGCGGATCGTGCTTCCCAAAGAGGGTGCCGATAACGATGAGGGGGATGAGCTCGAGGATTTTAGTTAGAAATGTGAAAAAATTATCAATTTATAAAAAAATCGATTTAGAATCGATTTTTTTACAATAAAATCAATTTTGATAAGCGATTTTTCATCTGCCGCACCCCGACATTTAAGTCTGGCCGGAGCCCAAATTATTATTAGGTCGAATTACTATTAGGTACATTTAACCCAACTTTTCGTCAGGGCGTCTACGACGATGGCATCCCTTTTGTGCTTTTAAAACAATTTAGTTTCACAATCAAACATTCACTAGATACTAGATGGTGTTAGTCACAGAATTGTACTGTTTTACCGACATTCGGCTGTTTGTTACGTAATTGATGAAACTTCATTTTTCAAACGACAATTTTATTTTGAAAGTTTTTAGCGACAAAAAGTGTTTAGTGTTTTTAAAATTCTTTTTATAGAAATGTCAACGACTAAAAGGGCAACAAGTAGTTGGCGTCAATATTTTCATGTTGACAGTAAATATGGCAAAGCTAAATGTTAATATTGTCCTAAAATTTTAAAAACCTGTAGTAATACCACCAATTTAAAATAGCACATGGAAAGGCATAGCATATTGAAAATATTGAAGTTAAAAATTAAAAATTAATCAGTGCGTCGACAAGGTCAAGCGCCTTAACGACTTCTTAATACTTAATAATTAATAAAAAACCTTGTTATTCAGGTTTGCGTTGGCTTGCGTAATAAGGGTTCTAGATACTTATTTAACAACAGAATCAATAGAAAGATAAAGAGAGAACAGCAGGAGATAGCCTATTATATAACTACAATAGACGTTATAAACCTTTTGGAATACCTATCAAATCCAAAATCGTACATACAGCTCGGTAACTCATTATTAACACATTATTATCAGCCATGGTCCTCCCACTGAAGGGCAAAGGCCTCTCTACCCTCCCTCCACTCCTTACGGTTTACAGCTTTCTGCCGCCAATCTTCCCAATACGCATCAAGTTCATCACGCCATCTCTTTCTGGGCATGCTGCGACGTCGTTTAACGTTGTGGCGCCCACTCGGTACTTCGTTTTGCCTACAGTTCGTCCGACATGCGGCATTGGGCATTCGATTAGAAGTACCCTTAATTAATGATACCCAGTCTGAAGGGTCCCTAGATTTTAGAGTTCTATCTATGAGGTACCCTTCCCCTCCTTCGTCGGATTTGGCTTCTTCTACCTCAGATCCGTCGACTGTGTACACCTTTTGGATGTGGAAGGTGTGTGAGAAGACATAGGCGACTATGGAGGCATTGAGCAGGATGTTCATTGCCTGGCCGTCATTTACGTGACGGGCATTCATTGACCTTATCGACCTGAGAAAAGTCCCGGTTAGGTCAACCCACTCGAAGAAGTATGGGTTGGAAGTCGCAGAGTAAGCAGTCTTTGTCACTAAAGCTAGGTCCACTTGGTATGGAAAGTATGAATAGGGATCATTCAGCTCCTCGCCCTGCCTCATCATTCTATCTATATCATCCCCAATTCGCTCTATGAATACCCAGTCCATGACATCATTTAGATTGGGCATCCATAATAAGTTCATGGTATCCGTAAGATAGAAGACAGTCACAATCCCTGTGCCGAGAATTGGTCGTTCCTATGCGCGTACATGCGTATTCATACTTAGGGAATCGATTGAAAAACATATCGAATCCCGCCACAAGTTCACTAGGTTTTTTCACACATTTATTTCTATTAGGCTCGAGTTCAATTTCGTTAAAATTATCACTTAACATGGGCCGGCACATAACCACATGGGAGATTATGCCACAAACTCCAAGAATTGTACAATATATACAAAACGGTATAGCAGCAATCAGCACCATATTTTTAATAAGTTTTTATAAGTTCGGAAGAGTACGTGTGCGGTCGCAACTGGTGTCTGATGAGTACAGTGTTGTACTCAACTGACTGACGCCTAGCTAAACAGGAACAACGTGAGGTAGCAATAGCCAATAGTAGCAAATGTATGTTGTAAATGTTAGTTTGTTGTAAATATACCATTATAAATATGGTTGCTTGGTCACTAAGCCATCCGATGTATAAATCAGATGATTCAGTCATTTCTGTGGCTGAATTCTTGATGGTTTTCAGCTGTGCATTGATCTTAACACTTATCTGATTTCTTCTATACTTCAGCCACAGACGCCCTTATAACCCTATAGATTCCCAGGAGGTGAATTGCGATCCATGGGTATTCCTCCTCCGTTGTGGAACTTAATCCGGGGGAGTTGTCCAGCCGTTCAGTTTGGCGTATGGTCAATAGATCAAGAGGACAAATTTCACTATCCACTTCACCGATAAGTCTGCCGTATGACTTCCATTCCTTGTCTGATCTGGCATTCACCGTTTTTGCAAAGTGATATAGAAAGGTTTTCGCACGATCGATTTTGATGTTATTGTCTTTAATTTGTTTTGATATGATTTGTCACTAATAGAGTTAGATCTTTGGCAAGTAAAGTTTTGCTGTCAGGATTGGAGACGAACCATACCGATGGGTATTGTGGAGTAGTCTCTGAAGAGACAAGAACAGGTTTTAGTAGCCTTCTTAGTACGTACTCGAATTAAAGAAAATGATTTTTAACATATGAAGCATGTGGGGGAAACACGTTTTTGATTGCATTGATAGCAACCGATCGAAATCAACATGTATTTTCTCTTCTGACTGGATAATGTCCTTCAAAAATCTGAAACCCCGTACGTAAGTACTTTCAGTTTTGTTGGGCAGAAGGCAGTATGCCAGAGGAACAATATTGGTTTGTATTTGTGTACTACCAATATCCGCATGGATAGAATAGAGTTATTTATACGGATTTGGGGCATTAAAAATTCCATTAAAAAATATATCAGCAATGTCCAGGTTAGTTAAGATGTCACGCGCAAATGGGGTCATAATTACTAAAATTTCATTTTGAAGTACTAAAAACTCTTTAACCAAGAACTCGGGTACAACTACTTCTTCTATAGAGTAATATGTTATTTTATTAATTCCCTGATTTTTGCATCTATCTTTATATAGCGAATTTTGGGACGTCGCACGGTGGATCCTGTTGTATGGGATTGTTGGTCAATATTATTTAACTAGGTTCCGAGACTTAAGCTAAGTCTTAAAGGTGTATAATACATACATACGTACCTAAATACATAAAATCACGCTTATTTCTCACTGGGGTAGGCAGAGACCACTGATTTCCACTTGGAACGCTCCCGGCGAACATCTTTCGCTTCCTTAACTTTCATAGTTGTCTTTATTAAAAGCGTTTTAAGGCAAAATAACTTATTACTTCCAAATTAATTACTAAATTATATTAATGTCTTTATTACTCTAAGCAATTTAAATATATATCACAATAAATGGATTTATGAAGGCTGGATTCTTTTAATCTGGTAAAAGCATTTCTAGCACCTCACTAGGAAGAGTTGTTTTAAATTTTTTTTTACAACCCGCACGATACTACTGGATCCGAAGAAATTAAAAACAAATTAAATACACCCGTTAGAGTGTATTTTCTCGAAGTTTTACGAGCGTTAAATTCTCTAAATTGCTTAAAATCCTTATTTCTGGCTTCCAAAGCCTCTTCGCTCAAAAGCCCTAATGGCATTTGCGATTTTGGCATGGCCATGAATTAAGACTTTGTGAACGGTTGTAGGCATATTATGCCATGGATAAAGTCGGGTGTACAAATGAGCCGTCTCAATGCAGTAACTATGAAAAACTTCGGTGTTAATTTTGTAACCACTGGCTATTGTCTTCAAAATTATACTAAACCTTTTGATTAGTTGTTCATCCACACCTGTTATTTGAGACGACTGCTCGGGGTTAGAAAAAAAACGTCTCGCTGAGTTTCCAACGTTTGTGCTTCCATAACCAGCTTTGGGTAAATCTACGAGTAACCCGGTAACATTGCGGAATTGACGTTGGATGGCTCTTTTCCTTTCATCGATGATTACCCTCGTGTCCCGAGACTGTCTCCATTCTTGTGTTGTTAATTTATATATGACCTCACATTATTTAATAAAAAATCTTCCCAAACACTAGTTGCCAGTCATTCTTTAATGTACTATGAAACCCTTCCATCATCCGATGAAGAAAATGACAACATGAACAGAGCTATAAATTATTTTTGAAGATTCCGATGATAGTATCAAGGACAAAGACTATTGCAGAAACTGAATGTGAAGAAAGAGTATGTGAAGAGACTGATCGTGTAGAAACTGAATGAGTTGAGAGAGTATGTGAAGAGACTGATCGTGTAGGAACTGAATATGAAGAGAGAGTATGTGAAGAGATTGACCGTATAGAAACTGAATGTGAAGAGATTGAACATAGAGGGACTCAATGTGAAAATAGCGAAGTGGAGGCATCTGTAATTACTGAGAATGAAAAAGGACTAACTAAAGTCGGCTTGCCAAGGAAAAGACGTAAATTTGATGTACCCCTTCCTGAATGTAAAACACAGAAAAAGAAGATGCCGAAGAAAAGCTTTCATTGAAACCACCATATAATGATAAATGTCGCAAAAAGTGCACAACTAAGATTTCTGAAGATGCTAGAAGAGAAATACATGATCGGTATGTAAATTTAAATTGGGAGGCCAGAGGTGTGTTCATAAAAGGAATGGTTGAACCAAAGGAAATAAAAACAAGAAGTACAAAAGCAGATAAGAATAAGAGAGACGTTGCATATTACTATCATTTTCAAGTCAACAATGAAAAAATTAACGTTTGCAAAACTTATTTCTTAACTACACTTGGTAACAACCCAAAAAATAATAGACATGTTCATTTGGCACTCAGTAAGGAAATTGATGACCAAGTGGACAAAAGAGGATCATATCATCGTAAAAATCGTATAGATAAAGATAAAATCAAGGACCATATACAAAGCTTTAATCCAACAATTTCACATTACATTTTGCATTACATACTGAATATTCTCAGGAAAACTGTGACCGGTGTATTCAAAATAGGAAACAGAATTTAAGATACACGGAGTCCAGAGAGGAATATCAACGAGACAAAGAGCAAGGTGCTACTGACAAAGACTGCATATACTTTTCTATAGATCTACAGAAGATCATAATGCTGCCGCGGATGGATCAGTTTAAAACTGCGATATTTTGTCCCCGTATCATTGCTTTTAACGAAAGTTTCGTTCCACTTGGAAGTAGCAAAAGTACAAATGTTCCTTATGCAGTACTTTGGAACGAAACCACCTCCGGTCGAAGCCAAGAAGACATAATTTCTGCATTCAGATCATTTTTTATACATGATCGTGACATGAGACATATCGTTTTATGGGCTGACAATTACGCGGCTCAAAACAAAAACTGGGCGTTTATATGTTTTTTCGTTAACATAGTAAATAGTTAACTGATCGCTGCTGAATCAATTACGGTAAAATATTTTGAACCAGGCCATTCATTTATGTCGGCAGATAACTTTCATCATCAGGTTGAAAGTGCTTTAAAAAAGGAAAAAGAAAGTTTATGATTTTGATGATTTTGTAGATTCCGTAAAAATATCTAATTCGAAAAGAAACACTGTAAAAGTCATGACTCTATCTGATTTTTATTGTTATGAGGATTTATCGTCTCAGCATAAAATCCGAAACATTGAACCAAGAGTCTACCTAAAAGACATCATGGCCATAAGAGCCGAAAGAGGGACATTTACTTTAAAGTACAAAGGTAATCACGTATCTGATTGGCAAGAACTAGATTTCCTACAGGTAAAAATAATTAAAAACAAATGCTTTCCTAATTTAGCTACTAAGAGTTCATTCAGAGGAATAACAAAAGAACGGAAAAATAGAATAATAGCAGACTTAGTACCTTTGATGCCCGATAATAGAAGGAGCTTTTGTTTAACTTACCTGAAGCGTCCAAGCTTCAAACCTAGACTGAAAATGTGATTTAATTAGGTATTAAGTAGAGTTATATTAATTAGACTGATAGAAACTTTGATCTCAATTTGTGCCTTATAAAAAAGTAGAATACATTTTCTCTAAGTTATTAGTTAGATTAATAGTAAGACAAATTAATAATATTTTTGATAAGTGTTTTATTTAATTATTTTTTTAAAGCAACTGTTTTTTTATTTAATTTTTAAGTAATGTTTTAGTATTAAGACAAATTAATAATATTTTTGATATGTTATATATTGTTCTTTAATTGTAACAAGCAACTATTTTTTATAGTTATTTAAGTGTGTTTTTTTATTTGATTTTTTAAATACACACATTCACACACACACACACACACACACACATACAATCATATATATACAAACGCATCACAATACATTTACTAACAAATCCGCGCGGGTGTGAATCCTGGAGTCCTGAAATACAGGTCTTGTCCTAGTTTAGGCTCCAGTCCACCCCAAACTATAACTTTTATCTTTGTACCAATATTTATTAATCATTGAACATTGTGTTGTTTGTGGTTGAAATAAACACATTTTTTTTTTTTTTATAAAGAAGTTTTTACTTCAAAAAGAAGAAGCATCATCAAATTATCCATCAAGACGTCGTTGCTACCCGCCGCTGCTCCATATGTCAGCGCAATGCCAGAACGGGATAAAATGTTTCCGATGCAACGAGTACGGCCATATTAGTACGCGTTGTTCTCTGATTGGAGAAGGTGTTGGCGGCGAGAACGGTAATCGGAACGCGTCGGTAAAACAGTCGTCGGTTCCGATGCAACTTCGTGCAGGTGGCAACCGAAGCGGGGCACCGTCAGCAAAGCAAGCTAAGGTACTCGAAGAAGAACCTGGATGAAAACTGGGAAAAAAACTGGATGAATTAAAACAATTAACAATTTAAAGTAAACAGTAAACAAACAAAACAAAGTTCACCTAACAAAAGCTTATGTATTTTATGATAGAAAAAAGAAAGCCAAACAACAAAGCAAAAATCAGGAAGATTTCCTAGCAATAGCTGTAGATTTTCAAAAAAATATTTCTCCTCCTAATATTGCGACTAATGATCACTAATGAATCAAAAATGGTGAAAGCCACATAATTTCAAAAGTAAGATTTAAATGGCAACACAATCTTTTCCGTATCTATATTCACCTCGAAAAATTCTTTTACACCAATTCTGATAAAATCAACTATTATTTCAAATTGAAAATTGACTTCAGAAACAAACCTAGTAAAGTCCACCAAAGCATCACCGTGGCTGCCGGGGGACCGGGGGTATCAACACGTGCGAAGGGGAGAAAAACACCAGAACCCCCAAGCAACCCCTCCAAAAAAAGAGCATCCCTAGTGGACCAATCTCAGATGATGACCCCTCTCAACCCACCGTGTCTACAGGAGTGTCACTTCCGGAACACCACGGGGTGATGGTCGCCACACAGAAGGACACCCAAGAGATCCTCCGAATGCTGGGCACCCTCTCCCAACAGATGGCGGCGGATAGACAGAGAATTCAAAACCTGGAGATGAGAGTTACTTCGTTGCAAAAAGCTCGCATGTTGGGACTTACCTCCCAGACCGAATTAACCACCTCTCCTGGCCCTATTGGCAAGGTCCTCATTTAGAAGCTTTAGAAGCTTTAAGTCCAAGTCAGTTGGGTCCCATTTAGCGAATAGTCCATTTCGACCAATAGGAAGGCTCCATTGGACTGAAAGATGTCATGGCCGCCTTTAGCGTTGTAATGCTTTTTTACTGTATCCATGTTGTCGAATTTTATTAATTTTAAATAGCAAAAACTGTATTTTTGTAAATAAATTGCTAATTATAATAATAATAAATTGTATGGAGAGCCACCCCAAGAGGGTTAACAGAAATGAAATCAGGAAACGGACTGCACAACCAAGTTCTTGAAAGAAAAACATCGCCAAGAAAAGGTCTGCCGTGCCAATCCAAAAGACTGTATATCGACTTAGTGTTTTCGCTTAACAAGGCGTAATCGATTTCTTTAAACTTTTTTAATACTACTAGTTGCCTCTTTTCTCATTTTGACGGTTATTTTGCAAGATAAAGCAAGTAAAAAAACACTGTATTACGTTAAAAATAAGGTATGAACACGCAGAAAAACGGTAACGATACATATAGTGTTTTGTCGAAACAAACTGGATCGATAGATAAATAGTGTTTTGATCTTGACGCGTTGTGACGCGTCTATGCACGTTGACTATCGCAACCAGTGTAAGTATATTTGACAACAATACTACTATCTCGCTCTCTCCTGCACAATTATAGACGTATTTTCCTTGTTCTTCATGTTGAACACGGTTCGGTTTATACTAGTCGTGTTTCGCGCGCAGTTGTCAACGCCGTTTGTGTTTTAAGTAATTGCATGTTTTATTTGATTGAATTAGAGTTATTTAGTGTCAACTGTGAGTGAAAATGAGTACAAATTGTAGTAAAATGTTAGTTACACTGTCGAAACATTATAATAACACAGACTCAGTTACTGTTTTGTCCAGTGCCACAAGTTGTCTATAAAAAGAAAATATAGACAACAATAACCAAAATGAGTATGAAAATTACTATCATGATAATTTGGAATCACGAAACTTTATAAGTCCTATTGTTCCGCGCAGTGAATCTCAACTTGATGAATGCCTTTCTAAAGAATTAGGGGAAGGAGTTTACACTGAATTGATACCATCATTGATTTCTTCCGAAGATATTCTGCAACCCAATACGTCTTCGCATCTTCATCATAATAGTGTAGATCTTACCTCCAAAACAAATATCACTGAAATTCCATCATCGAATAACCAAGAACCTGTTTGTTAAGGATGCTAGTTTTGAACACAATCTAATGAAAATGAAGATGATAATTCCCTTCCCTTCATCCCTTCTGCTTTCCCTTTGCTTCAAATTCAAAATACGTTTTCAACTGAATTATTGCCTGGGACCCAACTATCAACTACTGGTTTCGTAGATTCTTCACTATCCTCACCGTCACCAAAACCTTCGGCCTCCGTCGCATTTGTAAGTCCTATTACTAATCCTAATACCGAAACAAAAACCCCGACTAGAAGTAAAAGACGTCACGTCACACCTTTGACGAATCTACTGCTGCTCATGAACCTACCGATGAAGATAATAATTGTCAAATATCAAAGAAACGGGCTAGAGACCCAGAAACTATATTAGAGAAACAAAGAATGAAACACCCATTATTGTCACCTTGTTCATGTAAAAAACTATGTATGCAAAATATTCCTGAAATTGAAAGACAGTCTATTTGGACTCAATTTTGGAACTTAGACCGACAACGGCGCCGCGACTTTCTATCAAGAAGTGTTGATAAGTTATCTACCACAAGCACAAAAACAAAAGGTGAATCTCAAAGGCATAATACCTTAATATGGTCGCTCAATGACATTAAAGTATGTAAAGTTTTTTTTCTAACGACTTTGGGCTTTACGAATGATGAAGCCGTACAATCAGTCTTGAAAAATAACTATTTAGAATGCAATAAAAATCCAAAAGTGAACAGCTCAGTTGATCTTCGAGGACGTCGATTTGAACCAGCTAATAAAATCCCACAGGAGTATGAAGACCGTTTAGAAGAATTTATATTTAAATACAGCCCTATTTCCTCAGATTATAATAGTAAACATGCACCTAACAGAAAATATTTGCCAATAGGCATTAATTTTTCTACTACATACAAGAATTTTAAGCAGTTTTGTCAAGATAATAATCTACCAACTTGTGATTGGACTCATTTTCATACTATGATAAAGAAATCGAACCTATCAACTGCCGAATTATCTCAAGATATTTGCACTAAGTGTAAAAGCCAAAAAATAGCTCATGAAAAACTACCTCTTCCTTGCAATTGTGAAGACTGTATTAACATAGGACAGCACTTGGAAAATAAACGTAATTCACGTAGAGATCTGAAATTAGCAGAAGAAAGAAGTGATAATTCGGAAGGAAAAGAAGCTGTATTCACGGTCGATATGCAAAAAGCTATATGCATGCCTCTTTTGACAACTAAGGAGTACTAATTTTCAAGAAAACTCGTTCTCTTTAATAAGTAATTTGTGCCGCCAGGTAAAAATAAAAATGCTGCATGCATTTTTTGGCATGAAGGCGAAAGCGGCAGAAAAGCTTTCAACATAGCTACCACATACGTTTACTTCATACGAAAATACTGCCGGGATCTACAACATTTGAACTTCTCTTTGGACAACTGTAACGCTCAAAACAAAAATAAAACTCTGTTTTCTGCATTAGTCAGAGTTGTAAACGATGATAAAACTAATATCCAAAGCTTAAAACTGGAATATTTTGAACCAGGTCACACTTTTATGGCTGCGGATGCCGTACACGCTGCTAGAACCAAAAAAATGAAAACGGCAGGTGAAGATTATGATCTGGAGGATTTCGTGACACAAATCAAACAGTCAAGAAAAAACCTAGATGTCGACGTACTCAAACACAATGACATGTTAATTTTCAAAAACGACTGTAAAATAGCTTTTCCGAAAGATTGGAATATACAAAATTTAAAAATTATTGAGTTCCGAAGAGGTGAGCTTTCTCTTTTTGCTAAAAATGATTACAATAGAGAGTTTAGGGAAATGCACTTTTTAAAGAAAAAGATTGAAGGAGATTTAAGAAAGAAGATGAACGATGGACTAGATCTTATAAATATGATAGAAACAGAAAGTAAGTCAAGAGGTGTGTGTGAAGTTAAAAAAAAAGAATTGCTAACACTTTCAAAATCTATGCCAGCTTCTCGGCGAAGTTTTTATGAAGCCCTTGAGGAATCAGATGCACCTGATCTTGATACAAATATTGATTCTGATTTGTAATGGAGTTTAAACCATTTAATTTTTTATATATTTTTTTATAATAAATACTTAATTGATCTCAGAGAAGAAAAGTAAAGTTGGCATTTAGTTTTTTTGCCTATAGAAATATAAGGTTATGTTGTTTAAGATTGTTTTATTATGTTTTATTTTTTGTTTCTTATTAATACTTTTATTTACTACATTTACTTACTTTGTTACATTTTTATTAACTAATTGATCTCATAGAAACCCAAAGAAGTTTATCATAGTCATATTATGTGAGCTTACAAACACACTAGGTCTTGTCATATTATTTCTTTGTAATTCTAATGTTATTATTTTACATACAGTTACTTTCGTTGTTACATTTTTTATTCAGTGATTGAACTCATAGAAACCCAAAGAAGTTTTTCATAATTATGTGTAAGCTTGAAAACATATAGAAGGTTTTCTTATATTATTTCATTGTGATGGTACGAGTAATTATTTCATTATTATGTAAATTCATGAAAGTTTACTTCGCCAATAAATAACTGGTTTTATTTATACATTACACAGGATAGACACCTAGTTTCTCATCCTCATCTACCTTTACAAAACACTTTATGTTTGGATACAGTGTTATGGCATAATTAGTTCATAAGGCTAAAACACTGTAAGGTCAGGTGGGGTAAGTGAAACGGCGGGGGAATTGAAACACTCAACCTTATCAAGAAACAATGACGTTTATCGACTGAGCACAACAGCCGATAAAACACGAGTGACCAAGTAGTTTCAATGTTCTTACACAGATGTCGCTACGATCATTCTAAAAAGTTTTACCGGTAAAAGAAATTGGACAGTTGTCAAACAACAAAACGCGAGTTCGACGCTGTTTAAGTTTTTGGTGGTTTTAAGTGTTTCTTTGTTGTTTTTAATAAGATTTTTACAGTAAGTACTACCTAAAAATATAGATTTCATGTTCCAATTGTTATTTATGTCTTAAAACTACAGACAATTGATTTAAATCGTGGTTGAAATTTTAACCTCAAATAAAACTGAGTGGAGTAAGTGAAACAGGGGGTAACTGAAACATATGTTCCACTTTTCCCATGTCAGAAATCACGAACATTTTTTAGAAATAATTTGTATTAGCTTACCTACTTACTTAATTATACACACATGAGTCTAGGAATATAGGTAGATTTTTTGTTTATTTTGCTAGCAGTTAATTTATTTTGAATTTTTTCTAGGCTATAAAATATGCCTCGAAAATACACCCGAAAAACTGACAAAAGTGCTTACTCAACGGAAAAATTGCAAGAAGCAATTGAAGCGGTCAAGAATGGAACAATGTCAGCTTATACTGCTTCAAAACATTATAGCATCCCACGACCAACCATAGTTAATCGCATTCACGGAAGAAGAGGTTTAAAATCTAATACCCTGGGCAGGAGTACAATTTTGTCACGTGATGTAGAGGAGTCATTGGCTAAAAATCTCCATATTATGGAAAAATATGGATTTGGATTAACAAGAAAGGAGATATTTGAAGTAGTTGGTGAGTATGTCCACAAAAATTGCATTGTTAACCCATTCAAGGACGGTGTACCGGGTGAAGGTTGGTTCTTAGGATTTAAAAAAAGGCATGGCCTATCCGTCAAAAAACCGCAGCCAGTAGAATATGCCAGGAAAAATGCGTGTAGACCAGAAATTATATATCCATACTTTGATTTACTGGAGAATACTGTCAACGAATTACATTTGCATGATAAACCTAGCCATGTATATAATTTAGATGAAACAAGTTTTAGTAAGGATCCCAGTAAATCGAATGTGTGGGTCTCAAGGGCTTCACGTCAACACGCACGATTTCTTCGCCCGGAAAGGACAACACAACAGTCCTCTTAGGGTGCAACGCATCAGGTGAAAAATTGCCTCCTCTCATCATATACAAAGGTAAAAACGTTTGGGATGAGTGGACATCTCAGGAGGCCTACCCAGGGACAGTTTATGCGGCTACTCTTAACGGTTGGATGGAATCCTAAGTTTTCGAATCATTTTTTGATAAAGTTTTTCTGCCAACGGTTGGACAAAAGAGACCAATTTTATTAATATATGACGGTCATAGTACTCACGTGGGATTGAATCTAATAGAGAAAGCTCGTGCGGCTGGTATTACCATTTTAAAGATACCACCGCATACTAGTGATGTTCTTCAACCACTAGATCTGTCTGTCAATAAGTCATTTAAAGACAAATGGGATGCCGCCTTAGTCAAATGGCAAAGGCAGAATATCGGAAAAGTTTTACCAAAAAAAGATTTCGCTAAGATGCTAGGTCAAATATGAACTGCAATAGAACGCAGTGTATGTACGGCAGGATTTAGGAAAGCGGGTATTTTTTCTCTAAATAAGAATGCAGTACCGCAAGAAAAATTTAATCAGATTTTGTTGCAAGCATGGCGATCGAAAACAACCGTATCTGAGGAACCTGGTGAAAATCTTGACTCGACATTTTTTCACGAAATATGGACTGACACATGCTGCAGTGACGATAACGTAAACCTCGGATTCCAACAACAACAGGATGAAGTTTGTAGTAACCAGCCACAGCTTATAGACAACCAACCAGAACCTCTACAGAAAATTGTATTGTCTAGCATTAATAAAATAATTGCTGATTCCCATGCTGGTATATCACAGCAGAGTTCTAGTGTTCACCGAGAGACAAGTCTGTTGTTGGAACAGAAACCTACATCAAGCATTTCACTTGCGTCAGTCACTAGCAATAATATTTCAGATAGTAGTTATGTCCGAATAAGTATTATCTCAAAACCGGGTTTTGAAAGTTACAGTGTGTGGGGCTTGGCAGGGCAGGGGTGGTATGTTTGACCGTTTTCCAGGGTCGGACTTAGATCCATTTTCATGTTTGACTGAAACGATAAACACAACGATAATACATTGTACATAGATTAAAACTTATTTTGAAAAAAAAAAAGAAAATGTTGGAAAAAAATATTTTCTTTTTAATTCAGTAAAATACTAAATTAGTAAGTTTGTAAATATTTTTTCATGGTAATATTTTATGTATGCATATGCATATAACTTATTACAACCAATGTCAATTTTTTTTTTATATCTATGCATATCTATGCGTGATAGTTTTAAGTTGACCCCATTTTATTTTGTATGCATTTTTATTTCAGGTACTCGGCAAAAACTTTGCCAAGACTTCCTCGATGTATGCAATAAATTACAGTGCAATCTTTTGACGATAAAAATGTTGTGAATGTTTTATGAAGCGTTCTACAAAAACGCTAGTAAAATGCAGTAAGACGGACTTTTGTTGAAATTCTGTAAAGCTGTGGCCGTTAAAAGGAAGAGCCCTCGTAATGGCAGCAAAGCCCCTAAAGAGTTCACAACAAAATTTCACATTATAGCTGATCGAAAAAAGATACCTGTCTGTCAAAAAGCATTTTTAAACATACTGAACATTAAAAAAAGGGCGAGTACTTTCATTGGTTGCAAAATCGTTCAAAACTGCAGAATTTCCTGTGGACTTAAAGAGGTGGAGATCATAGAAGTCATAAGTATACCGGAATACAAGAGTCAATTCATACATTTATGAGTAAATTAAAATGTGAGGAACTGCATTACTCCTGCAGGAAGACATTGGTGCGAAAATACCTGCCAAGTGAATTAAATATTTGAAAACTATACAAAATATACAAAAACTCATTCCCAGGACGATATGCGAAAGAATCATACTTCAGAATCATAATAATAAATAAAATAACTTGGGTTTTGGTAGCCCACAGACAGACATTTGCTCAGCCTGCTTACTGCTCAATGAGAAAATAAAATAAGTAAAGGATCCGCACAAAAAGCAAAACCTCATTATTGAGAAAAGGGTACATACACTGAGGGCTAATAGCATTTTTTTCTTCTTGAAAACAGCTGAAGATGGTGTATTAATCTTGAGTTATGACTGCCAAAAAAATATGGCCTTACCGAAATTGCCAGACCAATCTTGCTAGTACAGCATACAGCTTTATCTATATTACTTTACAATTGTAGAGGAGACATCAAAATCATCATTAACAAAAGACAATGTCTTTGCTAATGTATGGGCTGAGGAAAGCACAAGACTCAAACTTAATAAGTTCCGCTGTGTACAACCGCCTCATTAACGGCATCCATACTATTACGCGGATATCTGAAGGCTGCAGGGGCCAAAATGAAAATTAAGTTTATGTTGCTTTGAAAAATTCCTTGTTTTTGCATGTTCTAAGATAGTTTTATTTAGTTTTTGTTTAATTTAAATATTTTTAATAACTAAAAAATCCATTGTTAACAACAAAATTATAAGAAATTCATTACTTTTAAGTAGTGCAGTAACTATCTATGCATATCTATGCGTGATAGTTTTAAGTTGACCCCATTTTATTTTGTATGTATTTTTATTTCAGGTACTCGGCAAAAACTTTGCCAAGACTTCCTCGATGTATGCAATAAATTACAGTGCAATCTTTTGACGATAAAAATGTTGTGAATGTTTTATGAAGCGTTCTACAAAAACGCTAGTAAAATGCAGTAAGACGGACTTTTGTTGAAATTCTGTAAAGCTGTGGCCGTTAAAAGGAAGAGCCCTCGTAATGGCAGCAAAGCCCCTAAAGAGTTCACAACAAAATTTCACATTATAGCTGATCGAAAAAAGATACCTGTCTGTCAAAAAGCATTTTTAAACATACTGAACATTAAAAAAAGGGCGAGTACTTTCATTGGTTGCAAAATCGTTCAAAACTGCAGAATTTCCTGTGTACTTAAATAGGTGGAGATCATAGAAGTCATAAGTATACCGGAATACAAGAGTCAATTCATACATTTATGAGTAAATTAAAATGTGAGGAACTGCATTACTCCTGCAGTAAGACATTGGTGCGAAAATACCTGCCAAGTGAATTAAATATTTGAAAACTATACAAAATATACAAAAACTCATTCCCAGGACGATATGCGAAAGAATCATACTTCAGAATCATAATAATAAATAAAATAACTTGGGTTTTGGTAGCCCACAGACAGACATTTGCTCAGCCTGCTTACTGCTCAATGAGAAAATAAAATAAGTAAAGGATCCGCACAAAAAGCAAAACCTCATTATTGAGAAAAGGGTACATACACTGAGGGCTAATAGCATTTTTTCCTTCTTGAAAACAGCTGAAGATGGTGTATTAATCTTGAGTTATGACTGCCAAAAAAATATGGCCTTACCGAAATTGCCAGACCAATCTTGCTAGTACAGCATACAGCTTTATCTATATTACTTTACAATTGTAGAGGAGACATCAAAATCATCATTAACAAAAGACAATGTCTTTGCCAATGTATGGGCTGAGGAAAGCACAAGACTCAAACTTAATAAGTTCCGCTGTGTACAACCGCCTCAATAACGGCATCCATACTATTAGACGGATATCTGAAGGCTGCAGGGGCCAAAATGAAAATTAAGTTTATGTTGCTTTGAAAAATTCCTTGTTTTTGCATGTTCTAAGATAGTTTTATTTAGTTTTTGTTTAATTTAAATATTTTTAATAACTAAAAAATCCATTGTTATCAACAAAATTATAAGAAATTCATTACTTTTAAGTAGTGCAGTAACTATCTATGCATATCTATGCGTAATAGTTTTAAGTTGACCCCATTTTATTTTGTATGTATTTTTATTTCAGGTACTCGGCAAAAACTTTGCCAAGACTTCCTCGATGTATGCAATAAATTACAGTGCAATCTTTTGACGATAAAAATGTTGTGAATGTTTTATGAAGCGTTCTACAAAAACGCTAGTAAAATGCAGTAAGACGGACTTTTGTTGAAATTCTGTAAAGCTGTGGCCGTTAAAAGGAAGAGCCCTCGTAATGGCAGCAAAGCCCCTAAAGAGTTCACAACAAAATTTCACATTATAGCTGATCGAAAAAAGATACCTGTCTGTCAAAAAGCATTTTTAAACATACTGAACATTAAAAAAAGGGCGAGTACTTTCATTGGTTGCAAAATCGTTCAAAACTGCAGAATTTCCTGTGGACTTAAAGAGGTGGAGATCATAGAAGTCATAAGTATACCGGAATACAAGAGTCAATTCGTACATTTATGAGTAAATTAAAATGTGAGGAACTGCATTACTCCTGCAGTAAGACATTGGTGCGAAAATACCTGCCAAGTGAATTAAATATTTGAAAACTATACAAAATATACAAAAACTCATTCCCAGGACGATATGCGAAAGAATCATACTTCAGAATCATAATAATAAATAAAATAACTTGGGTTTTGGTAGCCCACAGACAGACATTTGCTCAGCCTGCTTACTGCTCAATGAGAAAATAAAATAAGTAAAGGATCCGCACAAAAAGCAAAACCTCATTATTGAGAAAAGGGTACATACACTGAGGGCTAATAGCATTTTTTCCTTCTTGAAAACAGCTGAAGATGGTGTATTAATCTTGAGTTATGACTGCCAAAAAAATATGGCCTTACCGAAATTGCCAGACCAATCTTGCTAGTACAGCATACAGCTTTATCTATATTACTTTACAATTGTAGAGGAGACATCAAAATCATCATTAACAAAAGACAATGTCTTTGCCAATGTATGGGCTGAGGAAAGCACAAGACTCAAACTTAATAAGTTCCGCTGTGTACAACCGCCTCAATAACGGCATCCATACTATTAGGCGGATATCTGAAGGCTGCAGGGGCCAAAATGAAAATTAAGTTTATGTTGCTTTGAAAAATTCCTTGTTTTTGCATGTTCTAAGATAGTTTTATTTAGTTTTTGTTTAATTTAAATATTTTTAATAACTAAAAAATCCATTGTTATCAACAAAATTATAAGAAATTCATTACTTTTAAGTAGTGCAGTAACTATCTATGCATATCTATGCGTGATAGTTTTAAGTTGACCCCATTTTATTTTGTATGTATTTTTATTTCAGGTACTCGGCAAAAACTTTGCCAAGACTTCCTCGATGTATGCAATAAATTACAGTGCAATCTTTTGACGATAAAAATGTTGTGAATGTTTTATGAAGCGTTCTACAAAAACGCTAGTAAAATGCAGTAAGACGGACTTTTGTTGAAATTCTGTAAAGCTGTGGCCGTTAAAAGGAAGAGCCCTCGTAATGGCAGCAAAGCCCCTAAAGAGTTCACAACAAAATTTCACATTATAGCTGATCGAAAAAAGATACCTGTCTGTCAAAAAGCATTTTTAAACATACTGAACATTAAAAAAAGGGCGAGTACTTTCATTGGTTGCAAAATCGTTCAAAACTGCAGAATTTCCTGTGGACTTAAAGAGGTGGAGATCATAGAAGTCATAAGTATACCGGAATACAAGAGTCAATTCGTACATTTATGAGTAAATTAAAATGTGAGGAACTGCATTACTCCTGCAGTAAGACATTGGTGCGAAAATACCTGCCAAGTGAATTAAATATTTGAAAACTATACAAAATATACAAAAACTCATTCCCAGGACGATATGCGAAAGAATCATACTTCAGAATCATAATAATAAATAAAATAACTTGGGTTTTGGTAGCCCACAGACAGACATTTGCTCAGCCTGCTTACTGCTCAATGAGAAAATAAAATAAGTAAAGGATCCGCACAAAAAGCAAAACCTCATTATTGAGAAAAGGGTACATACACTGAGGGCTAACAGCATTTTTTCCTTCTTGAAAACAGCTGAAGATGGTGTATTAATCTTGAGTTATGACTGCCAAAAAAATATGGCATTACCGAAATTGCCAGACCAATCTTGCTAGTACAGCATACAGCTTTATCTATATTACTTTACAATTGTAGAGGAGTAGTGATGCGCCGTTCCCAAATTCCCTTTCCCGGAATTATTTCCAGTGGAAAAGTTCCAGGGAATATTCCGGCATTCCCGGGAACGTTCCCACATAGTGGGAAATGGACATTTAAATTGTTCCTTTTATTTTATTATATTAGTAGCTGCTCCAGCGAACGTTCGTTTAGCCAATTTTTTTTAGGAAATTATATTAACATATCAAAATAGCGGACAGTACAAATGCCAACAAAAGGATATTCTAAATATTTGTAATACAATATTTTTCGTTGTTATATTTTCATAAAAAAGAAATATTTTATATTTGAATTAATATTTAACTACTAATAATACAAGAATATAATATACAGGTATTATTAACAAATCAATAATAAATTCGTTACTTATCGCTAGGCTGTCCCCAAGCCATAAATAACGTATTTATTTTAAAACGGTAAGATAAGATATGCCATTATTGCGAACAATATTTACAACCTATTGTAATAATTGTATTGTCTTTAGAAGTGCACGTGCGTCGGCTTCACTTTGTATCCCTTCCCCAGATTTTTTATTTGTTTTGTTTTTTCTTTCTCACACATTTGCTTTTGCAAAAATAATGTATTTTATCTCCAATTTTAGTTGCATTTCACACTTTAACCGTTTCGAGCGCCTATTTTGTAAAAACCATGAGCAAGAAAAGTGCAATTTTCGATCATTTTGTGATTAAGTCCGTGGATGAAAAAACTATTTACGAGTGTATTTACTGCCATTTTGTGTATACGTTTAAAAATGTGACTAAATTTGCCCGTCACATATCTAAATGCAAAAATAGCCCAATAGACATAAAAATAAAATTTCAAAAATATGCTCCCAGTGCAAAGGTTAACTCAAGTTTAATATCTACGTCCATAAACACAACAGGACCACCAGAAAATCCTTCATTGCCACAGGACGAAACTGCTATTAGACATAGCCAAGTAAGTACCTACCATTTGTTATTGGATTTTTCATCCTAATATTTTTTTTTATTTCTTTTAATACCTTTTATATGTATCTTCAATGGAAGAATTTCTTGGTTAATAACCATAATGGGAATACCTATATACAGGGTTAATTTAAAAATACTAATAACCTCTTACATTACCTGAAATAATTGTAGATTCAGTGTATAAGCACAATAATAAAAAACATGTTCGTCCAATACCTACGTTGCGAGCCATCGTATCGACTAGCAAAGGTGAATGACATATACATATTCGTCGTTGTCGTTGTCTTTATACTCGTCAGACCCGCAATCAAAAATATAAAATATTTTTTTTCCATAGAAGTATTAAGTTTTTTTAAAAGTGTTAGAACAAAAGTTGTTCAGTATTATGTTCGGATGTTACCGGCGAAAGGTTATTAGTATATTACAAATAACCCTGTATATTCAAAAAGAAAAAGTTGGCTGATCAAGACGCTAAAATTTCTTTCTACTACTACTACTAGGTACTGAATATTTTCAATTTAGATTGATCCTTCTATATTTTGACTGGGCTCTCTCTACTTCTTTATCTAATTTAAGTAGTTATATCTAACGATTTTGCATGATCATGTTGTTATTGTTATGCATGAACGATTTTTGTTGTTTTGTTGCAGACAAATATACATCAAGCAATTGCAAGAGCAGTTTATGTGACCGGTATACCATTTTCTACTCTGCAACATCCTTTATGGACCGAAACATTTGAAATGTTGAACCCCCAGTTTACCATGCCATCTAGAAAGCTGTTAGCAACAACATTATTAGATCAAGAATATGAAACAGTACACAATGACGTCATAAATAAAATAAGACATGCTAATGTAATTCACTTAGGCATCGATGGCTGGTCCAATATTCGTAATGAATCAATTTTAAATGTAATTTTATATGCCCCCAAGCCTTATTTTTGTAAATTTATAGAAACTACTAACAATCATCATACTGCTGAATATTTATGTGAGGAAGTTTCTAAAATCATAGATGAATTTGATGCATCAAAATGTTTCGCAATAGTAACAGATAACGCTAGTAATATGGTTAAACTTGGAAAGCTGTTATATGAAAAATATGACCATACTATTTGGACTGGATGCTTAGCACATACGCTTCACTTATTTATAGGAGATGTAGTGAAGGTTCCGAAAATTCGTAGCTTGTTTTTTAATATTGTGGAAATTATCAAAACTATTACTAGATCACATAACTTTTCAGCTGAGTTTCGTAGAATAGCTAATGATAGATCTATTAACAGTAGTCTTCATTTGCCTGTTAAAACAAGATGGGGAAGTTATTTATTATGTCTACAAAGTTTTGTAAAATGTAAAGTTATATTGCAGAATATGATAATTAACGATAATTCACTACTAACAAAATATAGAAACCTAATATTTGAAGAAGATACTTGGGACGAAATACAAAGACTGGAATATTTTTTAAAACCGATCGTCCAATGGATAATAACACTAGAAGGAGATTATTACGGAGTACACTTAGTGCACCGAGCCTTTAAAGAAATACAAAAAGTGTTAAAACACGTAGATTCAAGAATGCTTTTTGGAGATATGGTACATACTCTAGAACAAAAATTTGATAGTAGAAAACTAAATGCTCTTAAAAGCCAATTCATTTGGCAGCTGCCCTTCTGGATCCACAAAATCAAGGAGTACTATTATCTAGTCAAGAGAATGTTGAAGGCTGTGAATTAATTATAAATATTGAAAAAGATGCAGAAGCTGCAGTTAATATATTTACGGAATTATCGCAATACAAAAGCCGAACACACTTGTGGGAAAAAAGTTTTATTTGGACTATGGCCGAAAATATTTCACCATTATCATGGTGGGAAACTTTATTTCCGCAAACGCTTTTGGGTAAGATTGCCATAAAAATTTTATCAGTTCCCGCTACTTCTGCAGCTGTAGAAAGATCCTTTTCAACATTTTCAAATATGCATACGAAGAAACGAAATCGTTTAAAGGCAAACACAGCAGGGAAGCTAACATTCATATCACACAATTGGAAGCTAATTAACAAACCCACCCAACAATATCAAAGACCACTGTCAGATCATAATTTATCTTCAGTATCAAATTCTGCCTCGGAAGACGAATTTTCCGAAGTAGCAATAGATGAAACGGAAAACTCAGAGCTTATTTTTAATAACCCTGGCACTTCCAGGGCTAGATTAGATTTGGATTCCGATGATTCCAATATTACGAATTGTTCAACAGAAGTATTTGATCTAAATAAGCCAGGCCCCTCCAATATTAGTACAAGTGCAGCAAAAAAAAGAATAATAAGAAATATATTTAGTTCCGATTCAGACTCTGATGACTAATTTTGCGTAGTCTCCGTCAAACAAACTGATTTCTACTATACTATACTGTATGGATTATTATTATTATTATATTGTATGGATACTGATAACTGTGGAATTGATATATTTTTAGGTATCTGTAAAAAACTACAATAAAAATCTGTATGTTTTTAATCATTTCATAATTGTATTGTGTAATCAAAAACTTTACTTTCTGTGATTAATACGCCAATCCAAAAGACTGATTTGTATTTTATTTAAACTAATTAAAATTGTTAATCTATATGACATGCTATTTATATACTCGTAAATACTTTATATAGGTACATTTAATCATAAGCCATGATTATTATTATTATTAAAAAAAAATGTGGAATTTTGCTACCACATTAAACTGTGTGGTGATTCTTTTTTAAGTTTTGTTATCATATCTGAAAGAAGAAAATGATGTGCCGTTTAAAAAAAGTGTAAAATTATATAAATCAAAGTTTTTTTTAATTAAAATAATGAATAAATACTTTGTTTTAATTCAAATAATTTCTTACTAAAAACCTTGGAACGTGCCCATCGATCCCGGGAGCAAAGGAATATTCCCAGGGAATATAGGGAAATTCCCAGGGAATATGGGAATATTCCCAGAGATTATCGGGAAAGTTCTCAAAGCAACGACTTAATTGAATTATGCCTATGTATAAAGGTGTACTTGCTTTTGCACATAGTGCAAAAGTTATTTACAAAAATATATACAACTATTTAAGTCAATGTTCCCAGTCGTTCCCAACGTGCCCGGGAGCGTTCCTGGGAATTAGGGAACGTAGGAAACGATCCCGGGAACGGCGCATCACTATAGAGGAGACATCAAAATCATCATTAACAAAAGACAATGTCTTTGCTAATGTATGGGCTGAGGAAAGCACAAGACTCAAACTTAATAAGTTCCGCTGCGTACAACCGCCTCAATAACGGCATCCATACTATTAGGCGGATATCTGAAGGCTGCAGGGGCCAAAATGAAAATTAAGTTTATGTTGCTTTGGAAAATTCCTTGTTTTTGCATGTTCTAAGATAGCTTTATTTAGTTTTTGTTTAATTTAAATATTTTTAATAACTAAAAAATCCATTGTTAACAACAAAATTATAAGAAATTCATTACTTTTAAGTAATGCAGTAACTATCTATGCATATCTATGCGTGATAGTTTTAAGTTGACCCCATTTTATTTTGTATGTATTTTTATTTCAGGTACTCGGCAAAAACTTTGCCAAGACTGCCTCAATGTATGCAATAAATTACAGTGCAATCTTTTGACGATAAAAATGTTGTGAATGTTTTATGAAGCGTTCTACAAAAACGCTAGTAAAATGCAGTAAGACGGACTTTTGTTGAAATTCTGTAAAGCTGTGGCCGTTAAAAGGAAGAGCCCTCGTAATGGCAGCAAAGCCCCTAAAGAGTTCACAACAAAATTTCACATTATAGCTGATCGAAAAAAGATACCTGTCTGTCAAAAAGCATTTTTAAACATACTGAACATTAAAAAAAGGGCGAGTACTTTCATTGGTTGCAAAATCGTTCAAAACTGCAGAATTTCCTGTGGACTTAAAGAGGTGGAGATCATAGAAGTCATAAGTATACCGGAATACAAGAGTCAATTCATACATTTATGAGTAAATTAAAATGTGAGGAACTGCATTACTCCTGCAGTCAGACATTGGTGCGAAAATATCTGCCAAGTGAATTAAATATTTGAAAACTATACAAAATATACAAAAACTCATTCCCAGGACGATATGCGAAAGAATCATACTTCAGAATAATAATAATAAATAAAATAACTTGGGTTTTGGTAGCCCACAGACAGACATTTGCTCAGCTTGTTTACTGCTCAATGAGAAAATAAAATAAGTAAAGGATCCGCACAAAAAGCAAAACCTCATTATTGAGAAAAGGGTACATACACTGAGGGCTAACAGCATTTTTTCCTTCGTGAAAACAGCTGAAGATGGTGTATTAATCTTGAGTTATGACTGCCAAAAAAATATGGCCTTACCGAAATTGCCAGACCAATCTTGCTAGTACAGCATACAGCTTTATCTATATTACTTTACAATTGTAGAGGAGACATCAAAATCATCATTAACAAAAGACAATGTCTTCGCTAATGTATGGGCTGAGGAAAGCACAAGACTCAAACTCAATAAGTTCCGCTGTGTACAACCGCCTCAATAACAGCATCCATACTATTAGGCGGATATCTGAAGGCTGCAGGGGCCAAAATGAAAATTAAGTTTATGTTGCTTTGGAAAATTCCTTGTTTTTGCATGTTCTAAGATAGTTTTATTTAGTTTTTGTTTAATTTAAATATTTTTAATAACTAAAAAATCCATTGTTAATAACAAAATTATAAGAAATTAATTAATTTTAAGTAGTGCAGTAACTATATGATGGTCTCAATAAAAGTTATATACTTATAAACTTTTATTGCATTTTTCTCAAAATCTATTCATTAGGACATTCCCTGTTCTTTGTCTGTACCCTTCAAATACAAAGACAACTAACTGTATACTATACAAATAAATAAAGCCTTTATTTCCGAAATATTAACATTTTCATATGTTGTCCTAAATGAGATTTTTAGGTAAAAAACTAAATAGACATAATTTAAAAATGGAGTTACATTTTAAAGACTAAAACTACACTGATTGCCTTACGGCAAAGGGCTCCTCCAACTCTCTCCATTGACAGAAATACTATACAAAAATGACAATTATTCTGAAAGCCAACTATTGTGGAGGCACATTTTCGTTAAAATGGTAAAACTTAGATAGTTTAAGACTCTTGAATAGTTTGTAGTTTGAGAATTAAAGTTGCTCGGCTATTATTACAGATGGAAAGATTTTAACATTCTACTTACTTTGAAGGAAAATAACAAAGCAGTTTTTGTGTTGACCCATTAAAATATTAATTTAAAAAAATATATTGATACCACAAATTGGACCACTCCTCTCTCCTCGGAAAGTATAATACAGAACTATGATCTATTAGTTGAACACTGTTGCATTGCTGCCAGACCACCAGAACACTTTGAGAAGAAAGAAAAAGTCAAGACAAAACACTGCTACCCATTCCAAAAGCCACAGACACGACATGAGACTACCATGATTAGCCTCCCAAGATTTTTGTATAAGTACACCACACTGGTGACCAGTGTAGTGTACTGGACCAGTTTAACAAGTCGCTCAAGGGCTAACTAGATAATCTCACCTTAATACTAAGATGCATCACCAACATAACCCATTCTCGTAACTGAGTGGTCCAGTTACTGTAACATGTGTGTTTATTGAACTATTGTTTACGCTCTTCTGTCCCATAACCACTCGATGTCCAACCCTCAGCAGCTGTATTAAAATCAACTGATCTCCAGCAAGCAGTGTCAAAAGTAATCAGTAATTGGTAGTTATTACACAATGAAGCCTAAGAGACCTTCAGTGAATTAATCCTCACATTCCGCAGTCAAGGGTTTGTTGATATCATGCAGAAGACAACACTCAGATAATTAGATTACAGTCAACAAAATCATAAACTTAGGAATAAAACTATATAGAACTCTAAGAAATGACATTTCAAAGCTACCTTTCAAAATAGGTTTTTTATTGTATGGTAATCAATAATCAATGTTGCCAATTAACAATATTGTTTGAATGTTACATATATTATTATTAAAGCAGCAGCATATTCCAGATCGTTCAACAAAGACAGTGTCTCATACACCATCCATCCTGCTGTACGTCCCGCCAAGGCCGCGGTGCTGGACGTAGCATACACACTATCGTGCCGATCCATCCCGGCTACTGGCCCACTACTTGGAAATGGGACATATTTAAAAAAAAATATTTTTAGAAAGTACTGCAATGGCCATCAAATGATATATATATCAATTATTTTATAAGTCGGACAACAAAATACTGAGTCACAGATATTTATGTGATGATACTTTTATTATTTCCAAAACAATAAAAAAAACGACTTTCGTGTGTTGATAACATAAAATCAAAAATCGGAAGGTAGATAGGCGAGATAGCGGAGATAGTAAAGATTTCAACTGGTAGTGTTTTTACTACTAAAATTTGGCAATGACAAAACTTTTTCCGAATGGGTGCCGTGTTTGCTTACAATTGCTTAAAAGCAACAACTTATCAATGATTCAGAAAGCTGATTGGTAATGAAACATGGATTCACTATTTCACTACGGAACCCAATCGGCAGTCAGCAGAGTGGATAAATGCAGCAAAGGAAACTTATTTTGTAAGGCTAAGATAAATCGTTCTACACACATGGAACAGTTTTGGTATTTAGTATCGGTACTCATTGAACCACGTGTTATATATGATTATAAACACAGCTGCCTTTAGTCCAGTGACAACACGAGAATTATTGGGGTATATCAGCCTATGTACAGGTCTGCAGGTCTCCAGCTATCTACACAGCTGGCACAGACATAGGGCAAGTACATACCAGCAAGTCATCGGGTCAGCTATCCCTAAACAGCTGACACCGAAACTAGAACCTATAGTAAAAGCTCTGCTTAGTTTGGGTCAAAATAGCAATGTGTAATATGTCCAAGGATATTTATATTATTTTTATGTCATTCTAACTACTTTTTGACATTCAAACAACGCTTAAGAAAGATATTGTGTAATTATAAAAAACCTACTTAAGACCTATTGGGAATATAATAGTAATAATAATATTCATTGTCTCAAGACATTTTAAAATTTACACAAAATTTTCTTATGCACAAGTAGTTTTATATCTTTTGTAAGTAGTTGTGGCTTCTAGTACTAAGCTAAGCTGATACCCTGTATTTTAGTACACTGCGCCTCCCCTGCCCCTGAACACATAGTAAATAAATTTACAATATTTCTAAATTGTTAATTTATGTACTTCATTTATTTTTAGATTTCCTGTAGATTCCACGAGAAGAAAATAATGGCTATCTTTAGTATCATTAAAGGAACGTTTTATAAAAGTGCAAAAATATGTTTATTGAATTTGCATAAAAAAAACTGCAGAGAATGGGATCCGATCTAGCGTATACGGATTATCAACACAATATAATATATTACATAAGTGGGTACATTGTAAAACATTTTGTTACTAGCCAGAAGTGTACTACATAAATCTGTCGATTACACTGGATCACTCCCACTCTGATAATTGTTATTCTCTAAACGTTTATATATACTAAACTTTTAGTGTATTTATGAACAAGGGAAAATTATATTTTCCTTCTAAAGAAGTATTTACAATCGCCCAATATGACCAAATTTTCAGAAGAGCTTCCTGGATTGTGCAACAGGCGAACGTTGACAATTTTAAAAATAAAATATAGACAACAAGTAAATTGAGAAACATAAACTAAACAGTCATTCTGTTAACGATAGCATAAGTTGTACAGATTTTGTATGAACCTAAAATAGTTAAATTAATTGTGCATTCATACTTACGAGTACGCATCCGTTTGCGAACATACCTTAGAACTCTCATCATCACTCTCACTGATAAAAAATTAAAGTTTGGTCATATAAATTCACGCAAGTCGTACGAACTTTTATTTTTGGAATTTACTCCTTAAGAATCGATTTTCATAGAAGGTGTACGGTAAATATGAAGAGTAAAACTACATCTTTTTTTTTGAATTTTTTAAGTAATCACTTTTTAACATCTAATATATTTAATAACATATTAAAAAGCGGTTATTTAAAAAAAAAGATGTGTAGTTTTATACATCGCATAAAAAAAGGTTTCTTAAAAATTCCAACGGGCACATTAATTTTAGATGGATTTTTTAATTTTCTAAGCTGGTCCGACTAGTTTTAGTTATTTGAAAAAAAAATAGGCAGTCATGGGACTGCCGACAAAAGTGACATTAGCGGGAAGGTGACATTAATTAATGTCACCATCCCGCTAATTATTAATTAATAAGGAGCTGACATAACTCACTGTTTAGATTAGCGCCCTCTAGTGAATCTATATATGTATTATTAGCGTGCCGGTAACGAGTTCAGTGCTTTTACCCCACAGCAAAAGTGCACTAACGTGCCTAAAGAAGTTTTCACTTAAAAAATGACGCCCCACTTGTCCAGACTTCCGGTATTGAAATTCTTATTCAGCGCATTTTTTTATTATCTATCCAAAAATAAAAATGCTTGGTAATCGAAATGTCCATTTTTGATCATAAAACGGCTAGTTTGACTGGGCTTGTTGGCAACACTGACTAGACCACACACCTAATGGTACGTTTACACGCTCGCGTTCAAACCAACATTCAACGAGCACAAGCACGTGCGCAAGTATATGTTAACAGGCTGTTTGTGCATGCATGCGTGAATGTGTTCGCACTTGCGGCCGACCGGGACAACTGTTGGGTGCGTTCACACGCTCGCGTTCAAACCGACATTCAATGACACAAGCATGTGAACAGGCTGTTTGTGCATGCTTGCGTGAATGTGCTCGCGATTGGCGCCGATCGGGATGACTGTCTGTTTTTTAACACACATCAAAGGGTGAATGTGCTTGTGTGCGTGTTCACACACATGCGCTTCACTCGGCCGCGTTAGTTTAGATTGCATCTTTGTGGCGAACGGACGACGCGACGACCGAATTCAGTTTTACGAAGACGACAAATTAATTTTTGATAAGAAATATGTCGGAATGGTCTAGCGAGCAAATATTACGCTTTCTGGAGTGTTACCAGGGAGATCAAATAATTTGGGACCCCCAAAATAAGCATCATAAAGACAAAAAAAATAGTCAGTCGTAGGACATCACGTCAGACGTGAAAACATAACTTCACAATGTATTTGCATTTACATATACACACACACACATCTGTATATTTATAATTAGGTTAAAAATAAAAAGTAGGTAATAACATATCTAAATGTATACATAGGGTACACTAGAAGTTCTGCTCTCCTGGCCGCTCATAAATGTTTTAATTTCGAATGTTATATGTGAATGAAATAAATTTTAGGCATTAGGGTTGAAATCATAGATATAGGAACCGCTAATATTTTTTAGATAGGACTGGGACATAAATTTGTTTTGATAGCCAAAGCGGAATGATCCTTGACTGGCAAATGAGAGGTCCTAAGTTCAAACCCAAGTATTTCTTCTGACTTTTTGTAAGTTATATTATTCTTTTATGTTATATGAGTGTATTATTTAAAAAAAAAACTTAAAAAAAGAGAAAACTGGGCTCGAGGATTTATATTAGATTGAAACCTTGCCCAGCCCAAGAACCAAACAATGGTCATAACATGGGCTCAACACCCTACTGTCCTGTCGTGTATTCTCGCCACAATTAATACAGATATAAGTCCGAACGTGTGAATCAGGGCTGCCAGTAAGGACAAATTATTTTATACCACCGAGTCTCAGAACTTATACAAGATCACGTACTATTATACAAAATCAGTGTTGTACAAAGTACAACTATAGTACGTCACTCTGTGGGGATTTCAACAAAATGTTAACAATATAATATATTAGTAAGTAATAAATATAAAGGTGTTTTAACTTTTACCACAGACATGATTTGTTTAAAGTATCTCTATGTGTATGTACGTACTTATTTCATTATAGCGTCAGTTGACATTGTATCCAATTATATAATGCATTCTACTATACAAACAAGATCCATTAGATAACCGAATTATACGAAATTTGTATCTGGCAGCCCTGGTGTGATGACACGTCTAAGTACGCAGGCTGCGTGGCAGGCTGCATGGTAGGCTGCGTGCCGAGCAGCATGCCAGGCTGCACGGCGTGTTGTAAACGCACCATAAGAGCAATTATTGCTCTTAGCCACACACAGTCCTTTCCAGGATTGCCAACCGTACGAGGTTCCTCGTACAAATACGAGATTTGTGGTCTGCTGTACGAGGTACGAGGACACGATCAGGCTCGTACAATTATGTACGAGATTTTGATATAGGTGCACAGTCATTATTTTTTTTAATCATAGCTACATAGGAGTTTAGCTAATTATTAATGTCATAATTTTGGTTTTAAAACATTTTAAGTGCTTGACAAATGTACGAGGTTTTAAAGCCAAAGTACGAGATTTTTAGTTATGTGCGAGAAAAAAGTTCTAAGGTTGGCAACCAGTGTTGCCAACTCAGTGGTTTTTTCACCAAATTTAGTAGTTTTTATTTTTGAACAGTAGAAAAAAAATATTTTTAGTAGTTAGTAGATTTTGTCAGTTACATGGTTGGTCATCAGTATATACAAGTTTTAATTTCTTAACCATCACATGTCAGCATAAAAAGTTAAATACTTTACTTACTTTTCTCATGAATGTTAAAATTAAATATGTAGACTATATATATGTTCACATACCATTAATATATACAATAAGATAATCGTTTTCAAGCAGTTATTCGCGCTTAAATTAAAATATATTTTTAAATATAATCCACCAGAGCGAGTTGGTGGTTTTTTAGTGGAATGGATTGGTCGTCTTAGTTGGAGAGAATTCAGAATGTTGGCAACACTCTTGTCACTTGTATGAAACAAGTTGAAGTTCATTGTTGTTTTGGATTCAATTGTATTCTTCTTTATTGACGTTTATGTTCTAGAAAATACAGATTTATGTTTTATTGCAGAATTCTGAAAATACTAAAAAACGTAAAAGCCCATAGTTAAAGTGTTTAATTAACAACAAATTATAGTTGCTCGGCTTACGTTCTTGACAGTAGGATATTGCTCTATTTCATGGATATTGCTTTCATTGCACCTAACACTGCTATGTTTAAAACTATATATTGGGGTAGGCCAAAAAAAACTTATTTGTTCTTTAATAACAGTGAAAATATTGTTTAAGACGATGAAAAATAATCCGGTGAAGTTTGAGCTTGAGTTTGATAAATAAAAAGGTATTATTCTTTATTTTATTTGAAATTTAATTGCCTTTTAACAAATTAGCGGATTGTAGAAATAAATATATAATAATATAGATTAGTAGTTACTAGTATAGTTAACTATTCTCAATATAATAATCAACATATCGCACACTTAAAACAAAAGTGGTGTTATACAAAAAGAGTAGTTTTTCAGTATGGCCATTTAAGAGTTTTGATCTAATACTGTGATCAATATTTAATGCAATAACTGAACTACAACACAATAATTTATTTCACCTGACAGGTTGACTAACTGGCTTTTAGTTAATTATTGAAACATGAGAATAATAAAGGTAGTTATTTAGAAAAAACAGTTTTAAAAAAATGTTCTGTATAGTGCCACTTTTGATTTTAGTATTTGTTACCGTTTTAGAATAAAATCTCAAATTATAACTTATCTCTGATGATAAAAAACATAAATAAAACGAAATTATGCGATAATAATAAGAAAAAATATTTATTTGGTAAAAAACAAGTGCGTTGCCATCAGTACAATCAAAATTAAGGATGTATGAGTTATATAAAACTATGGTATCTATAAAACCCCATTTTTGGCACAAAGTCATAACAAAGAATACACTAAATCTTCTTATACATAAAAAACTAAGCAATAAGTAACTTATAAGTATCAAAATAAAACAATAAGCTTCTTGTATCAAAATAAAATATTAATTCTTATGTAGACAAAACCTAATTTTTAATGAGATCAATCAAAATACTTAATTGGTAATTATTAAATATTTAAATGCTACTGAAATATGCTTTCGTAATAAGATGTGTAATAACTAGGTATCAGACAAGCATCAATAAGGCTCCGTATGTCACTTTTCTTTCTTTCGGATATATCCAATTTGCGCAGATAAAGTGGCTTTAGTTCTGGAGGATGATTGTTTCTATTTGTTCGTTTTGCCAAATCAAACTCTTTAAAATCGTCAAAATACGATAATTTAAATTGTATTTTGATCTCATTATGTTCATTCTTCTCAATTTTGATTACTTTTATATCTGAAAACTTTACAATTTGGCCATCAACACTTTTGTTTAGTCTGGGAACTGGCAGTAGAACCTCTATAAGTCGAACATCAAGGGAGACGCCAAAAAATTCGAGTTATAGAGTTTTCAACTTATGGAGGATTTCGACTTAGGCGGATTTTGATTCGACATAAAGAGTTTGAGATTTATTCTTATAAATTTTGAGTTAGAGAGGAAAAATAAATAAAAATTTAACTTGCAGAGATGACAAACATATTTTTATTTATTATTAATCAACATTATTTCAAATCATTTTAAAATAAAAAATATGGCATTAAAAAAAGTCAGTAATTTTTTTTTGCTTTAGATAATTTGGTTGTTCTCTATCTATAGCATTGTCTAATCTATAAAGAGCAGAAAATTCTTCTTCTTCAGAGTTACTGGTTTGCTCTATAAAATTACGTAAGGTATTCAATGCGGTTCGCGCCTCTTTGATGGAAACCCATGGAGCGCATGTACTATTCACGTTTTCTATGTCATCTAAATCATTAGTATCGGTTTTCTGAGCTACTGAATCGATAATTTCGTCATCAGATAATGTCCCAGCAGTCATAACTCCATCATCGTACGAAACAAAGTCCTCAAAGGATATTCCTGATTCAGATACCACTGCGTTCCATTCAGCTACTACTGTTGACGACGATGAAAAACCACAGTGTACATAACAGTTTTTTATTGTAGTCGCAGTAACATTTCGCCAAGCTTTATCAGCCATTCTCATGGCTTGCAATACATCTATAGTAGAATTCTTTTTTTCTTCCATATTATCCAACATGTTCCTGACAACTTCTTTTCGATACAATGACTTGAAGTTTTTAATGATACCTTGGTCCATAGGCTGTAATTTTGATGTGGTATTGGCAGACAGGTAATGTATTTTAACAGCTTTCATTTGTGGAATATCATTATGAGCTGTACAATTATCAAGGAACAACAAGATTTTTTTTTTTCTTTGGCCATTTTCTTATCAATGCTTATGAGCCAGCTTTTGAAAATTGCAGAAGTCATCCATGCTTTTGTATTCGCTTCATATTGCAGTGGTAGTGATTTACATCTTGAAAAACAACGAGGTTTTTTAGATTTGCCGATGACTAATGGTGAGAGTTTTTCTGTGCCCGACATGTTTGCTCCTAGCAGGATAGTCAAACGTTCCTTGCTATGCTTCCCACCATGGCATTTATCATTTTTAACACGCTCAGCGCCATGTGTATCGTTTGGGATACACACTGTCTAAATACTTGTGTATCTTTTTCGATACACGAGCACCATTCTAGTCTTAAGTGCCGTGTATCGCTAACGCGCACACTTTCCATACATTTTGTATAGCAAAAAAGTTGCCCTGGCCCAGCGAATTTTCCTGGTGTATTTGGGGTTGGGCTTGGATAATTTGTTTAGAAATTATAAGGGAAAATGTATAGGGTAAAAAAAAGAATTAATTTAAAGATTGTGGTTTTATTGTTTTGAATGAAAGGTTATATAATTAATGCTTTTATCAAATCGAAGGGAACATACTCATTAGTGAGTATTATTGAAACAAAATTTGCAAATAATTATATCACAAGTGGAGCATTTTGTGTTAACCTGCGACGCTCTTACTACTTTACCATCTACTTCTTTTCCTTTCCTTCCATACTTTCTGTAACATTCTGAACAACGCCCACGAAGTATCTTATCTCCAACTTTATTCTTCACAAGATAATGCTTTGCGTTTCCTGGAGTTCTTCTTGGTGTCGAAGTCGATGGTCTGGGTTCTATTCCACTCGGCTGAGAGTATCTGTCTAGTAGTCCTGTGATAACTTGCTCTCGGAATTCCGTGATTGTTAGTTTCTTGTTTGTAGTAAACATGTTATATATAAAATGAGCGTTAACTAGACTGGTTCCCCATAATATTTCAATAAAAAGCTTTCGGTACCATTTGGTACAACGTCTCAAAGCGCTGCCATATGTAGCCATTTGATCACTGATGTCTATCGATGATTTACCGCTGTTATAATCCGTGATGATCACTGGTTTCAATATGGCAGGCTTTTTTCGGCTTTGAGTAACAACTGTCTTCAGTGCAGATGTTTTTGTAGAGAGCATTCTCACATCACGCTTATCGCGCCATTTCAAGACTACGATTCCATCTTTTGTCTGCTTAGCACTCATCTCCCCTCTTTTCAGTTTCACAGCCATGACATCTTTTGGGAGATGTTTCCTGTTGGCTCTGAGTGTACCAACAAGATGTGTTTTTCGGCGTCGCAGTCTGTATGCAAGTGGGACGCTCGTATAATAATTATCAGTGTAAAGCGTTCTTCCTTCGTCAAGAAGACCTTGTGTAAGTGACATAACCGTTTTTTCAGAAACATCTACCTCTTTGTCCTTTGATTTTCCACAGTATACCACAAGGTTCCAGGTATACCCCTTTTCGGTACAGAGTTTGAACACCTTGATACCATATTTAGCTGCTTTATTCGGTATATATTGACGAAATATCAATCTACCTCGCCAAGGGATAAGAGATTCATCCACACAAATATTTTGTCCTGGAGTATAAATTTTTTGATAATTCTCAATAAATTTATCGAGCACACATCTAATTTTGCACAATCTGTCCTCTACAGTTCTAGAGTTCTGGTAATTCTGACACACATAAACACAATGCAATACGTTTACCAAAAATTGATTTACCCAAATTTTCGGGAGGCTATTCTCAATTCAAGACCTATAACTCCTCTCTCCCAAGATCCCTCTGACCTTACTCCTTTAACTCCATCCCATTTCTTAATAGGACGCTCACTTGTTATGTTGCCACATCCACAGATACAACATCTCAACATCAACAGTATCCAGAGATTTCGACGCATAGAATGTATAAAGCAACATTTTTGGAGTCGCTTCTCCAATGAATATATTCTTTGGCTTCAGGAGAGAACCAAATGGCGCCGGTCATCAGGAGAATTGAAGATAGGAACCTTAGTCCTCATAAAGGATAAAACCTCACCCCCTTTGATTTGGCCTTTAGGCCGTATTATACAGGTTTTGCCTGGCAGAGATGGCATCGCACGAGTCGCCGACATCCGCACCAGCAAGGGAGTCATCCGGCGTGCCTTCAACACGATCTGTCCTTTGCCAGTTAATGCTGTTGAGATTACTTCAACGGGGGGGAGTATGTCGAGTAATCGACATATGCCTGCCGCACCCACAGCTGATCGGTGCTAACCGGTTTCGTCGTCAGCGCCCCGTCCCCCCGCCGCTAGATATCATAGTCAAGGAGGTAGTCAGCATTATCGGAGAATATAAGGTCCATGACTTGATGTCCTCCAGCACTCTCACGTGCACTATAAACATGGATCTAAGTTTGTTCATAATTGTCTCGTTTTGCGCCACAATCAATATGGGCACCCTGGCGTATCTAGACTGGTATAGGCTGGATCCTATGTTCCTCATGGTAGACGTCGGCACATCCATTGATTTGATCTTGTCGAAGCCGGCCTTGTCTGAAGGATACTTAACCAGATAAAATAACCCCAGTATACTAGGGATGCTTGCGTATTCCAGAGGGGTGTTCATCTTCACTGAAGTGGTGCGCAGTTTTTTTAGGTCATCTCGTATGTCGTATCCACTGATGAGCTCACGTATAATGTTGAGCCTCGGCACGTACAAATCGAAGGGGTTCATGCCACGAATAACCTCAACCAGAGTGATGTTTCCAAGCATTCTAAAGGCAGAATGGGATGATGCACTGTTGAAGTCCAAGGAAGCTGTAGACGCGAATTGTCTAAGTGACTTATAGTAAGAAAATGAGGTATTATAATGGGAGGCTTGTAGTATGTCAAATTCGTAACGCAGTTTTGGGGTGTCTAACAAGTATTGGACACTCAACGTAAAAGGCCTACCCGAATCCAGTACTATAGATGGGACTGCTGGCTTGTGAGTGTCTGCACGCTCTCGTCCGTGAAAAGTGTAGGATTGTCTCTTCACTCGACTCTCGCCACGGCCACTGCCTGCAACAGATGAACGTCTCACACGTGCAAAGTCGTTGTTGTATACGGCTACCTTATCCATTGTCCCCTCCTCACGTGCCCGCTCAGAATGATATGAGTATGGCGAGAACCGGGGGAATATGTCGTTGAAATACGCCGTGTAATCACTTATAATGTACTTAGCAGGTCCGTTGTAAAATAACACATCACCCAACAATAGAGTGGTGTCGAAGTGGACAGACAACATCTCGAGTAACAAATCTCTGTTCATCCCGACGAACTGGTTCTTGAAGAAGGGTGAACAAAGTCTTAGAGTGTCCCCCGCTACAGCAAGCCTAATGTCGAAGATTATGTCCGCTGGAGTTAAGGTCCTGGAAATGATTTTCACTTCGTTCCTTTCTGTGCTCTTTTCTGGCTGGTTTGCGAGCACCTCCTGACGTATCTTGTCGTCATGAAAACATTGGCTGAACAATAGTGTTGACATGGCTATGAAAAAGCGCTCGTAAGAGGCTAGGCGCTGAATCGGGTGAATCACGGTGACATTCAAATCCATCGTTGTAAGATGTTCGACACCTGCAAATACCCAGGGAACAGACAAGCCAGCAGTGTGACCCACCCAGGTAGGGATTCTCTGCCATAAACTGCCCGCGGCTCTCATCCCGGTCGCTAGCCTCCGGCTCAAGTAATTCGCCTGTCTGCGACGTCGTCTTTTTGGTACACGCCGCAATATCTTTGATAAAGACGCAAGTACGTTACGATTGTTGGATTTGATAACATTAAGAGTCACGGGCATGTCCGCGACCTGAACTCTCAAGGGCACCTGTACCAGTGCGTCCACCGACGCTTGAGAGAGAGTTGTCAATGTTTTTGAGCTCTGCCCGATAGCGGGCAGAGAAGGCGCAGAAGAATATCTGATCCCGTGCCTTGTCTTTCCTATTGCTGCCACTACGGGAGCGTCACGAGAGGAAGCAATAACTCCAGTCATAGACCCTGACGATACGGAAACAGATGAGCCAGACTCCAGAGGGGACTTGAATAACGCGATGCTGCCGTCGGAGCTGGATGAGGCAAGGGATCTAGCCGAGCCTGCGTGCACGTTCATGCTCACCGAAGGCCCCTGGAATTGATATGGAGGCAACCCCTCCACCAGCTCTTCTGCAAGGGGAGACAAACGGATGTTCTCGGGTGACGCAGAAAGCCCAGCCTCGAACCCTCTTGCTGTCAAATGGTCTGCTGCATAGATCGCTCGTTCGTACCATGTCCTGAAAGGTGCTGAAAGGTATCGCATAGGCGGCCCGAGCGCTCTATTCACCGCAGGAGCGATGTATGGTTGATACACATGCTTTGATCCAACAGATTAAGTCTGTGATTGAAGCGTGGTACTTAAAAGTGTGCAAACCGTAAGATGTGACTCGTATGTTAGAAGTCAGGTCGTAATTTTCTAAAAAACGAGATAATGGTAGCTTGCAGTTGGGGTCATGGGCACGTGTGGCAAGTATCTTAAATTGTGACCCACCGTCTATTAGGGTTATTTCTATGCTGCGTACTTGAAGAGGGGACCTATCTGTGAATCCAAAAAGTGCGTGATTGAGTATTAGCTGGCGTATGAATTTTATCTTAACACTACACTCACGGACCGTGAGTGGGTTCTCCACCTCCAACAGGCCTATGTGTCCCCAAATTGAAGGTCTTATACCAGATAGTACACGCAAGTCGAAAGTAAAGAAAAAGGCGGCTGTCTTACTAGACAGTCCGGGGCTGGAAATTGGTAGTATGGTTGACAAATGGGGATCAGAAACGATCAGTCCAGGGTACGGTTGCTCCCTAACAGCTGCCTCTAGGGTCCAGTACCAGTTGGTGAAGGTGTCGGTGGGTACAGACCCAGTCGGTATACGGAGATACACACTCCAGACGGTGCTCCCTGCTTCCTCTCTAGTACTTAAAGACCAAGGTAAAATTGGGTCATTCGGGTGTGTTGCCAACAACGACTGCAGGATGGTTAATACGGCAGTGGTGTCCAGCATACTATGGCGCTCCTCTCTGGCCCCTGAGGGATTGTTTCCAGATATCCCAGTTTAATAAGATCCAGCTGTCAATTTTAGTCAGGTCAGGTTAGAATGTCTGCTTTTCGCTCTAAATTCTCTATGCTAAATAGGGGGTGTGTAACGATGCTTAGGGCCTTGCTATGTCTGTCGACCCACACATCAGGCCAAGGCGTGGTCTTCTGGGGCATTGTAGGCACTAGTCGTATAGATTTGGGTAAACATTTGCCCATTTTATTAGAATCTAAATTGGGTTGGGTGGTTTCTGGTGAGATACATCAATCTGGCCTCTCTTCTCATATGTGTATGCTTGCTGACGGCTTACATGCAGGTTTGAATCGTTTTTGGGAGTTGGATTCTGTATCTCCGAAGCATAAATTAACCGCTGAAGAACGATCATGCGAACAACTTTTTGCTGATACCACATATCGTAATTCGGATGGCCGATTCATAGTTCAAGTACCTCTAAAAGAATCACCTACTGTATTAGGTAATTCATATACGATGGCAAAGCATCGCTTTTTATCCCTCGAACGTCGTTTTGAAAGAGACCCTTATTTTAAAGGGTTATATACCGAATTCATGCAGGAGTATATAGAATTAGGTCATATGTCTGAAGACAACCATGTAACATATGAATCCACAGTCTGTTATATACCACATCATGGTATTTTAAAGGAGTCAAGCTCGACTACGAAATTAAGGTGTGTTTTTGACGCCTCGGCTCGTACAACATCAGGCAAGTCTTTAAATGACATACAGATGGTAGGACCCACTTTACAAGACGATTTGGTTTCGATTTTACTGCGGTTCCGTCAGCACAAAATTGCTGTGTGTGCAGACATTGAGAAGATGTATCGCCAGACACTGGTCCATGATAGTCATCGACCGCTGCAAAAAATTCTTTGGAGAGCACATCCTACTCACCAATTAAAAAGTTTCACATTAAATACAGTAACGTATGGCACCGCGTCTGCCCCCTTTCTAGCTACCAGGTGCTTATTGCAGCTTGCTGAGGAATGCTCTGACTTGTCGACAAGGTTCTCTATAGCACATGATTTTTATGTTGACGATTATTTGTCAAGTAGCTCGTCGGTTGTAGAGACGTTAAACAAGTGTCGGCAAGTGATTTATGTTCTTGAGATTACTTCAACGGGGGGGAGTATGTCGAGTAATCGACATATGCCTGCCGCACCCACAGCTGATCGGTGCTAACCGGTTTCGTCGTCAGCGCCCCGTCCCCCCGCCGCCCGGCGCGAGACACAGAGACTCGCCCCGCCGGGCACCGTCATTCAGCCACAGATACGACCGTGTATGGCCACGCTCGCGCTTATCAGTTTGTTTATACATTTTATTTACGCATATATCAAGTTTCAAGTATTGTAATTTCTTTTTAATCATTATACAACTTTAAAGTACAGTCCACTATTGTCATTTGTACACTCCACTGAGGTATCGTTGGTAATATATACTAAGTCATAAAAAGGCATAAAAAGTCAAGTACTAAACATGCCCATAAAAAAATGAAACATAAAAAACAACAATTATATGAAAATATTATTTTGTGCCAAAAACTTTATCGTTACTGGTACAAAATTTTATCAATGGATTTCTTCGTTTTATTCTTTTGCTTCATAGTCATTTCCGCTACATCAGGGCGCTGTCGATAATAACCCATTGTTCGTGCTCGTGGACCTTAATTACCCTTTGACCATGATTTTCATTAATTTTTCGCACGTTCTTCACGTAGGTGATCCACTTTTCATCACCAGTGATCAATGTTTTCAATGGAAAGAAATGGTTCGGTTTAGTACAGGATTAATTAGGTTTCGTTCAGTGAGCTCATGTGGCACCAAAATATCGAGCTTCGAGCTATCCATATGAGGACCAGAGTGAGCTGAATCTTTGACATCAAAATTCTCGGACTGAAAATGCTTGAACCAACTTTCTGATACTGCACTAAGTCCATAAGCGTCACAATTTTTTTTCGCGACTTGTGTTGCATTTTTCCCTTTTTTGTAATAAAACTTCAGAATGTATCGAATTACTTCGTTAGATTCACTCATTTTGGCGGACAGCAAAATAATTTAAAAATGGTGGGAAAGTGTTTTTACTTTTTGTTTTTCTTTGTCTTGATGTCCAATATTTATTGATATTAAAACCAGCCAGATACAAACAGTACAACCAAAGAGATTTTTCTTAAATTTTATACATTCAAAATTTGAAAAGACTTTTTTCGAAAAAAGTAACAAATCTTATTAAAACTAAAAATTAGACTAAAACTGGAATCAACATTTTACAAAAGTAATCTATTGATGAATCAGGATTTTTATAAAATTTAGTTAAGTTCTTCATCCGACGCAGAGTATCCTAAAGTGTTGTTGACAAATACATCATTCATTGCAATTGGTTGACATTTTACTTAAGACACGCTAAACCCTGCACACCATGTACTTCACGAAACTGTTTTTCTCTCGACGAAGGTACAGCACACTGCTAACGTTTTTGGTGATCTTCTAAAAGTGCTACAGCTAATTTCTTTAAAAAATCTACTTTATAAATATTTGTCTTATCAGTATTCGGTGTGTGTGTAAATGTTGCGTTGATACCGGATATGTTTAGAAGATGAAAAAATGCAGCCAACGACCATCTTTTTGTTTTCCTTGCAGTGTCATAATTCGCGCAACCTTGGTCATTACAATCACCAAACATACCTTTGGTTTATTATATTTCCTTATTATTATTAAAATAAGGAAATATTTCTTCCTGGTTCTGAGTGTTGGCTGTTGTTTCGTCTTGACTTGAATTACGCTTTCGGGGCTGTGTCGTCTGCAATTTTTGTCTTCCGAAGCAAAAAAAATCAAGATCATTCAAGATCTTGCTCTTCATCGGACACATCCGTCATTGCAGTCTCTCTTTGTCTTCTTTGTCGTTTCAAATTACAAAAAAGAAAAATAAATTAAAAAATCATAATATAGACATAAATAAATAAAGTAAACATGTGCACTAAAACAATATACAAATACTTATAAAACAAATAACAATATACAAAAATAAACTAATTAAAAACAAAAATCATGTAAGTGGTCTTATGGGTTCAATTAAAATTTATCCAAATCTGTTAGTTGCGCTTTATGTAGCACGTCAGAGCTTTTGAACTAAAATATTATTGAAACTACGAATTATTGAAAAAAATCTATATTTCTCAGAATACACTGGTTAGGATATAACCATGAGAACAATTTACTGACAAGTGACTAATCAAAGTGCTATCATGTTCTGAGGTGCCCATATAATTATGCATTAAGTACCCGGATTGAAGTGTAATACTTTGGAAAACGGATGGCAACTGGTGATGGTAAATGTTAAATGGAGTTTTATACAATCTATATAAAGTTTTAGAGATTCTAAACAGTTTCTTTGGATATGTCATCGCTGTGGCAGTACGGACCACTGATAGACATGTCTTAATCTTTAACCCTTAAATGCATGATTTAAAATTTTTTATTGAAAAAATGATATTTTGTAGGTTACTATTAATGGATTATGGGAAAATTAAATAAAAAAATCCTGCATGAAAATAAGAAAATTTATTGAGGAAAAACGGTATGTTGCCATTTGGCAACACTATGCATGTAGGTAGTAGATAGGTATAGTGTAGGTGTAGGTACATAATCAACAATTAAATAATTAAATAAGTAATCTATAAATGAAATGTAGCAAAACAGTTACGATCTTTAGTGTGGCAAAGGGCAACCTGACATTTTGTGCATTCAGTGCGTGAAAATCCCTTACATCCAGGTAGTTTGCATCTATTTTTCTTATCACATCTTCTCTCATGGTGATCAACACCATCAGTTCTTACATCACGTACTGGAACAGGTTTCATGGGTCCACGATGTTTCTTTGCATCTAATTCTCTTTCCACATTACTGCTAGACGGTCTTCCTCTTTTAGTTTCGATGTTCTTTTTATAATAACAAAGAGCCTCTGCCAACTCAGATCTATAGTCGCCTAAGGTCATGACCTTATTATTTCCTCTTTTATCATTAGCCTTTTTATATAACACCCATGAATTTATAATGGCCATATCAATCATGTGATAGAAAAGACGAATGTACCATTTCCTACTTTTGATTCTTATCCTGTATCGGCCCAAGAAACTGTCCATTAGGTCGACTCCTCCTATATGGGCATTATAGTCCTTTACTATTTTTGGACAGGGTATATTTATTCGTCTTTTCTGCTTTTTATCATACCTATTTACTGTGTCGGCAGTTTGCAATTTTTACCCAGCCGATTTCTTTGGATAGTACCCAGGGCATGTATACCTTGACTCTCTAAATAGTGCAGCAAAGGAATAGAAGTATAAAAATTATCAAAATAAATAATGTGGTTTACGCGCCTGGGTAAAGCACGACACATTCTTACTACTGTGTTGCTCACAACGCCTAAATCTGGCTCACCAGGGAGAACGTCGAACGTTTCCTTTCCTGTATAAATTTCAAAATTATATGCATACCCAGATAAAGAACATATAACGAATAATTTGAAGCCCCACTTATGCGGTTTATTGGGTAAGTATTGCTTCATAAAATGTAATACTTTGGAAGCACACATTTGTTCATCTAACGAGATTCTTTGTTCAAATGGAGCAATAGTCATGAAACATGTATTTAGATGGTCTACCAAGGGTCGTATTTTATGTAAGCGGTCATGTTCCGGGTGATCAATAGGTTTGTGTTGTGTATTATCGTTGAAATGAATGACTGACCTAATTTTTTCAAATCGGTTCAACGTCATCATCTCCATGATGTGAGTGAAGCCATACTTTGACCAGTAAGATCTTACATTGGGATAGTGGTATACAGACATAAATGTTATTATACCTAGGAATTGCCGAATTTCTGTAGAACTTACGGGACGACAATTACTAATTCCCTGTTGAATTATATACAAATTTGTCTCTGCCACAACTTTGGTAAGAATATCATTATTGAAAAAAAGAGAGAAAAATTGAAACGGCGTTTCTAGGTCAGATACGCTGGAGGAAATCTCTGAGTTACCCAAAAACGTAATACGGTCTTCATCCCAAGCTAAATTAGTTTTTTTCCAAATTAGTTCTCTGCTACGTGTCCGCCAAGCAGAAACTCCAAGAACACTAGTTACCGGTTGTCCTGGAGATGGTCCTGGGGTAGGTTCCTCTGACTGCGGTTCTGCCAATAAATGCCCCTCTTCAGCAGCTAAAGGAGGATCTACATTGCCGTCTTCTTCATCACAAGATTCTTCTAAGTCTTGCAATAACGACTGAACGTTTGGATAAAAATCGAACTCGTTTTCGTCTCCTATGTCTTCATCATCCTCCGATATATCACCGTTTTCTAATGCTGAGAGTATATTTTCGATATCTTTATCATTAATTCTACCAGCCATACTGAAAAGCAAAACAAAAAAAGCTGGAAACCACCACCAAAGAAAATATTGCAAACAGTTGTGTTGTATACTGCACACATAGGTGAACGCATAGTGTAGACATTTGGCAACATACCAAAAAATCTAATTATTTATGCATACTAAATAAAATGAGAAGTAAAAACATGCAATATCAACAACTTACCTTTATTTCAATCTATTATTATTTTTTTCAAATCAATACTGTATAATTATGGATCAAAAAATAAAAAAACAATGTTTAGGTATTACGCTCGAACTAACTCTGACCAATTGATCGATCGTAATGGCGAATAACTTCCAAGTTCCCGCCAAAATCCACTGTGACATATGTTTTTTATGTAGTCTGTGTATTTGCTTGAGCCATAAAGTTACGTTCGGAAACACACAACTGTCACTTTCATATAAAAATAACAAAAAGTAGTTTGTAGCCATTTGGCAACAATATGCATTTAAGGGTTAAAGGTGTTCCACGTTTTTTAGCACTTCGGATAGCAGAAATATATTGCGATGGTACGTATATTGGTGCAGATCTAAGACATCTTTTAACTTGTTTCTCAATGAGGGAATGCACGGCATCCCCCTCATTCTGTGTATGACCACGAATTAGGAACTTGTGCGTTATACATTTAATTTTTAAGTGTAATTCTGCATAAACATACATCCCGATAATAAACTGGTTCTTCTGCTGACCGCAGCAATTATCTGAATAAAAAATTATGTCAAGATCTTCGTCAGCAATGGAAGACTTCTTTTGCAAGTACTTTAGCACACAAGTTCCAATCTCATTTGCCCCTCGGTTTCCTTGAGATTCATCCCAAATGTTTAAGTTCAGAAATCGTGAAATTCAGGCAATTTATATTTGATTTGTAATAAAATGTGGAAATCTCACCCTTTGGCACTGTCATTACGGCCTGCAAATCATAACAAGCGACAATAAAACTACTTGACACCATTTCTTTATTACTAGTCTTTTCCTCACGGCTCTTTTCTTTCTCAGCTAGATGCCGATCGTAGGCTTCTTTCTTAGCAGCCTTTACATCACCTTCAGCAAGCTTATATATAGAGCACTGCTCATATTGATCCTTCTTTGGAATGAAGAAACTAATGTTGAATCTTTCATTAAAGATTTTTCTATAGGTATGTAACATTACATAGGGTAATTTTTGTTGCATACATTCATCTTTGTAATCGGAATAAATGTCTGTTAAGGTTTTTCCACCATCGATAAATTCCTTAGTAGTTTGTTGACGTAAATAATGGCTTTCAATGCGCGGGATGCTACATGGGATTCAACTCCATTAATCAAGTCATCAGGCACTTTTCTATGTTTTCCATGTTCCCCCTTTGTTCTCCTTTTAGTACACCAGTTACAACACTTTTCTTTTCTATTACAGTTCTAATACATCTGTCAGTTATGTTTAGGGTATTTTTAAAAAATGTTTTACACACTTTTGTTTTAGTACCATTCAAATAAAAAAAGAAAGCATTTTTTAACTTTCTAGTTGAATCCAGTCTCTTGTATTGATACTTTGGTTTAATTTCTTCCATATTTCGTGCTATATATTCTCTTTGCCGTATCAACGAACCCATGGCCCAATACTCGTCAAATAGTTGCTTCCTTAAATCTTCAGTAATTCTTTCTGTGCATTTTAGTCGACAAGTTGCCTCACAGGATTTCTTAAGAAATTTAGCTGGAAACACCCTCTTTGTTTTGGAATTTGAAACATATTCTTCCCCAGAGTCTTTTAAAGCCTTAGCAATGTAAGCCGTCCTTTGGTTCTTCTTCTTTGGTTTCGCGATATCAAGACTCGATGAGACGTCCATTTCATTAGTGTTATCTACACTCTCAGTACTTTGGTTATTTGTTTCAGAAGAAAAAAATATTCGTGTGTCAGAAAGTTCATTTGTAGTAGTTATCTTCTCTGTATTATTAATAAGTAATTCGGAATTATTTTCACTTATATCAGCACGTAGTCTGAAGGATATTTGGTGAAGCAGGTGCAAAAAATGTTGTAGGTGTAACAGATGATTTTGAGCTTGAAAAGGAGGTCGAAGATGAGTTGGAAAATGAAGATGAGCTTGAGCTTGAAATACGGCTTCTTTTCTTTGCGGGTGCGTATGTTGTAATATCATCATCAGAGGCGGGTGAAAAGTCACCATCGTCATCGTTGATGTAGTGTTCTTTGTCACGTGAATCTGAATAATTGCTAGCCATTGGCAATTCGTTTACACCGGATGTTGAAGGTTCAGGTGATAAACTGTTATCTTTATTTGGAATAACCATCTGCAATATTCTTCTGCCTCTACTTCTTGACGGATCCATGTCGATTACCTTGAAAAAGGAAATAAAGCCCTATAATAGAAAAGTAGTTGGTGCGAGAATGCTATCTTTATGTAAACTCGAGTAAACAGTGCAGTTTTATAATTTTATGAATTATGTTTAACAAAATAAAAACACAATTTTCCTTCTATTTTTATAGCATAACTGGCACAATGCAAGCAAAATGACGCTTATCGAATAATATAAAACATCAATATTTTACTTATCTTCCGGGATAAACCGGCACTAAACATAAAATGTCACTTTTTAATTCACAATATAAATTACTTCATTTTTACTTTAATCAAATAAACGACACTATCCAAATAATGCCATTTATCTATTTATTCGTTCAAAAGATTATTACAATACTATAACTTTAAAAAATGCACTAAACATATACTGTCATTTTTGTATTTATCAAATAATTTATTTCGGCAATACTTAAACTACATAAACGGTACTATACTTAAAATGCCATTTATGTATTGGTTTATGTAGAAAATTACTAACGTAAATTACTTTTAAATTGACAATAAACAAAAAATGTCACTTTTTTACTCACCGCAGCGTGCGTTCCCTCTAGATGATTGGTCCGAACTGAATAGCGCCACTGTTTCTATTACTATACTTTGTAAAATGTAGCTTGGGTCCTCTGACAGATGTCAAAATGTCATTACTAGAGATGTGAAAGTGTAATAGTCTAAGTCGAGAATGAGTAATGTATAGGTTCAATGAAAATGCATGTATATATATTAACAAAGACTATTTATTTATTCGGAATCGGATAATGGAGTACATCCTAAATCATCATCACCATCTTCGTCGTCTTCTATATCCGACTCGCTGGAACAGTCTTGGAGATTTATAATTAGTTCATTTTCTCTTATGTTGTCAAAACGAACGTCACGTTCCCAGTCTTCAATAATGAGACGTTTGGTCCTTTCCACAACACTTTTCCAGTTCTCCGGTGTAACTTTGGTGCAAGCTTCTTTTAATAAACCCATCATTTTATTTGCAGTAAACGGCGGAGTGGTATTGTTGCGTGCCGCATAGCCTAAAACAATTAAATATTCATTATTGTATTAAATGTATTACATGGTTCTTTGTTACTGAACTTTAAATAGGTAACACATTTTTTATAACTAGCTTTACCCCGGGTCTTACGTCTGCATTATTTTTTTGAGATAAAAAGTAGGCTATGGTCCTTCCTGCCTTTGTTACTCCATTGCAACAAGTAAAAAATTGACAAATAAACACATTTTTTCACATTTGTAACATTAGTAAGGTTTATCATATGACAGGATTTTATATAAAAAAAAAAACTAAAGATAATTCAAAAAATCAAAATTCAAAAAATATGGAGGAAGACGGAGAACAGTGTGGCCAAAGGATTTTGCCAGCTCGTCGAATATATATTTTGGACCGCCGGGTGGCTTATTTAAGTTAACGAGCCTTATTAGCTCCACTTTCAACATTGAATCATCAGCCTCAACACCTTGATTTTGGAGCCATTCCAAAATTTGGCTCTTTCTGTTGGCTTTGGTTGGCGGTTTATCCATTTGCACGGAATGGTATGAGGCATTGTCCATCACAATAACATGGGGCTAATTTAAATTGGCTAATAACATCATGAACCACTTTTTAAATTTTTCATAATTCATTTCTTCATGGTATTCGACAGTTTTAACAGACTTAAAAGCCAATAAACAGTTGGGCACAAACCCTTTGGCTGTCCCAGCATGACAAATAATAAGCCTTTGCCCTTTTCCTTCTGGCACTTTTGTTACGGACTTCGCAGTATTATCATTCCATGTTTTGGAAACGCTATGATTGGCATTTAGCCATGTTTTGTCCAAAAAAACAACTTTATCCCAATCTTCAATTTGTTTTGCCTTTCGTAAAAAATCACAACGTGCGAGAGCTATATCTGTCCGTTCCATCAATATTTTTCTTTTGTCTGCTTTTTGGTAACGGAAACCTACTTCTTCTTTTAATAATTTTGACAATGAGGGCAAACTTCCATTAAAAAGGTTGGCTTCTCTGAGAGAGCTGCGCAATTTTCTAAATATTGGCAACTCATTACGCGTGTAGTAACTGTAAATGTGATTACGTATAGCATCAACGTCGAAACTGTCTGGCTTAGTCACTGGATGCTTTCGCCTCCTCTTTTTATTTGGTGTCGTTAGGACGTTTTCTTCCATTGAAGATTCCAAAAACTTTTCCTTCGTGATTCGAGAGACAGTGGTTTTTCCAATCCCAAGAGCATCAGCTACGCGATCACGTACGTTATTTAACGGCAAGAGTGGTCCGCCATTTTGTAATTCGCGTTCAAAGTAGTGTCGCAAATTAATCACAAACTCACGCATTTCGCTCTTGATAACAGTTTTTTTTGTCCTTTTCGGCATTATGGCACAACAAAAAAGTAAACAAGCAAACAAACTTAACTATAACAAAAGACTCAACAAAACTTAACAGTAACAAATAACAACCAACGATAAAAACAAATGACTGGTGAAGAATTAAGTTTACACGTGACGCATACAAGGCTGAAGCACTCGTACTGACGCCGGCGTCTCACCAGGGTTGCCATAACACAGCACAAATGGGTACAAGTGATATGTTAAAAATCTAAGAAAGTTGCACCCAATATATTTTAATATTACCTACTTTCAATCACAAACTCAACACGAACTACATACTATTTACAATTATTAAGGATACGTAACGTAAATCTATTAATTTTATATAATTTTATAAATTCACAACAGTAATATAATGTGTATCGATTATGTCTCACACAGTTGACCGAGTTGACCGATGTGTCCCATCACTAGTAATTTCAGCCGACACACGTAACCTTGACGGAACGGCAAGATATTTTTATGTTGCCCATATATTTAATTTATTGATGTTTGTTTTTCCAAATTATTATGTTATTATTGTGTTATATTATTGTATGATAGATTTTATTTGTGAGCTATGGTGGTAACTACGAGAAATAAAACTTAGAAATGAATGATCGAAGAGAGACGCCTTTACAATGTTAAAGTCGCCCAGAAAATGTTCAAATGTCACAGGACCCAAGCTACATTTTACAAAGTATACCTTGTCAGTTAACCCAAAAGTAAAAACTGACACTAACGACATCTAGGCAAAACTATCAGAACTATTTGAATGTGTGTCTTTGGTTAAGAAGGGTTTTTCAAAAAATAATCTAGATGTCTCTTTATCTCAAAGTGGCCGTTTTTGACATAATGCCACTTTTGTTTTAAGCGTGCGATATGTTGATTGAAGCTGTAAAAACAGCAAAACATGCACTTTAGCTTAACAAAATATTTTTATATATAATCAATTGTTTCCATATTCTTTTAAAATTATTTAATTAAGGTAAATATTATTACTAGTCAAATTGTGGACAGTTTATTGGTAATAATTACTTATTCTCTTGACCTACAATTTTGAGTTTTTTTTTTATTGTATAGGGGGCAAACGAGCAGACGGGTCACCTGATGGTAAATGACTACCGCCGCCCATGGGCACCTGCAACTCGAGAGTCACAAGTGCGTTGCCGCCCTTTAAGTTGGGAGCAGTAGATTAGGGGGAGGGGGGGATGAGTGGGATTATGTTCTTCGAGTTGCAATTACTTATAGTACAATTATCTAAATTTTATTTTGTTAGTGCCAGTTTGTGCCCTTTGCTTCAGAGCTTGGGTACATATTTAAGTTATTTCTGTATTGACTCTTAAGTCATTTTTTAGTAAATGAAATTTGAAATTGAAATTCACCATTTAGGCAACTCACAGAACTTTAATACAGTATTCAATTTTCTCCTTCTTCAGCCGCATTTCATTAGGGCTTATTTCACTAAAACTGCCATCACTGGTGGTCGTTGGGACAAAATTTTAAATTTGTTCCGATGTAAAATTTTGTTACAAAATTTTAGATATTGACCCAACAACGGCCCCCGTAGTTGTTGTAAATAAAACAGTCATTTAATTCAGTATGTGTATATTATAAAACCATCACAGTTTTTAAGCATATTAATCCTTAGATAGTACAAAAATACTACTATAGTTATTACAGATCAATCAATAAAGAATGAACAATGGATTAAATATAGGAACATTCTATAGTTTCTATCACAAATAATGCAGCATTTCTATACCTTCTTCTAATTCTACAACAAGTATAAGAAGGTATAGTTACGTCTTTAATTGAAGCAAAAAATCTTTTTTTTTTACTTCTCGCCTTTTCAGTAGTCCTCCTGCTAGTCTATTGCCGCTAGTAAAATATTTTTTTAACATTTAAACCCAAAATACAAAAAACATCTACAATCAGACTCAGAAAACACAACATTATAAATACCTAATTATTAAAATAAAAATATAAATAAAAAATAAACATACAAACACATTAATTTGTAATGAAAGCCAAAAATCAATGTCGCATGATCTCTAAAAATTTACCCATGGTTATGTTGTTATGTAAAAGTTCCATTTCAGCCTATTGTATGAATACGTCATTTATAACTGGAATACACTACATCTATAACTTTTTATGGATCGTTTGTTGACTCTATTAAAATCTTTTTCAATTTGCAATTTCCTTATAACAAAATAGGAGGCATCTTCTAGGAGAACATTTAAAACATGAAGGAAAGTTGGGTTTTTTTGGCTCACGGCTGTATTCAGCTTATGGTGCCATGCCTCAACTAAGTTTGTTGTCTTATGATGTTCTCCAAAGACATTCCCCACAGGTAGGTCTTTTGTTAGCCACGTTTCTTCTACGTACTTTCTTTTACCAATATTTGGATCAAGACTAGTTTTTCTTTTATTTCTTAATTTCTTCTGGTATTAAGGGAAGCACTTCTGTTAAAGCTACTTCTCGGCTTTTTTGTATATCCTCAGCGATCAAGTTTAATTTACGAGTTTTGTGCCATATGCTTTTTTTATAATGAGTGAGAACCTTTAGCTTTAGTTTAGCTGATGGCGGCTTTTTCGAAATCTGTGTTGTAAGTTTTTGGATACCAATTCGGCATTTGACTCTTTATTAAGCTGAATAAAATCTCATAAGACGCAGCATCTTGCAGAGTCATAAAAGCGTAAATAAGCGGTACAATATTTGTGAAATTGTGATGGCTTCTTAAATCTCCATGGATTGGAGTGGAAGGAAACGGCTTTGGACAGCTTTTAAATGTGCCGTCGCTAATAAAATCCTTTACATAGAGGAATGACTTTCCTAGCTTCTTTTACGGAAAATACTATTATGCGGTTTTTGTCATGCATATAATCTGCTAAAAGAAATTCTTTGGATTTTTCTGGCACTTTTACTTCTTCTGCGTTGCAGTGTCGCATTTACGATACCCCGCCGACTAATTTCTGCATCTGTATAGGGTTGATTTAATATTCCTGAATGATGTAGATAACTTTTCTATTATGTATCATAGTAGTAGTAATCCTTATAATTAAAGTTTGTAATTTATGCTAGACTAGCAACCCGCCCCGGCTTCGCACGGGTAGTAGAGACATCTTCAACAATCATCGTCATATTTCAACCAATTTACACAAAACGTTAACAAATTATACACCTAAACCTTCCTTATGAATCACTGTCTATTGGTGAAACCGCATGAAAATCCGTTCTGTAGTTTTTCAGTTTATCGAGAACAGACAGGCAGACGCGGCGGGGCACTTTATTATTTATTATTATTATACTTTATTTTATAATATGTAGTGATGATGTGTAAATCGAGACTTCATCGCGGTGATGTTCATAAGGAACGATAAAAATTTGTTATCCGTTTCGATCGAATTTAATCGAAGTCCGGGTAAACTGGTGAGATCTCAGCGATACCACCGCGAATTGAGAGTTCTCGCAATTCCAATGCCTCTTTAGTAGCTAGCCAACTAACATTATTCTTGTTCATAAAAGTTTTTGTATTAACTATTAGCTTTTCTAACATTTTGCAACTTACAAAATCTTTCTCTTTTTTGCATTTTTTATAATATCAATATAATCTTCGACTGTAAAACTCTTAGATGTTTTTAAGATGAGTTTCGATTTTAGCAAAGGTGACATCATTAGGTAAGCACGAATGACCGGGTTCTGAAGAATTTCATGTAACGGGACTCGTATTTTGGAAGTTTGTTGTTCTTTTTCTCGATACATGGTGCTAAGTACATTAATTGAGCTATTGATGAATCCAAGTTAGTATATTGTTTTAACCCTTTAACGGGCATAAGTATCCTGCAGATTAAAATAACTTTTGTTTGTGGTTTTTTTAACTAAAATTGATAACAAAAGAGGTTTACACAATAAAAATCGGGAAAAAATTTAAGGTATGTATGTTCCCTCTGCCCTTAAGGGCTTGTGATACTTCCGAAAACATGGCACTATGCACAGTCACAGTTATTTGTGTTCTTGAAACATTAGTTTGTCTTCTTCTTCGAAATATTGCCATATTGTGAATGCCACATCTTTCTTGGTCTTCTACTTGAATTTACCTTTGGATAATTTCATGTGTTTTTTAGTCTTTACCATAACCCGTAAATCGGATCCATTCCTTTGGACTGTTCTAGTTGCAATTACCATTTCGTGTAAGTACTGCAGCAACGTGGTACCAATAAAAAAGTTATCGAAAGTGACGTGTTTCACAAATTCTTCCATAATTTTTTTTAACAAGCTTTCTTTACGACGTTGGCTCCCAAACCGGTTTCAGTTCCTAGTCTGGTTTTACCGGTTTAGATTTCGCATTTTAAACAAATATCCCGTTTTGCTATCACACTAACCTACACTTTGTAACCTTTTTTGATCGGTTTCAAGGGCATGTACTGTTTTAGACTCGATCGACCCTTGAAGAGTATCATGCTTTCATCTATGCTTTGCGAAGACGCGTTCTTAGCATTGGTTTGAAAGTGTTTCTTAAGGAAATATATATAATTTGTCGAAATCAGGGTGTCCTCTTTCAACTTGCTGACATTTATGTGATGCTCTCCATATTTGTTTGAAGCGTTTGATACCCACAACACTGGCTACTTCTTCTACTCTAAATCCTAAATCTGTGGACTAGTATAATTCTGTAGCTGATAAAATATGATATCCCATCAGTACCAAGATTCTAAGAAAACCCCAAATTACTTTTGTGTATATTGGAGTCCAGTTACGAATCCTGTTCTGTTGAGCATACAGATTTGTTTGAGTAACTATCAATTTGTAAAAAGCTTCGTCAAATAACTTTTCAAAATGTGATACTGGATTGCATCTATTATTCATTACATTATTGGGTTCTATTAGTACCTCAAAAATACTTCTGGCTCCGGGCCGACTAATCCACATTCTTTTATCCGATGTCTCATTTTCTGCTTCAGACTCACTTGACTCTTCGCGCTGGCGCATATCTTCTACCTCTTCCTTTTATTCTTCTGGTAAAACTATTGAGTCATGATGTATATTAACTCTGTGACGCCTGACACCGTCGCGGCAGGACGCTTCACTCCTTGAAAAAGGACACCCGTCGGGTCCGAAACTAGTCGGGCATCCCCGAAATAGAAACGTGACTAATAAACATATTAAGGCCGGGACTCCACCAAAGCAGAGATGTGTGCGGTGTGCTGTGTGCTGTGCGAGAAGAGATGTTTTTCAGCTCGCGGGACTCCACCAAAGCGGAGATGTGTGCGGTGTGCTGTGTGCTGTGCGAGAAGAGATGTTTTTCAGCTCGGGTGCGAGGCGTTGAGTGCTCAGTACGCATTCTGACACGAAAGGTAGACGATGTCGCTATTATTACAAAAAAAGTATCTTCTTTTACTTGAAGAAGAACTACAGTCTGAACAAGCAGAATTGATAGCTTTATACTACCTAAACAAAAGAAAACATCGGTTTTGGAGAAGAAGTCACTTGTATTACCATACCAGTCATGGAGAATTTTTTACTCTGTTTAATGAGTTAGATGATGAAAGTTTTACCAAGTCCTACAGACTACCGAGGAATATATTCTACGAACTACATAACTTAATTAAACCGCATATATTTAAGCAAGATACTAACTACAGGAGATCTATCTGTACCCAAGAGCGGCTAGCAGTATGTTTAAAGTAAGTACCTACCTAATTATTTTTTTGTTAATGTGTGTTTGTGTTTATGTGTGTTATCTGCGTTTGAATGTGATCAGTCTTTTTTGAGTGTTTGTTTTTTTTGTGTAAAAGGGCTAAGTGAGAAGTACTCAAAACGAGAATCAAGAAGTACGAGAATACATGAAAAATATTATGTAAACTGAGGTATGTAAGGATTACGAGAAATCGAGATCCGTTGTCTCTTTCTACCCCTCCGGGAGACTGGAGTGATGCATATTATGTAAAAACCAAATATATTTTTATATTATCTTATTTATTCATAAAGAAAACAAAAAAATCAACTGCCGTTCTGGGAGTAGCAAAAAAAACGTAAGGTTATATTAGAAACATAACGTACAAAAAAATTATAACAGTAAATCACATGAGACATATTGCTTTCTTTTCCATATAGTTACAAATTATCATATGTGTCTTCTTCGTTTCTGAATTAGCCCAGTCATATTAGGGCTTTCACCTCGGAATGAAAGATAATAAGCTGCAAATTGGTATGAACCTTTGTTTTGTCATTCTAAATGTTGTCTCAAAAGTCACAATCGTTATCGTGTCCGCGTCTCAAGATATTCAAGGTCAAAGGTCACAAAAATCGGTTTTTCGCGAATATCTGGCTTCCTATCGGTTAAATGAGATTTGCATTTATTATAAAAGTTGTAGGCTATAAAATCCCCTACAACTTTTGTTTAAACTTTTTTTTTCATACGACCAACCGTTTTGAAGGTAGAGCGCGAAGAGTGCACATCGTACAGTCATATACGGCCTAATGCAAGGTCAAGCGTGAGTTATGGTTATCAGTACGTTATAAAGTCAATTATTTACTTGGAAATTATAATTATTAAACAATGCCTATTATTTATGTACTAACTATTAATTATTTATATTTAATTAAAGTAAGTAACTTGATTATTTATATATAATTATTCATATTTAACTATTTAAGTATAAAATATTATTAATTCTGGATTATATATTTTAGTTTTATTTTAAGTTAAAATGATAGTAAGAGTATATATTTTACACATATTTTTATTTATTATTAAATACGGCATAATATACATTTATCAAAATGTGAGTTCAAATATCAAAAGTATCTTTGTTGATTTTAATTGTAATGAAATTGGAAATGGAAGCTAATTATCTTCTTCTTCTTCGTTGTCTTCTTCTTCTTGTCGCTCAAAAATGTTCGATTCATTGTCATCATCCTCATTATCTGTCATGTTCATCTCCAAACCTTCCAGAATATCGGGATCATATGTATTTTCTTCATCGGGATTACTTGGATACAGTGAAGCGTTGAGGCAAGCTTGTCCGTTGCACTGGCCGCAAGCTAAAGAACATTGTAGCCCTGATTTTCTGCATCCACAGCGGGAACCACAACCATTTTTGCAATTGCAAAATATTACGTTTAGTAGTTCGGCTGGTGCTGGAGGTAATAACGTTCGTATGGGCTCCAGGATTTCATTTTCAAGCATCCAGCCCCATTCTTGAGGTTCTAAGTCCTTCCCTAACCACGTTTGAATCTGGTAGTAGACACGTTTTATGTGTTGATGAGCTGCTACACTTGTTGGTGGAAGTGTTGACAGTTGTACAGGTTTATTTACTTTTGTAAATTTGATGAATTGCGTGTAGCGGAAATGATCAATGTTGTCCTCAGATTTTGGAGCATTATATAATGCCAACAAGATGCGCACTCCATTTTCTAATAATGTTTGTTTTGGGCAGTTTTCTTGTTGAAATACTTCCACCAGTTTATCTAAATCAGGAATTTTTTCCTTTTCTTGACTGATTGGCACAACCATTGTTTCGTCAAAACAAACTTCATATGATTTTGAAAGTGCAGCAGTTCTTCTTTGTTGTTCCAGTGCTTTAATATTTTTACTATAGTCCGAATATCCGTCAAATACAACAACAATTGCTGAGCCATAATGTGTTTGTAAATATTTAATGTACTTATTTAAAATAATAGAGAAAGTATCGTCTTTGCTCCATACGACGCGATGCAGAAGAAATCCACCATCGATGATGTATGTTACATTATTTTCATCAAGATCGATAACGACAGGCATCATATTGTCATATAATGTTGCTTTCGTGGTTTTTCTCATGCCATTACTATCAAATAAAGATGTCGGATACGGGCTTAGTTCATACTGAAAATATTCTTGTAAATTACTTTCAAATTTTTTGCTTACAGTTATTCTCTGGAAAAGTAACATTGGATCTATAGAAACTTTACAATCATTAATTTTGACAGATTTGTTAATGGCTGAAAGCGGTAAAACCTTATCGACGCGTTTTAACTTTATTTCGTTGAAGTTCAAACCAGTTATCTTTACCATAGATTGCAATCCGATTTCATGGGCTCGGTGACAATTAATTTGGTCATTTCCAACGATTCCTGAAGCTAAGGATACCAACTGATTCGTATTTGGAAAGGGATTATGAAGCGTAAACCAACCAACCAGTTCATTTACATCAGTATCATCCCTTTTTATTCGTGAATCTCTAGCATCAACATGTTGGTCCACAGAATCGAAAGAAATGTTACAAAACCGTTCAATTTCTTCACAAATTGTATTCGTGGCATACATAGCATATACCCACTTACATAGAACACTTTCTTGTGTACTTCGGCCTCGAGATACTCCTCCTTCTGTCTTCATAGATTTCATCAGACTTTGCTCGATTACCATGTCTGTCCATGTACCAGAATTGAATTTTTCTGTTCGTTTTACAGTAAAGAATCCGTTTTTAAAGTTCTCAAAAGCCTGTTGATCCATTGTCTCCTCAAGTTTTAACATATCTTGAAGATACAAATGAGCTGATTTCGCATATAGGAAATGACCACCAGCATGAAAATAGGGCAGCATTTTTCGCACTGCATCCAAATGTTCTTGAAAAAGTCCCAGCCTTTCAGCGCGAATGAAATCTAGGGCTATTGATACCATTTCAAAATATTGCACCCATAACTGTGCCGTGGGACCTCGAGCTTTTAATTCTTTTAGTTTATCCTGAAATTGATCAATTAACGAGTTGGAGCTGCTCGTACATCCTTCAACATCTTCGTAGGAAACATCGCGACTAGTTATCTGTTCAATTAACTCATCTAACACACAATTTTCAATTTTCATCTCTTCAAAAATCTTTATTGATAATGCAAGTCGTAATAATATATGGCCTCTGATACTTCTTGCATAAGCGTGACCATTCAACATTTTGTCGACCGAATTTGTAGCATATATTTTACTTAAAGCTTCCTTGAGACCACTACCGTCCATTACATGTCCTATGCATCCAAGAAAAGACATGAGCATATGAAATCCTCCAAGTTTGACAACTGTTTTAGACAAGTCTGAGTTTGCATCTGACGCAGCAACCATTTCACGTGCTTTTGAGTACAGGGGCTGATCAAATGTAATTATGCACGTTTTTTGTTGATGTGACTTGGCAATATTTATAGCACTATGTAAAGTTGTATAAATTGTGTCTAAATTACTGGCAGGATGATCAATGAAAGGTAGAAATATAACCTGAGAAGTTGAAAAATTTTGATTATTTTTCGTAAGTTGTTGAAGATAGCCATTCCACCCTGGCAACGGTGAAAGATTCTTCCATTTTCCGTATAACCACAACAAATCAACTGCATTAAATTTTTTTTCAATCAGTACTTGATCATCATGTAGATTTTGGACTTGAATCTTGCTGTACCCAGGTACAACTGGCTTTTCATATGCTAAAAGAGATACATGTGATATTGCTGCTAACTCTTTTGCACTCGGTTTAGTTGTACATTTTTTTATGCGATCATCATAAATTACAGCATCTTTCGGAGTAATTATTTTTATCATTCCCATAACGTGAAGAGTATTATTACCGTCAAGAGTACTGACATTAATATCTGCATTGTCTCCAACATATTGTACCAACGCACCAGACTCTGATGGTAAAATACGAGGTTGTGGATGGTAAACTGATGAAACTTCATACTGTATGGTATTACTATATGATGCAGCAAATCCTAAAGATGATAAAACATCCAACAATTTTTTAGACCCATATCTTCTGTGAAGAAATACGGAAAGGCCCAACAGTAGCTGTGATGAAAATGAACGTTCTCGTATCGAAGCCATTATTGCGTGGCTAATAGATGTGCATTTCGTTTTTAAATGATCTACTTGTCCTTTTCTATTTTTTAATATCATTTCTTCCAAAAAATGTGATAATGTTTTTGGTATTTCTTCATTAATACAATCTAGCATTTTATTCGGAGGTGGATACGTTTTTGTTTCAACTACAGATGATCTGATGTCTTCCCTAATAATAGCCGCAGCAGCTTCTACAATCCGTAGACGTTCTTCTACAGGAGTACTTTTTTTATTTTCGTACCAAGCTTTTGAAAATACGTTAAGCTGTGTATCACGGAAAGATATAATTGTAAATGATCCAATTTTTTTTGTGATTATTATATCAGTTAAATACTTTTGTTGTAATTTTGTAATAATTGTCTTATCGTCAGGTATGTATTCCGTAGGGACATCTTTAAGTTCTTTCAAAGTAAATTGAGAATCTTCATTATTTTCTATATAATAAAAAATCTCCTTCATTGCTTGAGTGACTTGATCATCTTGGCGAGGCTTTTTATCTGCAGATGGTACTCGGGTTAAAAAGTTGGTATAGCAAATAGTATGATACTTTGCTTCAGCAGCGATCAAATCATACTCGTAATATATACGTTCCTTTACTAATTCTCCTAAGGAATCGTTTCGTTCTTCTGCTCTCTTAATTACGTTGTCTTTGAATGCAAGAGTACTTACATTACTTATTGTCCGTCTATACTTTAATTTTTTTTTCTTTTCTGCTATTTCATCAGCTTCTTGGCCACAAAATAAGCATAACTTTCCAAAATCAAAGACTTCATTTCGTTTTTTACGAGGTGCACTTGACGTTGAAGGTTCACTCTCATCTGTGCGTCGTTTTGATGCAATAATAACATTTTTACTCGTGTACACTTTTCGACACTCGGAATGCACATTTACAGAACTTAAAGTATTTAAATAGTCTATATGTCCATCATTTCTTTCAATACTTGCAGTTTTTAAAGTTTGTAAACCACGTACGACATTCACAGAAACACCTTCTGAAAGTTTCTTATCACATATAAAACACAAATCAGCCATAGCTCTTAAAACCGTACGTCCGTAGTTGCAACGGTACAATTTCAAACTAACGAATAATCTTGACTCACACAAAGTGGAGAGAGTGGCCTTGAATACTATAGAACATCTGTCCCGGCAATGAATAGAAAAGGGCATAGGGTAGGGACAAGTATTTCCAGGTATATAAGTATTGAGAAATTTACGCGTTTTAAAGAAAAGATATATAATGTCGTGTTAACTTAAAATAAAACTAAAATATATAATCCAGAATTAATAATATTTTATACTTAAATAGTTAAATATGAATAATTATATATAAATAATCAAGTTACTTACTTTAATTAAATATAAATAATTAATAGTTAGTACATAAATAATAGGCATTGTTTAATAATTATAATTTCCAAGTAAATAATTGACTTTATAACGTACTGATAACCATAACTCACGCTTGACCTTGCATTAGGCCGTATATGACTGTACGATGTGCACTCTTCGCGCTCTACCTTCAAAACGGTTGGTCGTATGAAAAAAAAGTTTAAACAAAAGTTGTAGGGAATTTTATAGCCTACAACTTTTATAATAAATGCAAATCTCATTTAACCGATAGGAAGCCAGATATTCGCGAAAAACCGATTTTTGTGACCTTTGACCTTGAATATCTTGAGACGCAGACACGATAACGATTGTGACTTTTGAGACAACATTTAGAATGACAAAACAAAGGTTCATACCAATTTGCAGCTTATTATCTTTCATTCCGAGGTTGACCCCTTTTTTTACCTAATATGACTGGGCTAAATGCTTCTTCTATCTGTTCATCGGTCATGTGCGTATCTTCCAAGCTTGGAACAGGTGCCTGTGTCGAACTTGGACCCGGTGTTTGTGTTGAGCTAGGAACCGGTGCCTGTGTTGAGTTAGGATCACCGGCCTGTGTTGATGTAAGAACCGGTGCCTGTGTTGAGTTAGGACCACCGGCCTGTGTTGATGTAAGAACCGGTGCCTGTGTTGAGCTAGGACCCGGTGTCGAACTTGGACCCGGTGCTGAAGTGTAACCGGGGGAATACCAATTATTTTCATTTATGTTATACCATGTGTTTTGTAGCTCAAGTTCTTCCAATTCTAGAAGAACATTGAAAATTTTACGTTTAGCCTGAAGCTGCATATAGTGAGAAAGTTTTTTTACACTTTTTGATATCGACAGAAAAAAAGTGTCCATTTCGTCAAGGGTATTATTTTTCTCTATCAATGATTGTATTTCTAGTTTTTCTTGGCGTATTCTTTCACGGTTTGCATGGTGCTGTATAAGTAAATTACTTATTTCATCCGATTTTCTTGTTGCATTTCTGCATATCGAGGATGAGACGCTTGATGTCGGTGACGGCGAATGTTGTACAGATGGACGATCTTCTGGAGTGCTTCTTGTATGATTGCTTGATGTTTCAAAAAACTCATCGGTTACATTATTTTCCAATGAATTTGTTTCCTGTTCATTTATATTTGTTTGTGAGGTATAATTTGTAGTCCTGTTTCTATTCGTCATATATGGTATCAAAAATTCCATTACCTTCTCATATTTCCATTCACGAATTTGTTTACCACTCTGTCCACTTCTAGTGGCATTCTTCCTTTTTAATGCGTCCCGGTGGCTGTCTCTCAACTTTTTCCACTTAGATTTAGCCGTTTTTACTGAAATAAAAATAATTGAAATCATTATAAATATTAAATGTTGACATTGCCATAGTCAAAATATACTTACCGCATTATCACTCATGCAGAATTTATAACCATTATAAATATTTAAAAAATACCTGAGTTTCAAGGGAAACCAATTTATAAAAAAAAATATCTGAAATCAAACAAACAAAACGGATTGTATCTCTCGTACGTGGTCGCGGCAGACGGCGGCGTCGAAATTTGAAATGTTAATAAATAACGAGTGATAAATCCATTTTATTTGTTTGATTTCAATGTGTTGTGCTCGTGTGAATCTTAGACTTTTAATTGTTTTTTTTTCTATTATTTAAAAATGGCTATAACTTTTGAACGAGTGAAAATTCTGTAAATACATAATTTCAGTAAAGCCTATTCTTTTATAGTTCCGGAAACAACACGACACTGATTAAGATATTATTTTGAAATGACCCTTCTATTCTAACTGAAACCACGACACATAAATATAAATCTAAATTATAATTATTACAGGTACTTGGCGACTGGTTCAAAATTTTCACAAATAGCTGAAAATTTTAGGATTGGAAAATCGACTGTTCCAAGAATTATAGAAGATGTCTGCGATGCCTTGTGGACAGTATTACAACCTTTGGTTATGCCAGAACTTAATGAAAATGATTGGAAAAAAATTTCAAAGCAATTTGAAGAAATCTGGCAATTCAAAAACTGCGTCGGGGCCATTGATGGCAAGCATGTGTACATGTTTGCACCCCCAAAATCTGGGTCCTCATATTACTGTTATAAACACAGGTTTTCAACTGTAATGATGTGCGTAGCCGACGCTACCCGAAGAATAATTATGGTAGATATAGGTTCAATGGGAAGGTTCAGCGATGGTGGTATTTTTGCTGATAGTATATTCGGAATTCGTTTGAGAGAAAACAGACTAAATCTACCACAGCCACAACCCTTGTACCAAAATGGAGAACCTGTACCGTTTGTTTTTATTGGAGACGAAGCTTTCCCTTTGATGCCTAACTTAATGAGACCATATCCACGCGATAATTTAAATAACGAAAAACGAACATACAATTATAGACTTTCAAGAGCTCGTCGTATTGTGGAAGCTACATTTGGTGTATTATCACGGAAATGGTACGTATACCGTAAAGAATTTGAATGTAAAATAGAAACAGTGGAAAAAGTGATAAAAGCAACGTGTGTTCTACACAACTTTTTAATTGACAAGATGCCTGGCTATCTAGATAATAATGAAACGGGTTTGGCCACGACTATGTTTAACGACACAAACGTGGAAAATCTATTATCGAATGACAATATGGATGCCTATCAAGTTCGAGAAAAATTCTGTAGTTATTTCGACAACGAGGGCGCCGTTCCATGGCAAGACACTCGTACTACAATATTACTTGAACGAAATACTTAGTATAATAAATTGCACTTACCGTCAGATAATTGAGTTTCTTTCAAAACGTTCTCCCAAGCTGCATCTTTGACGTCAGTAAGTTTATAGGTATCTATTGATGTGTTCCATAGACATGGATATTTTTTTACTGATTCAATAAATTGTTCATCCATTACGTTTTATTTAAATTAACTAATTGTTTACGTTGAAAAATACAAACTGCACAAATTATTCACGATAAAAGCGTGTGCTCGCGTGCACGGTACTAGCAAGATGACCGGCCGGCCGGCGCGCGCGCGGGGTTCTGCGGGTTGCTAGCGGGCGAGAGGGGGGAGGGTGACATCGCTCACTGCACGCCGCTCACATCTCTCGTCTCCACTGCGCGTCGTCCGCGCACAGCTCACATCTCCGCTTCCATCGCGACATACAAATATTACACATCTCCGCACAGCGATCTCCACTGAAGCTGAGCGGAGAGGAGATGTGTCAATAACTCAATTCTATTGGTTGTTTAAAAAACATCTCCTCTCCGCTCGTCTCGTCTCCGCTTTGGTGGAGTCCCGGCCTAAATCTTAATTGAATCATCCAATAGACCTAGAGAGTGGGACGAAGCACTTGGCTCTGGTTGAATTGGAATTTGACAATTAATGTAACAAAATTAAATACAACATGATTTCTTGTACCCGACTTTTATTCGTTTTCGCTCGATAGGGTATATGTATGCACCCCAGTCTAGGGTTGGCAGATTTTTTTTGATACTAATTTTTCCCCGGGACAAATGAAAAACATGACCTCTACGTTGTTTTTATTACTAGTTAATAGTTATATTTTAAAGAAGATCGTGTAAGTTTTAACATATGGCAATGATTGAGGGGTATTTATATATATATATATATATCGGTCCGTCGCTGCGTCGACACCCTCGCCGAGTAGTCGTGAAGTTCTATATCCTCATAATGTGGTTCCTTTGATAGCACATTTTTGTTTCTGCAGCAGCTAAGTGATCGGTACTTTGTGACAACGAAGATGACAGTAGTGACGATTAATGCTCCGAGTAATGTGTAGCAAATTACGTATTGGTGTACGTCATGGGAAGAAATCGTTGCAGGGAGGACTTCTTGTTCCTTTTGTGAAAGCCGTCGTCTGTCGATATCTTTCGTTTCCTCCGCGATGGTGTCATGTAGAACTTCCCATTTCACATTGTAATGTGTTAAGTTAATGTGTTATTTTGTTCTCTGCTAATATTTTTTTTTTAGCACCAACATACTCGACAAATTACGACGCACTGAATAAGAGTTTTATTAGTTAAACGACTTCTAGTTCACGCTAAAGTCGGATTTTGAACTTGGTTCACGCGCGAAGATTATCACTAAAGAAAACATTAATTATTCCGAACTACCAACATCTTATCATTCTTGATGATCATTAAAATTTAACCATTCGAATGCTCTTTCATTTACCATCTGCGCTACTGCCTCACAAACAATAATATTTAATAAATCGTAGCCTACAAAAAAAAAAAAATTGTTGGTTTGTCTGTCACTTTCATCTCATAAACGACTTCTACTTTTTTAACTGTCTCTTATATTCCTTCTTAGTATCTAACCTGTGAAGAACTATCAATAGGACACAACATAAGTACTGAAAAAAAAACAAAAATATAGCTGAAAACAACACAGACACAAAAACAATATATCAAATACATTAATAAATAGTAAGTACATAGGATAATATATAGGATAATAACTAGGATTTTCTTCTATCGTAAACTACTTTTCTTGAGTTACATCTTCTCCTAAAATTTAAAAACAAACAGTTTTTTTACCAACATTCTTCATAAAAGTAGAACCATCTTCTTTCTTGCGCCAGTTATAAAACCAGTGTTCTTTTCTTCATTTTGAGGCACAGACAATCTGGTATTATACCGAGAATACCTCATACTGTTTGTTGGTATCTTCTTTTTAACTAAGCTATTATGAAACGAGTTTTGTA